>NSJW01000862.1:0-589164 GCA_019955255.1 Castanospermum australe | reverse complement strand
ATAAAAATATGTCTAATTATGTATCGAAAAAATTAACAACATGTTGCTAATATTATTCTATTTTACTTTCTTTAAGTGATATGATCATTAAAGTTAGAATTCGGTTTAAGGTATTAGGGTATAATGGTTGAAAGTTACATTGTTTAAAATGTAATTCACAGAACTACCTATAGAAGATATGAAATGTAATTTTTTATAAAAATAAATGATATTTTTATTATAAAATTATATTAAAAATCACTTCTCTTTTCATTTTTTTTAGAAGATAGAGATCACTAACTTTTTAAAAAAGTGATAATGAGCTTTTTTTTAATTTTTTTTAAAAATTACATCTAAATATATTTAAAAATATATAAAAAATATTTTTTAAAAAAATAAAAATATTTTTTTAAAAAAATAAATATATTTAAACGTACTCTTAATCACTTACCTTTAATATGTGTGCAGTTCACTAAATAATTTATTTGTAGAGAGTTATATTAATAGTTATTTAGATTTGATAAGATGTCAAATTGCAGATTAACGGTCAGTTTCTTACCCCGAGCACGTGACCAAAACACTGATATTCTCCAAAACTGCATTATACTATAGCAACAAGTCCTGTAAGAAATTAGCACAAAGAAAGAGGGGATTAAGAAAAGTTTGATGACTCAAAAATTGACTAGTACATTTATTTTTTAAAAAAGGAAAAAAAAAACAGCTGTCCATGTGAGGTTGGCCTAAACTTTGGGTAATTTTCATGAAACAATTTAGATAGGTTTAACGTATGTCATGATCATTTGGTTGCTAAAGATAGAATTGGGATTTGTGTTATATATTACATGCAGAAGGTTTTTTTTTTTTTTTTTACTGTTTGAAGGAGAGAGCATAGTCAATTATTCACATTCATATATAAAATAATGCCCATTGTAATAACCCAAACCAAAACCCCCACCTGCACGGTGCATAGAATCCGTTTACTTCATTAAGTAAATGATCCACTTGAACCCGTCTTAGTTTGGAAGCAACTTCGACGCCACTCATTCCCCTCTTATCCTATGTGAAGAATCTGACTTCGTTAGACTTACGGGGGTTATGCCTGGCCCATTTTTCTCATTCGCTTTATCAAGAAAAAGCTCCTCCTTTAGGAACCGCCGTTTCTGTTTTTGTTTTCTCATAGTGTTTTTCTTCAGAGGAAGACTTTCATCGACCTCAGCATATTTTAATAAAATACTCTTTAATTTATTTATGGTTTGGGATCCATGTACAACTTTCAAATAATACTCGATTAAGTTAATAAAGCTATTCAATAAGAAAAGTTCGTTGGGTTTGGCTATCTTGGAAGTGAGCTGGCTGTTCTTGACCAACAAGTTTGCATGGTCTTGAAGATGTACATATATAGTGCCGTAGGTACGAAGGTTTGGATTAGGTCAGATCGTAAGGCTTTTGAGGAAGGCATGGACCAAGTAGCATGGTCACTGCCCACATCGTAAGCTACAAAAGAAGAAATGGAGAAGGGAAGGTACACAAATTAATGGTTGTGTGAATGAGGAACCAATTGGGGATTCTACATGCTTGTTAGGAAAGATGAAAATCTCATTGTATATGGATTTAGTAGGCAATGTGGGGGTCCATGTGGAACAATAAAATCAACTAAATTGATCATGTACAAAATGGAGGTGGGGTAGTGGGCTATATTGCTTACTTGTCTGCCTCAAATTAACCTACAACTACCATTTTGCTTCTTAATTATTGATTTTTCAACAAACGAATCCTCCAAATCTTTTGTCAGTAACATTCCAAAATGGATGTTCCGCTCTCGTTTTCCATTATATGTAGTATAGGGTGCATGATGTTTACCACAGAATCGATCACTCGCTGACGAACCGAACCGTGACACCTAACCACATCGCTGGGTCGGGAGAATTTGGGACCATTATAAAGGGATCAATACGACTAATTGCTCTGTGTGTGTGTTTTTGTTTAGCCATTAGATTGGCATATTAGACTATATTTAAATTAAGAAAAATAGAAAAAAAATATTTTAAATATTTAAATTTAAAATTTTAAATTTTAAATTTTAAAATAAATCTTCTCTTTCTTTTCGTGTACTTATTCAAACATATTGTTTAAAGAGCAATGCGGAGACAAGTGGGACGCTGGCGCTTGTGATCTGAAGGATGAATTGAGAAGTGATCTGATAAATACGCAAGTCATCTGGACATGTACTGGGAGGGGTTCGTCACAATCACAAAGCTAATACAAAAACTTGAGAAATTGTTTAAGATTATTAAAAAGATTTAAAAATACTCTTAATCTTTGATGCTTATTCTCTCTTTCTTTCGTTATTATAATGAAAAAAAATATTATCTTAGTTCTGGACAAATGATTTTCTTTAACATTTGGTCTCCTGCCTTCTATTTTTGTTAAACGTTTTAATTTATTTCATTTTAATTTGATTCTTCCGTATGTATCCTAACATACAAGAATAAATTGAGAGAAACTGAACCATCAGAGGATTCAATTGATAAAAACAGAAAGCCGAAAACTAAATTAAGAAAGGAAGTATTAAAGTTAGATGACCAAAATCACAATTGTTTAAAAAGTTTTCATACATCTATTGTACTCAATAAATTTTCAATGCTATATATTTTGCGACATATCATGATCCTGAATTAAAGGTACCTAAGCATTTATATTAAGCAGAATCTTGTGACAAAATCAGTGACTTTTATCACGCCTTGGCATAGATTCATTGCAGAATTATATTTTCAAGACTGAAGGAATTAGTTTGCTGGTATAAGTCAACATATGATGTATGATCAAGAGAAAGTTAAAGTCCTATCATTTTCAAAACAGTTTAAGAATTTCTTTCTAAATTTTCCCAATCCTTGCTAGAAATGGACGGCTTGCAGCTTATCTTTGGCTAATTTTTTTAGAAAAAAAACAAAAATAAAAAAAATTCTAAACTTCTTAGCGGTTCTAAAAGCGTAGAGATGGAAAGCGGGTAGTAAAGGTAGAAATGATATGGACTTCAATGGAAGATTTTGCTCATTGTCTTTGGCTGAAATACTTCTAAAGTTAAAACCAATAGATTAATAAGTAGAAATGATGAGGAAGATGAACTTAGCTTTTGCTGTACTGTAATTATTTAATCAAAATGATCAAGCAGGGGCCTTCAACGTAGATATCTCACCTCTCGGTCATACTCATACCAAAACCAAAAAAAAAAAATGACGCCAGGATGATGAAAATGTGCGAGATACAAATTAAGAAGAAGTGGGGAAGGAGAGGTAATTTGAACAGCAGGGTTTGAATGCAAAACAAATAATTGAGATCTTCCTCAAACGTAATTAATCTGTCTCTTTCTCAAAACAAATCAAGCATGGAGTTCAAATTTGTATTTGGTTATGTTATATTTATTAGTTTAAGAATATAAGCATGTGATAATAGGTGATATATCAGATGAGTGCATGCCTAGAAGAATAAACTATATGTAGGGTAAGGAGCTTTACCTACTTTTTATATTATTTTAAACTATATACTGTCTGATTATATATTAATTTGGAACATAGGAAATACATTAATTAAGCTGTCCAAGAAAAGATACGCCACGCCATGTGCTTCCCTTATATAACTTTGAACCTAGTTTATTTTAATTCCCAAGTAAATAATTAAGTGGGTCAAGCTAATTAATGGTCCGCAACAAGAGTTCTAAGTTAAAAGTCTTTCAGATATATAATTAGTGAATCGTACTTAGTTTGTTCATATATATAATCAAGTATATATAATCCAAAAAAAAAATAGTGTATATTTAGATTAGTTTGTTTTATATTCAAAATAATTTATAATAAAAATTTTATTAAAAGAATTTTTAAAAAAATATAATTTTTTTAAAAAATTAAGCTAATCAAACATGCTTACATGCTATTAATCATTTCTTTTGGGAAAAAGGCTTAAAAGCGCCCAAGTATGCAATCCACCGATGGGGGGTTTTTTTAATAAAACTCTCAAATGTTAGCTAGGCAGTTTGAGATAGGGAGAATATACATAGGGCATTAGATGTTGCCTGCCAATTAGACATTTGTTGATGCTATCCTTAGCCAGCTAGCTGAGGTCTAAACCAAAGGTGGTATTAGATTGGAGTTTTAAACAAGATTGCTGACTCCTCGTGTGACACCAAGGATATTGTTATATAATACTCCAAGACGTTTCTCAAAATAAAGTGGAGAGGGTATCGAGTAAAGGTGAGAATAGAAGGCTAAAGGATAGATCAATGAGCATCGATCACTTTCACTGAGGAAGACGCGTGGGGTGTGATATGGACGGAATAAAGTGAAGTTTTAGACGTGAGCTTGATGGCCTAGCTTTAAGATCAGATACTCACGAAAAATCCCGTGTGGTTCAAGAAATGCTCATAAGCCAAAGTAGGGCGGGTCACAAAAAGGAGCACGTAGCTATAGGCTATTTGCAAGCTAATTATAAACAGCACAGATAGCTTTCGGTAATTCACTAATTACTATTTCCATATCTACTATATTAAGAGTTCCTTTTTTTTTTGCCTGCAACTATTCACGGTAGAGGTAGAGTAGAATCTGCTTACTCGATGAGATGTCCACTTGTGTGTTTTATGCTAAAAAAATGACAGCTCCAATTCGAGACCCTCGCTGGTCCACACAAAAGAGACGATGGGGAATGTGTGGGTAGAGAGGTTGGAAAGTTAGGGTAACCTATTTACGTGTCTTGCCAATGTCAAACGATTGTGAGAAAAGGTTAGGTGCGCTCTCTCCAGGAGTGATCTCAGACCGACTCCTAATGATAACAGAATCCCGAAATGGAATGAGCAATGACATTTAATTAATCATGAAGGATAACTTTGATTTACCTTTTTTTATTCCTTAAGCCAAGTTAAGAATGTCACTTGCTAGACACAGAAAATCAAGAAAAAATGCCGCAAATGGGCAGTGGAATCTGGAAGCAGAAATGATTGCATTGCAACGGCACACGCTACTTTCAGTTTTGTCATTACAGGGTTAATTACATTTCGTTTGGTGCTTCTTCACTCTCTTTTTTTTAACTGTTCTCCTTTCTTTCATCCGCTGTCAAATCCAATCCAACATTATAATCAATATCACAGTTGATTTGGTCAAAGGTAGGCAAATTGCATGGCCTTTTTGTTTGGACAGCACAATGAACATACAGAATTCAATCGGGACTATAGCTGATGAGATCAATTCTCGGCTATCTTCTTATCTCGGACAGTGGACACTGACATGAAGGATCCACTTATTTCAAGTCCAATTGATTTTCCATAGATATTATAGAGTTATGACAAAAAAAACCACTTATTTAGTGAAAAACATTTTTTAATCCACCTTAGGTTGTTATTCCAATGTTCTAGTAAATATGTAATGATTTACATCAAGCTTAAGTTTAGAATCACTCTTAAACTTGACGTAACATCATCCAAAATTTTAAAATATTAAATTTATGAATTTTTTAATTTATATAATTTTTATTTAATTTATTTTTATTTCATACGAGACTTCTTCCACTCGTCCTTAAATTTTAAAACTAACTACTCTAAATAGACAAGCCGAAGCTTCAGACTATGATCTGAAAAAATGCAGATATCGCAGATGTAGATCGCACAGAAAAAGTTGCGTCATGGAAGCCTCATGACTTTGGTTCCTCTGTTTTCCTTCTGAGACCATCTGATCCCTGAAAAACATAAATGACACGTGGACACAAATCTTGCTTGCATTTATTAGGCTTAATCGAAAAATTTGGTTAGCTCTTCACGTTATCTTATTCATCAGTCTCGGTCCAATGGCTTGATAACCGTGAATATCTGCATTTCCTCTCTCACTGGCTGATGCCTCTCGTTACATCGCCCGGAAGTACCACTCCCTCCCACCTCTTCAATAAATATGTATATCATTTATCGTTGTTTAAGGATTTGAAAAAAATTATTTTCCACTGCAACATTTAAATATCCTATTATTCGATTTTCTTACATGCAAAACTTTTTTATAATTTTTTTAATTAAGTTGAAAATGGATATAATCTAATAATATACTTATATAATAACATGTATAGCTTTTACAAACTTGTTTGATCAAATAGTTTGAGAATATAATGATGTTTATTGAAAATAAAACCATATAGGAACCTTAACTGAAAATTATGCAATCGCCAACCACTAATTTGATAATTTGCTTTTACATGAGATAAACTTACTGCCAAATGTTTTAAGTTTTAAGTTTTAACAGAAAAAAAATATTGCATCCTTATGCGGAAATAGTGAAGGCCAAAGTTTTTTTTTTCTGCACGGGAGAATAAAATAAAAAATATTATATAATTAAAAAAAATTTGACATAATTTTTTATTGAATAATTTGATATGTTTGTTGATTCTTGAATAAGTAAGTGATCCCTACCACTTTATTTTATCTTATAATTATTCTTAAATCTAACTAAATTTTATAAAAAAAATTTAATTAATTTTTTTTAATAGTATAGCATTACTCGAATAAAATTAGAGTGTATTTAGTTTATTTTTTTATTTTTATTTTCAGTTGATATATTTTTAATAATAATTATAAAAATATCACATTTTTTATTTTATTTTTATATTTTTAAATTTTATAAAAAAATAATTAAAATAAGAAATTCTAATGTTTACTATCTCTTTTATAAAATTTTAAAAATAAAAAATAAAATTAAAATAAAATAATATTTTTATAATTATTAATAAAAATATACCAACTGAAAAAAAAAAATCTAAACAACTCCATTTTTTTTCTTTTTATTTTAATCTACAAACATCCCCATAGTTAGCGAGGCTTTTTACATCTTCTCCTTGGGTCTTGGAACCGAACCAGGCCCACGGAGCTTGATACAAATCCGCCCCATCAAAAAGAAAAAACAATAGTTATTAAAAAAGTTTATGTGGGCCCATTCTTCGCCGTACTCGTCAGTTTCCATTAGCTTCCGCTTCCTCCTGTGCCGGTGAATAGAAGGAGCTTAATGATACTCAACTGTTCACCACTTTTTCGCCTCTTACGTGCATTATTTTATCATTAATGTTATATTTAGATTGGAGGTTGAAAAAAAAAATTATCATAAGTTTATTTTTTATTTAAAAATTTTATAAAAAATAAAAATAAAAATTTTTAAATAATTTTTAAAATTTTTTATTATTAATTTTTGTAAATATTTTAATTTTTTTAATTTAAAAAATTTTTAAAAATTTAAAACACTCAAATAAAAAAATAATATATTAATTAATATTTTATTCTCCTTCTATTCCTTTTCTTTTATTTTTTTAAATTTCTTTCTTTCTCAATTTAAAAAAAATGAGAAGAAAAAATATTTAAAAAAATAAAAATAAATAAAAGGAAGAAAAACGAAAATTTAATTAATAAATTTTCTTTTTATTTTTTAAATATTTTAAATCTTTCAAATTAAAAAATTTTTAAAATATTTATAAAGAATAATAAAAAAAAATTTAAATAATAACTTAAAAATTTTTATTTTATATCTCTTCTTTTATAAAACTTATAAATAAGAGAAAAACTTTATGATAAATCTTTTCTCTTATCTCATTTTTTTCTCTATAATTTTGTATCTAAACATAACTTAAATGACATTTAAATTATTATTTTATATTACATCAAGGGTTAAAAAGTAGGTGGCGTGTATTTAGCGGCATGCAAATAGCATTTCTTGATTTAAAAAGGTTTCAAATTTGTACTATATTATAGCTTAATGATAATTTTTTATATAATAATATTATTTACACTATTTTTATTATACTATTTTGACATTGTTTTTTTAAGTAATAAAATTATAAAAAAAAACACATTTTTTAACATACACTCTTTCAAATTTTTTTTTCAAACAAAAAAATATGGGAAATAGAGTAAATAAATTAATATACAAGAAACAGTTTCCTTTCTTTTTTTTTTTTTAAGACTACCGCTTCTACGAACTCTAGTTATAATGGCTTTTATTAAAAAAAAATAAGTCTAAATTCTGATGTGAGAAAATATAAGCTAAAGTAAAAGAAAAATAACTCGAGAGATTCACTTTCCAAATCAAACAGCCCTCTAAAAATTTGATGTCACTTACAGCTCTTAGATATTAATATTATAAATTTTAAATAAAGAAAGTGAACCGAAATTTTCATACATGAGAGGTATGTACCTGATACGCTATTTGACAACAAAACGAGATATCAAATAACTCAATTCACAGAAACGTTGAATATATACATAAGCAACTGCTAAACAAACCAAAAATCCATCCAGACACGTTTAGAAAGACTGACTACCGCAACTACAACACCACACATCAACTGAGGACATCAGCAAATGTTTCCCTCGAAATCCTTGGGAGCAGTAAAATCCAAATATGAACAAATTGCACTGATGAACCTGCCTCAACCTTTCTACATGCGTGTACAGCATTCCATCAGTGCCTTGAACGGCTTCTTATCCTGAAATGTCAACTTTCTGAATTAGTCGTTATAAGTGGGATGAAGCTGCCCCATAATTTCAATTTTCAAGGCACAGGCAAATGAAAACCAAAGCCATTACCCGGAAGAACGGGAACAGGGAGGAGAGCGAGAGCAGGAACAGGAGCGGGAATGGGACCTGGAACTAGAGCGAGAACTAGAATTATATCTTCTGCAACCCCTGCTTCTACTTCGACTTCTACTCCGCCTGTATCTTCTGCAGTTAATCATGTAATCAGTATAATTAATCGGAGGGAAAAACATAGAAAGACTCCATCTGTTAAAACGACATTAATTTTACTAACTGGTCCTCGTTCCAATAGTCAGCAATCTCAGAAGTCTATAACACCTTAATTGTGTTATGTTCGAGACACACCAATTACAAATCACTCGAATATACAGGGGCACACCTTCAAATGGATTACAGAAAATTTAACACCACCCAGAACACTTGGAAAATTTAACACCACCCAGAACACTTTTGGCAGCATTTGAAATGCATAAAGAACAACATAGCAGGCTAAAAATAAAAAAATGCAGAGAGAGAGAGAGTAAGCCGGAAGGTACCATCTTTGACTTTATAAGCCACAAGCCAGAAAAGGTTGCCTAGTTATCTAATGCAATTTAACAAAGAAAAAACTACTGTTCCACAAGGAATTCCAACTATAAGGCTGATATCACCCACCCAAATTATAACATCATAGAGCTATCAACTTGAGGCAAATTTGGTTTAAATGACGAAAGTTATTGTATGCTGAACCACTCCATTAAACCAAATTTTACTGCTTTTTATCCTGTGAATCCATCAAGTGCACTGTGCTGTGATTGGTTCCCTTGGAGGGGATCGGCTGTAGCTCCTGCTGCGGCTGCGACGTCTACACCGACTCAATTGATTTGTTTCAGCAAGTTTTTCTAGCCTTTGCATCTCCTGTTCCCTTTTCTTAGCTAGTTCTGCAGCAGTATCCTTTTTAACTGCACAGGCAAACAGTTAGACTGGAATAGATACCACATAGATACTGCTAGACTCACTCACTCCTGAAAAGAACTAGTAGTTACCACAGGCAAACAGTTAGACTGAAATAGATACCACATAGATACCGCTAGACTCAATCACTTCTGAAAAGAACTAGTACAATGCAAAATGAAATGTAATGCAGTACATCAGAACGCGCTGAAGAATATATTGATATCCAACTAAAATAAATTACACAGACAGTCATACTTTCTTTGTTTAGTTGCCTGTTCATGATCCTTTTAAGTCTTTCTTGAGGAGTTTCTTTCTTCTCCCCTTGTTGATGTTTTAAGGGCCCTCCAGAACCACTTGCCTTTAATTTTGCTAATGCTGAAGTTCTGCTGTGTAAAAGAGAACAGTGACAATAAAATAAAGAAATAAATACATTCAGACAATACGGGTGAAAACAAAAACTGAAAGAAACAATTAATATTATAAGAAAAAAATTCTATGGTACCCCTGGTCTGCTGGCAGTATTATTAATTGTTAGATGACTACTGAACAAATCTTGATACAAAATCAAATGGTCAATAATGCAGAGGTTACCACTAAAAAGTACCATAAAAACCTCCTATAATAAGAACTTCCTTCACATGTACATTGTTGGCATACCTCACTGATGGCTTCAAGACCTTATTGCCCTTACCCTTATCAATAGATACACCAGAAGCAGGATCAACACGCAATGCCTCCAGTATGCAACCAGATGATGGCCTGCAAGACAGAAGAGGCGTCAGATAAAACCATTGCAATATTTCCATACAACTCACAGGCAGTTATGCAAAATTCATTTCAGGGAACAATGAGCTTCAATTAGGGAAACTCCTCCTTTTGGCAGTTATTCTGACAATCCTAGCCCTGATCTATTCTAAACCACAAAAAAAAAATTGCCTCAGGCAACAATATGGGTGATATGTTGCAGCAGAGAAAAGACTGTCCAATCTATCTTGGGAAGAATTAAAGGTCCAGTGTCCCGACCGATTAAACAAATCAACTTGAGATGGAGATCGTGCTGGAGAAAATCCTCCAATCCTGGATTCATCTGCTTCTCCAGAGCCCCCAAATTCAGTAATGTATTCTATTTTAGGAGTCCTAAGTTTGCTTCGGTGATTATCATCAGAATGACCGCTATGAGAATAACGCCTGGAGTATGACGGAGAGAAGGACCGTGATCTGGACCTCAACCTGTAAATGGAAAATAAGACAAAAACACCCAACAAAATTTCCTTCATAAGTATGAGTAATATGGAAAATGAAGACACATAAATAAACTTTCTAGAGAGACCTAGAAATGCAGGGCTATACCTTCTTGAACGAGAATAAGCTTCGTAAGTAGGACTGTGTCTTGGCTCCCTGCATGTATATAGTGAGTGCATCATTAGCCCTGGTATACAAGAGTAACCTGTCATCCCATTTGTCAGTAGGAGCACAATTTCATATTTTCTTCACTCAATCTAAAGGAGGAAAATCTCAATATATTCTACCGGTAGGGATCATCATGTAGCACACGAGTTCCACATATCTGCACAGCTTCTCTCTCTCTCTCCCTTTCAATCTGAGAAGCCTTCCTTCTTTCCTTACGACTCAGCTTCCTCTACAAAAAATATATCATTCAAAAACATCTATACAGCCATCTTCAAATATGAACAACTAAAAGATTATTCCGCTCTTACTGTGAACATATTCACTTACAATTGCAGGATCACCTTTGATCACCTCTTTTTGCCTTTTTTTCTTCCTCCTTAGCTTTCTTATCCATGTAAACAAGCCAACCATACCTTTTAACCCCATATTCTTTTGCTATTATTTCCATTCCTTCATCATTGCTATCATCACTGTTAAAATCCTCATCATCTTCATTGTCCTCATTATCATCATCATCTGAAACCTGGGATTCTTCTTTTCCATTCCCTTCGTAAGAAAACCCCACCTGTGAGTAGGAACCTTTGCTTGCAGCAGGCTGTGACAAATTAGATCTACAAGTGTGCATGAAAAGAAACAAAATAAGATCATCTGTCAAGCAATATACCAGTAACACATTATATAAATTTGAAGTAAACAGTTGTTACTGAATACTAAGAATTTAGTTGAAGAAAAATGGAACATACACTATTTCATGAACAATATGTCAAAAATAATCTTCCAAAAACCAACTAGATAGAGAGAGACAAACAGCATACCCATGCTAAAGACAATAATATGGAAACAATGCCTCATAATATAATCAGCATTTCTATGTAAACAAAAATATTGTCAGCAGAGGTTGCTTAATCAAATTATATTTTGTGTTAAGAACCCTTATAAATAGAATCAAATTATCAAACCCAATAGTTTTGTTTAAGTGTGTAAATCATGTTTACCCACATATGCCAATACATTGATGCTCCTCTCAGATATGACATTAAATGACTAAACAGCAAGTTAAATACAAATGAAAGGAATCTCATTTAACCTGTCTGATAAAAATGGAGCAGAAGCTTTGGCCTCCATCTCTTGATTAACATGTTGCAAAGCCTCCTCATCAGTAACCGTTAACATTAAAACCTAGTTTGTAAATTCGACTTCAAATTAATACCCCCCAGATGTTAGATTGGCTTCAAACTAAAGAACCATTAGTCTTGTATTGCTTTATCATAAATAAACAATGTTGAATGAAATGAGAAGATACAGGAGACAACAATAATCAAACTGTTAAAGGTTATCAGAATCAAACACAACGTCAAGAAATTAAAAAGTACCGACATCCTCTACGCCGATGCTTTATTAAATCCCCATAACACTCAAAATTAACAAACTCTTCTAATTCTTCTTCTTCTTCTGACTTTTCCTGGATGCGCCTGGATCCAGTATCCCGAATGTAATCAAGGAGAGCACGCCCATCAAATCTACTAAGACATAGGATTGGCAGTCAATTCTTAATTATAAATCAAATACATATAAAAGCACTTACAAGTTACAACTTTAACTGCCCAAACTAACAAAGATAGTATAAAAACTTTGCATCTGTCAATCAAAATATCCTGTTTCCCATTCCAAGGTATCCTGAGACAGAAATGAATCATCAGGTCAACCTTAAATGAAGTACATGTTCCACCAAAAATTAATTCAGAGGATATAGTAGACAGAGATCTTTTATCAAATACTAATAAAAAGGATAGGGCAGCCCCTATCATTACCGGCTATACATATTGATTAACACTCCAATTCTCCAAACTCTGGACCTAGCCTTAATTGTACTAGAGGCACTGAATCCTAAGCTCTGGGCAATCAAGAGAATGGTATTATCAATTCAAACACACAAATGTTTTAGCTTCTACCAAACATTATCTTTATATTTTGCACCACCACTTTAAGCTGAATAACAACAGTTACAACCTCAAATCAAAGAATTTAATCCTTCCCGTGATTTTAAATCGAAATGAAGGCTCCAGAAATAGAAACCCGTTTTCTCAGTACAGGTTGAACAACAAAGAGGAAAAAAAAATCTTCTTATAAACTTCCTAATAGGCAGTACACGATTAACACCAAACTTTGACTGAATCAATTTGAATCTTTGAAGTGATGCCCTGATCCCTGACAAGCGCCAATTCATTCAAATGTGTTCCACAGAATTTCAGAAAAGAAAAAACTAAATGAAAGGCGCGAGAATTGGAAGAAAAGCAATGTATTGAAAATTGAAAAGTGGGAAATAATAACAGGCCCTGCTGATCCTGGGTGGCTTGGTAAAGGCCGTCGTCTCGATAGGTTCGGGAACGAAAGCCAATGAGCTGAATGGATTGGTGAGGATCACCTCGCCTCTTTGCCAGATAAACGGCTCGCCTCTGAGCTCTCCGTCGAGCCGCGTCCATCATTTCGTGGACTTTCTTCTCCGACCTCCTCGCCTCGTGCCACATCTTCTTCTCTCGGAGGAATGCAAACCCTAATTCCGATTCTCTTCCAGACTCAGACGGAGACGGTTGATGAAATTTGATTTGAGAATATTGAGAGCAACGTAATGAATTGTGAATATGAATTGAATCAGAATTGCACTGCCAAAGATGCTTCCTTTGCTTTCGTAGCCCTTCCCTCCTCTTCTACATTGCGCTTCGGCTTCCCCCGGACCTTCCTGCTCACGGCCCAATGAAATAAAATTACCTATAAAATACTATTTTTAATATATTAATAAAAAAATTAACTTCTTTTACAATAAATTACTTTTAAATATGTCAATCTTATTGGAAAGGAGCAACATTTTGTTGCTGAAAAAATAATTGCATTTTAAAATATTTTTAATAAAACATCAAAATTACAAATAATAAGGTTAAAAAGTCATGTCATAACAAAAAATAGATATGTCTTCTTGTAACGCGAATAGAATAGTACCCAAAACTAAAATCTTTTTACCTCCCTAAACGGTGACAATAATTTTTCTAGTAAGATAATAGAACATGGATTTTGATGGAAAAACAATAAGATTAAGTTTGCATGAAAAGAGCCGATGAAGTTTTTAATTTGTCCGTCAATATTGCTGAAGTGACAAACTCTGAAATTTAATGTTTCACTCAAACTAATTTCGAAAGCCATAAACATAAACAATTGACCGGTTTTTGTAAGGTTGTTCTTTTTTTTTTTTTTGCTGTGAATGTTTATCGGGATTCACCAATGCAATGTGTATACTGTTTGATAGGAGTCCATGTGTTTGTGAAGTAACCTGAATTCATCCGCTCCTCAGGACTTGGCCCAAAAGCGAAGCCAAGAGAATAAACTTAGATACAGATTTTCTTTTATATGCATTGCAATGGATACACGGGATCAAAATTAATACTCAATCAAAGTTTTGGTGTGGTGGATCCGAGGCCCATATAATTGGAAGTGCCTTTATAATCACAGACTATCATCGGTTTATTCTATACAATAATTTCTGTTGCAACATGTTAGACTGTTGAGGATATGATCACAGTCCTACCGTGCTAAATACACTCGAGCTGAAAAGGGAAGAAGTGCTCTCTGTGACATGCTGCAAATTCTAAACAGTTGCAGTCAGGCTACAGGCCAGATAATCAATCTACAAAAATCCGGATTGGTTTTCTATCGTTAACAATCCACTCCCTCTCAGAAACGATTTCGCAGAGATCCTAGGAAAGCAAGTTTAGAATTCTCCAACGAAGTATCCAGGACTCCTAGCTGAATGGGTTTGATAAAAAAAAATCAAGCTCCTAATTAAATTAGTTGGATCTTTAAAAGAGCGGTGAGCAAACTTGACGAGTTGAAGGGAAATTTTTTTACACAAGATGGGAAGGAGATTTTGATCAAGTCTGTGATTCAAGCCATCCCCCAGAAACTACATTATGTCCATTATAAAATTTCCACAAAATTTTGTGAAAAACTTGTCATATTGCAAAGTTTTGGAGGAGCAAGTCTAACGGGGCCAGAGGCACACACCGGATAAATTGAATTGAATCACCTTACAAAAAGTGCCCTGGTTGGAAGAGACTTCTTGGTGTTTGAATTGAATCACCTTACACCGTCCAGAGGCTAGCTAGCTCTTGGTGTTTGAGCAGTCTTCTGGTTGGAAGAGACTTCTTAAAGCTTTGGCAGCTCCACAAAAATACATGGTGACAAATGGGTTCACAGCGGTCAAGTCCTCAACCTCATTATTGGAACTCCAAATAGACGTGTCAAGGAAATTATTGCTCAGAATTAATTCGGGTTGGTGGGATGTATAAAATTGGATCTGTTTGACACACAAATAGGGAGGCAAATCTCAACTTTAAGCTCAAATAAATTCCCAGACGAATTGATTTGGCCCTAGCAATTTGGAAGCTCTTACTTAGTGAAAACAGGTTAACCATGCAACAACCTACATTCACCAAGCCCAAAAAAAAAAAAGCCTCATTTATGGCCGCAATGCTCATTTGGAAAGCTTGATGCAATGCCTTTCCAACTAGAGAAAGTTAACTTGCCAAAGAAGAAAGCATTCAAAATTCCTTGTGCCCATTCTATAACCAAGAGCCTAAAATGTACTCAACACTTGGTGCTTTAGATGCCCATGGACGAACTTGGTCTGGTTTGGCAGCGTACGGCAGTGGAACTTGACCCAACAAACCACTAACAGATTTCATGCTTGGTTTTCTGAAAAAATAGAACCTCCTAAAACAACAAGGAGATGACTCCCCAACAAAATATTGTCTCAAGCCACATGAATATCTGTTTGAGCTATCTGGAAGCAAAGGAGTGAAGCTATCTTTAAAGGCAGTGTTTAAAAACCCTACATCGCAATTCAGAGAAGACACAGGCTTCACAGCGACTATCATCAGTTAACGCTATGAGAAGCCAAGATGGCTTCAATTCTCGGATGCCGAGAATCACACGAGATGGTTGCAACTTGCAACCCTTTCCAGTGGACAAGCACAAAATCAGATGATATATCTTTGTCATATAAGTTTTTTATACTTCCTTTATTCTTTTTTATGAGTCTAGAGTAAAAATTTTGTTTTATTTTTTTCCGTATAAATATTTTTATTTTATTTTATTTGTTGTTTTAAAAATTAAGAAAATATTAATTATTTTTTAAAATTTTATCTTTAGTATTAACAAAGAAAGAGAAGTAATGGAATGAATTATAATATTTTAAGTATTTTAATGAAAGGGTAATTTAGTAAGACATAGTTTATTTTTCTTGTAAATGATGCTATTTATTGATTTTTTTAATCTATGTGAAAGAATCTTAAATGAAAAATAATAATGAGTAAAAGGAATATATGTAAAAAAAAAAAAATTTATTATTAGCTCAGATTTTTTTATATTATCATTAAATAATGTATTATCATATTATGAAGGGAGTTTGTATTACGATAATAATGATTTAAAAAGTTAAATTTTTCTAATAAGATGACAATATATAATTAATTAATACTATAAAAAAATTTACACCTAATTTATGGATCAAAATCAAACGCAAATTATTTATTCGAAGGCTCAAAATGTTTGAAGTACCTTTAACTTCACAAATGCCTCAAATTCAATACATGACAGAACTCTAAATTTTTTTTTTCGGGCAGATCAGAACTCTCTACTGTCAACAATTCTATTCTTGAGTTATTTTATTTTATGTTCCTTCTTTTAAAATTATATATTTTTAATTCTGAATTATAATTCTTCTTTATTGATAGTGTCCAACTTATAACTTTAATTTGCTTAAAGACTTGGACTATACTTTTTTTAATTAAAAACATAAATATCAGTAAATTTATTCATTTTATCAAGTGATGAAATTAGTACAGTAATTTATATGTTATTTTTAATAGAAAAATGTTCTGATTGTATTTTACTTTTCAAGTTGACAATTTATATAGAATTATTGTATTTTTACATGAAATTATTTTTAACTACAAATTACAGAACATTTGCATTGTATTCTTATCTTAATGTTGTATTTATTTTTAAAGTGTATAATTTACATAGAATTATTTTTTATAATAAACATATTATGGGGAGGTTGAAAACATTATATTTTATTTTTTAATAATGCGATCTTTATTTTATAAATTTTTTAAAATTTTCTTATTGTACAAATTAAACTTTTACAAAGAACTTCTAATAAAATCCTAATTAAAATTAAAATTGATAAAAATAATTATTAAACTTCACGTATACATGTGTCAAAAACTATCCAATAAACTTATATGTATTAGAATTCCTTAAAATTGAGAAGTGCTTAACGGCCAATTAAAGAAAGTTGGGACGCCCGAGAGCATGAGCACCTCTCATATAATACGTACCAATATAATATTCCCCGACCTTTTGATTCGTGTTGGTTAACTTCTACAGTTTTACTCTCTTTTGCAACATTATAAATTAAAGTATAAACCACCCAAAAAAAAAAAACAGAGAGAGAGAGAAAGGACAAATAGTTATTAGTTACATCTATCGTCGTGTGGTTGAGATATTGGTATTTGCTAACCAGTCCCACCCAAAAAAGTGAGGCCACATGTGTGTTTATCCAAAAAAAAAGAAAAAGGTGTTGGGAGTGCCGGTGCCCTAGTGCACAATGTATGCGTGGGTCACTCCTCCCCTTTTCAGTGGAGAGTTTTGTGTAATTTCTTAAGAATATACTTAGGATAGATGATATTGTATAGTTATATAGTTAATAGTTGTTGAATTGTAATTATAATTTTAAATAATAAATTAAGATTAGATTTGAGTCATTTAAAAATTTTTAAATGTTCCTCCTTTCTAGTTTCACTCTCCTATATTATAATATATCTTAATCATTGTCACTCGTAGACACCTAAGCTCGGTTTTTATACATTCTCTTTTAAAATATTTCTTCTGTCCATTGTCAAAGGCAACTTCTTATAATCTACTTATAAATACATTATATGTTTAGGATTAAAAACCTTTTTTATTGTTAAATAATATTAGATAGTTCTATTAGATAGAGAAAGATATAATTTATTTTAAATATCATAATAAATCCTATAATCTATTAGGTCTTTATATAAAAAAATTTGCTTCATTTTTTTTAATAAAATAATCCTATTACATGAAAAATCTAAATATGTATATGTATTTAATGCGCACACTTTGATATTTAATAGTGGATACAATATATGTTCGTCCATGGACGGCGTAGAAGGAAAATGACATGAGGAGGACTCTAATCTAATTAATCAAATCAATGCATCCCGTGGTATTACCGTATTGGAGTTAAAACATGATTGATTTTGAAAACGAATTTGCTGACCCATTCAACTTGCTAGCCTCCAGAAAAAATCGCGAACAAGAAATTATAGATATTATTATTCATATTGCCAGCAATTATACGGTAACTGACCCTTTATGGCTTTAAATATTCCCATGGTTGCTTTGCCCACATAAGCAAATCTTTTTTATTGCTTTTGTTGTTCAAGTTGTATTATAAATTCAATAATACTAGTTAATTAACGAGAGGGCTGCCACCAAGTCCTTTGTCATTGTTTTATTTATTAAAAGACAAAACCATCACAAAGCCTGGTTTAGAAAGAGATAAACTTTGCTTACGAGTAATCCCATCACCTGTTTAATTAATTTTAGGTTAAGTAGATGAGCTTGTATACATTAATTACATTAATATAAATGCTCCTTCAAGTGATCAATAGGCTTTGCATAACTGGGCACGAACCAGCTGAAGCTCAATGTTTTGTAACGGCATCTTTGTGGCATGTCCCTATCTATGTGCTTACTTTATCAGTACTAGGGGGGGGGGGGTGTTTGGTTCCTATAGGTCCAAATTGCGATTATTTCAAGTGGCTTCATGATTTTTTGATGTATCTCTTAACCTACCACACCACGGAAACTAAAGTCTGCTTATTAACATTTGTATTCTTCTATTTATGTATCATATTCGGTCTATAATTTAATTTTGGTTTATGTCAGTTAAAATTTTTTTATATTATTATTCAATTACATGTTACTCAGTATTTAATTTTTTAAATAATTATTATTTTAATCAAATTTTTTAATAATTTATAATTAAATAATAATATAAATTTTTTTTATAATAATAATAAATTAAAATTAAATTTGTTTATCTGTTGCAACTCAACTTTAACTTTTGATAATTTTTGCTTGTTATTTTGATAATACAGTAGGGAAGGGTTCGTACGTATCTTTTGTGTGAAAAAAAGTATGATTATGTTCCTAACCTTGATTCATATATATAAACTGAAATTAGCACTCTCCCGTAAAACAGTCAGAAATGGCAATTATTAATAACTAAAAATAGTTGTTTATATATAATTTTCTTAGGTTATATATTGATTATTCTATTTATATGATGATAACTTTGTATAAACAAGAGATAAAAAATGAGATGAATAAAATCATAAAATATATTTTATTTCAGATATAATCAGGAACGCGGTTCGGTCATTCCATACTTATTCACATCCCATAAAAACTAATTTTGTATATCTAACTCGCCATCAATAATTCAAAGTTCAAAGGTCTCGCTAATTTGAATAAATAATCAAGGATGGATATTTTATTCAAACAAAATTATTAAGATATTAAGTTGTTTTCAATCAACAAGAGTAACCCGTGATTCATGCAATTGATTTTAGTAATTTATAAATTAAAAAAAATCACAGCTATGCAATTGATTTTAGTAATTTATAAATTAAAAAAAAATTCACAGCTGAACTGCATGATTGTATATGTTTCTTTCAGTAGGGTTGAATTTCACAAACGAATAAAGCTGGTACAACGGTATATAATTTGAGGTAATTGGATTTTTTTTTTTTGGTAACACATCTAAATGAAATCTTAATTAATTAATATGAAATGTCAAATATCAATAATAAATATGGTTATTAAAATAAATGAAAACGTAACTTATTGGTAAACTTCATATAATTAATTCTGACACATTATAGGTAGAGAGATTATACCTTTTTAGTTAATATATTCTGGCAATAATATTACAATAACATATATAAAAAATTAAAAATATATCGTAAATGTTAAGTTCATACTCTATTCTAATTGCAAAAATAATCATTTAGTACGCTAGCTAACTTTATGTATGATCTATACATATTGAAAATCTTAAGCATTTTCCTTGGGCAATAAGCTATTATCTTGTACTCTTCGTGGGCAAGGTATTACTAGAAGTATGTTTATGCGTCAGAAAGACTCTGATTGGTTGGCCTACTAAGTTATTAAACTAAATACGATATTTTCACGCCAAGCAAGTAGGAAAATAAGATAAACTTTCTTGCATTTTCCAGGAAAATCAAGGAGGAGGGGGAACAATAGGTAATCATGACGTGGACCAATGAAAGAGAGGCCGTGGCTGCCAGCTGGCCCACCAGCTCACCACACACGGCACACCCTTAAAGCCAGTGGCCTCACCTCCCATTCAAGCGCGCCGAAAGGAAGAAACCTAACAAGCCATAGCGTTCTCTAACCCATCGTGCGAGGTCCCCCGACCTCCGCACAACCCCACCTACAAGTGGCTGTGCTCGGGGTCTTGGACACCCATGTCTGAATCCGATACCCACGCGCCGCCGCCATCATCGCCCCCACCGGCGTTTCTGCTTCAGCGCCCGCTGCTGCCGCAACCGGCATCGGCGTCGCCGCTGTACAAGCAGCGATCATGGTCGCCGGATGCATATCGCGACGAGGCGTGGCTTCGGCGCAAAGGCAACTGGAAGAACCGTCGCAGCAAGAGCGTGACAGACGAGGATGTGGACGAGCTCAAGGCTTGCATTGAATTGGGTTTCGGGTTCGAGTCCTCCCCAGAGGTCGAGCTGGATCAGCGCCTTTCCGATACTCTGCCGGCTCTCGGCCTCTACTTCGCTGTCAACAAGAACTACAATGGCTCCCTCGTCCCCAAGCCCACCACCGCAACGACGCCATCTTCGTCCGCGGCGTCTGACTGCGAAAGCACTCCTTCTCCCCTCGGTAGTCCCCACACCACCATCTTCGGCCGTGGTAAGATTTGATTTAATCTGATTTAATTTGGGTCTGAATTAGTCTCAGTAATTAATTTGGATTAAGATCTTTGCTCTTTACCCTTTTATTTTTTTGGATTTTATGGTACTCATCTAATTTCCTTTTCTGGCTTTTGCTACTTTGCGGATGTAGGTGATAATCCCCAGACGGTGAAGACAAGGCTGAGGGCAGTGGGCTCAGGTTGTTGCTTGTGCGGTGCGTCAAAGTTCATGCTAAAGAAGATGATGATGATGATGATGAATGGGGTGATACTTGTTGTAATTATATTCATCGGGATTAACGTGGAAATCAAACCACTGAACCAGGGTTACCAGAGTTAACCAAACAACCTCGTAGTATCCTGTTTGATATGCAAATGATAACAACCCACCGAACCGACCGCGGACCTTAATTAACCACCCACTTGTCTCGGAACCAAATTAGTTAATGTGGGGCTGTCGGCAGCTATTGTTTTGTACTGTATCTCGTCGAATTTATGACTAGAGTAGTTCTACAATATGCTAGTATTGTAGTTTTGTTTTAATTTGTGAAAGATTTTTTTCTGTGAATTTTGTGCAAGAAAAAACCCAGTGTGGAAAATAGTCAAAAGATCTTCTGCTGCATTTGAATGCTCTGGCATTCTGTGTTTCTCTTTTCTTGTTGGGCTGGCTACTTTTATTGGAATGCAAGGTCGATGGAGGAAGAATATGGCAATATTCCTGTAACTCTGTTAAAGGATTGACTTGCTGGAGGGATACAGCTTGCTTTCAAACATGGACTCAGCAGAAGAAGAACCTATTTCTTTCGTGAAAGGCAAGACAGTGTGACGCTTGAAATGTCGACTTTGAACTACTCTCTTCTTCGTGTCATCGATTTGGAATATTGCGTGCTGGCAACTTTTGTATCTCTGGATTTTTCTACATTCTAGCCCTTCATGTTCATCAATTTCCAGCGACGGAAGAGGGCGTAGCGGGAATGGACCGTGTTGAATTTGATATATGGGCTTTTCGGTTTCCACCTTCCACGCGGAGGCTCATGTCAAGCCATATTACTGGTAGCTAAACAGAAATTTTAGAGGATGTTAAACTGTTAAACAATAGACACCAATTGGAGAAGGAACTGTTACAATTAAAAATTGAAAGCTAAAGACAGGAACAATATGTAGCTGAAATCGTTTCTATAATTAGTCTTGTTTAAAAGGAAACTAGAAGAAACTGCAAATCCACACATTTATGCCTGAGTGTTAAAGAATAAATCAAAACGTTATTTTTTTTTAGAAAATTAGTATTTATTAATTAGAGGAGGAAATTTTGAATTTCATTCTCACTTTTTTTTTTAATTTGGTAAGACTGAATTTCATTTTTCACTTTTGATGGAGAGTTGAATTATCGTCTGAGTTATTGCTAATTATAGTCTTATTCTTTTCAAAATATCATCTCTATAAAAGTTATATGGCAGCAGTAACTTTAAAAAAGAAAATTTGCTCAGTTCACATTTGCGAAATTTCATCGATAAAAGAATTTCTCTAACATCACAAAGATGAAAGTTTGGGTAATTTGCCAAAAAGAAAAAAAAAACCATGTTAAACCTTAAGTTTCTTGTAAGAACAAAAAAACAAATAAAATGACACGTGGGGCTGCGTTGGTAAATTTCGTCAACTATTTTAACGGAAGTTAACTAGCGTAGGACTGGGGTCAAATTGCACGGCCGCTTAATATTACAACGTAGGATATGACTTGTGAGATGAAGGAAAAGTTCAGAAAAAAAAAAAAAGAAAGAGAGAGAGAAAGATAAATTAAAACTGGGCCCGCCCAAACTAAAGGGACAAAAGTGTATTTTAGCATAAATAGAAAATTTAAAAAATTACATATGGTCATTTCCCATGGTACCTTCCTCCATATATGGTCATTTCCTTTATTTTCTTTTATCCGTTGTTACATTCTTTTTTTTTTTTTTAAATGCTCAAGTCTTATTGAACGACGCTAGCGAGCATT
Source organism: Castanospermum australe (assembly GCA_019955255.1). Taxonomy (NCBI): domain Eukaryota; kingdom Viridiplantae; phylum Streptophyta; class Magnoliopsida; order Fabales; family Fabaceae; genus Castanospermum; species Castanospermum australe. The sequence goes on along the minus strand of NSJW01000862.1, from coordinate 566,208 downwards.
CAAATGTCCATGATCTCAGATGCGTGAACAAAATAACCATGTTTTTATGTATTCATTTAAAATGATCATTGTGTGTTATATAGCAAGTTATACTCTTTCAAACTCACCGAAATCTTAAATGTTTTCAACATGAGACTTGACAATATTTTATGAATTAAAAAATTTACCCCTCTTATCTATCAAGTTTACTATTTCATTAATTTATACATTATTATTATTATTATTATTATTATTATTATTATTATTATATATAATAAAAAAGAAAAAATATTATTATGTTATTATAAAATAATCTTACCATATTTATTGTTAAATTGTATGGTATAATATTTTGTGATATAAACAATTATTTATCATTAATATATAGAAAATTAGCTTATGCTACATTTTCATACGTTCCAATTAAATATTTAGTATTAAAATAAATTTAGCAATATTTGTTGAATATAAATAGAAAATAAATTTAAGTGAAAAAGAATAAATACATTTAGTATATAGGCAGTCACTGAATATATTCAATAGCAACTATTTTTTATTAAAACCATTAAATCACAATCATTTTTTTAGTTGATCATTGTTTAATTTATGGTATTACAGTATTTCAAATAAAATAAATTCAATATTTATTTTTTCATCACTGAAAATTCAATACTAAAAGTTTGGTGTTAATTTTTTTAAAATTTACCAAATATACCCTTACATTCTTAAAAAATAAAAAATAATGGAGACTTGATATAACCTACACAAGGGAATTAAAAAAAAAAGCATGCTATTAACGAATGTCTCCAACTTACATCACTTTTCTTCTCTCCTAATTCTATTTACATATATCCGCATTGCTCAGAAAATAAACTAAGGGCAGGGTCGGAATCATCAAGGATAAGGGTATACGTAATCACAAGTCACAACTTGAGAACAAATAATAAAGTTTCGGATATGGATATATGTTGTCACGGGAAAACAAAAAAGTGGCACTATCAATTGGTAAAGACACGGCAACTACTCGAAGTTGGAGATAAATGATGAATAGTGTAATGTTTAGACCAAGCCGTAGTACAACATGTTTGATTTGACGTTTGTGCAGCTCAAATCTTAATTTAGAAAAGTGTAAATTGTGATTTTGATCTCAAATAATATGTTTAACAATATTTTAGTTAAAATGTGTTTCAATATGATGTCTTAAACCATAATTTGAATCGTTAATGTGAAAAAAAAAACTGCTTTTTTCTTTGATTCTCAATTTTTAAACTATTATTCAAACACATACACATTCAATCTAACACTAGAAAATTGATAATACTTGAGACATCAAACTAGTGAACCATTTTCAAGTGAAGAATGTGAAGGTCATGTATTCACAAAAGTAAAATCCAACAACATATGGTCGATTTATTTTTAATTAGAGTAACTTTTTTACACTTATCTCCTTTTGATATTAGTCTTTATTATACTTAATATTTTTTTATTTAAAAAATTACGTTTACATATCTTATTTTATATATTATTTTTATACCTTATATTTATTTTTATTTTAAAAATATACGCTTATATTTTTAAATTTATATATAATTCTTATATTATTATTCATTATAAATAATAAAATAAAAAAATAAATATAATTTTATAAATAAAGAAAATATTATTATAATAAATGTTAACTTTAAAAAAGATCATCGTAATTATTCCTTTTTACTTTGGTGGGTGAAAACAAGAAGATGTTGAGGTCAGAATCGAAGTGCCATTGTGATCTATGGGTGGTTTAAGTCTAGTTGGTGATGACCTGGGTCTAAATGTACGCGATTTTGGATTGTTCTAGTATTCATGTGTTTTTAGTATCTTTTTTTTTTGTCATTTTAAAAACCGGTAGCATATCAAGTCGCAAGTAACGTTGAATATAATGTAAGTTTTTGGGAGGTTGGGGAAGCTGGAAACAGAAGAAAGAAGCACCAATTGGCTTGGCCTGTAGTTGGGTCTTGTAATTTGTAATCTTCGTATATTATTGACATGTGCTGACAGTATTTGAAATTCGCAAGTGGCAACCACAGAGAGAAGCATCTATTATTTTGGATTACTGCATGAGCCTTGAAAATAAATAATGGGATGCTGGAGTGGATGAGGATGTCTTGTGTGAACTTATGTTCATCCATCACAATGATAAAAAGAGTTTTTGCTGGCACCAACCGATGGGTTGTCCAATAAATAGAATCCCAAGACATCGATCTAAAACCTTCCAACGGGCCTCCGTGGACAGTGGTCAATTTTTAATGAGCTATTTGCCTCGACCACCAGTACTCTGGATTCATGGACTCTGGACCCATTCTAATTCAACTTACTCCCTCAGTTGTAGGACCCAAATACCAAAAATTGAGAATTACCACTTCGGCCAATCCATTAGGCTCGTTGACCAAACCCAAAAAAAAAAAAATCATTTGGCTCATGAAATTAAATAAACATTAATATTAATAATAATACTAATATTAATATCAATATTAATGTACGTGTCTCACGTGTATGCGTCTATTTTGATTTTGTAGCATGTGCTCAGACACATGTTAACAAAATCCTATGAAAATTAAAGTTTTGTGTTCATTTGTTAATCTAGTCTAACAATCAAATTGTTGCTTATATGTAATAGTTAAATAAAAAATACATATGATACTTAGTATCTCGAAAGAATTAGGAAAATAATGAGGGAAATTTTGATGTAAAGTTTATAACAAGAAGTAAAATTAAAAGGAGGTTTCTATGTAACAACTTTTACTATATATATGTGCCTCTCTGCACTATAAGTAATTAACTTATATAGTGAGATTAGTAAAATATACTACAAAATTTTAGAGTTGAATAAGATTTAGTCTGTGATAAAATTATTTTTAGTTAAATATAACAAATAGATATATACCGCATTTACACAGACAGTTTAAAACAAAAGCATAAACTTATTTACTTGTATTTGACAATGATTCAAAAAAATAATATTAAAAATGTGAAACATAATATAATTAATTAAATAGCTGATATTCTAATTTAATTTGATTATATCATACACGTTTATCATATAAATAAATCAAAAATATATAAAATGTGCAAAAAAAAAACCTCTCAAGTTAAATTAATCAAAATAAATAAATACAATTAAATAAATGTGCATATATTAAGACCAAAATAATAATATTCAGTATATTTAGTGTGAACACTAATGTGACTAGCTAGAGAGTTACTTTTCCCATAAGTTAGGTTTGCGTCTGTCTATTGTAAAATAAAGAGTGCTAATTATTAACGTGGCCGACAGTGTATAAGTATTGGCAATTTCACATCACATGGTGGTTGGGTAAACATATAACCGTACGATTTCTTGCTTTTCTTCGACCATAAGGATGTATATTTTGTTTGTTATCCATCCTCAGCATCCCAATTTCAAAAATATGGAACAGAAAAATCAAATAACAATTCCTTTGAGCCTTATGCCATGAATATTTTATAATATTGAGGAAGAAAGTTCGTAGCAGAAAGAAAGTTAGACAAGTAAGTAGAAACAAAAGAAGTGAGAAATTCACAGCTGCCGCCGCAGCCATAGACATCACGGGAATAATACGTCGTTTTCCATTCAAACTAATCGTAAACATTTGGGTGCAAAACTGCAAATTGTCTTCGTACGTTTCAAATGCGTCTTTCGCTGTTGTTTGAAATGTATTAACGGTCTCGTTCTAATACTTGTGGTGCTAGCTGTAAATAATCTCCCAAACCCTGCTGCGTAATCAGCATGCATTTGTCAACTTTATTTATGCGACCGCACGTTTTGGACATTGAAAATATTTTGGAATGTCCATCCACATGACAGCACTAATTCCAGAAGAGAACGATTAAATGTTCATTTGAATTATTTATAATACTTTATATATATATATATATATATCCCTTTTAAATCCTCAATCCTTAAATCCACAAGATAACCCATTTGTCAACTTTATATTGCATACCGTAAATCCTTAATTCATCATCAGTTAAATATATCGCAATCTCAATCTCTTTTAGATCACTACAACACAAATATCTATATTAATTTCAAATAATATTCTTGTTGTGAGTGTGTCAAGAGAAGAGGTTCCTTTTAAATTTATTGTGATGGTATCCAATGGATCATATACTACTAATAGGAAAAAAAAAAGATCTTGATAAACAAATTAAATTATCTTTGATTTTAGGAATTTGTAATAAATATTGATATTGTGTCCATAATGACAAGCCTACAAAAACTACCGTTCCGTGAAAGTTGGTCGCTGTGGCTCGTTGTGATCGTAATTAAGCACCCGCTTCACTTTCTCTTGAAAGTGGAGGATAATATGACCAAATGTGGAACTGAATTGCAAATAATCTCACCATTGTATCAACCTCAACCCCAACCGAACACATGCTGAGGAATTGATCATGGACAACACTTTAATTTTGACAGAAATGGTAAAGGGAAAATAGAAGTAAAAGCTTAGATTAGTCATTTCTATTTAAATAGAAAAAGGTGTTCAACATGAAACAATCATCTTATATATAATAATTTGCTTTTTTTTTTGGGTCTTCATATATAATAATTTGCTAAGAGAGATGCTTTGTCACACTCGGACTCGGGTGGGGACTCGGGGAGGCCTGCGCATAGCCATAATGCAACAAGACAGAATTATATAACTTGCAATACACACACACACGTGGTTCGAGTAAAATGGGTAAATCACATGCAGTTAACTCAGTTAACTTAACTATGTCCACAATCTAAAGACATAAGGTATTTCTTTCTTGATAGCAGTTAAGTAGAGTAGCTTGAATAGACCCCCCCAAAAAAAAGTGTAGAGTTGCTTGAACTGACAATCCAGCGCAGGTTTCACTGAAAACAAACGTAACTAAAATGTGAACACAATATATATAATGGTCCCATCAATTTACTGTGGCAATTAGATATAAGAGAATTTGTGAGGAGTTAAAATAACAAAGGAAATGAAGTAAAGAAAAATAGCAGACATATCTATGCATCGCGTTAGTCGTCTTTTGCTTCCTTTGTCCATATAATTTTTTAAATGAATTGTTGGGTGGTCATAAGAGCCAGAAAGTCCAGAGAAAAGAAAAATGGACAAACTAGGGAGGGCGACAAATTGAAGAAAAGATGACAATGCACATAAAAATAATAATATAATAATAATAATCAGAATAACTGCGATAACGATGAATGGAAGCAATAGAGAAATAGAAAGTGTTAGGTGGGTGCAAAGAAAAGCCACCTTACCCACCTCGCCAAGCTTCTTATTCATTCCCATTAATTCTTCTCCTCCTCTTCTAGTCTTCTACCTACCCCTTTCTAAGAAAATGTGAAGCAGAAGAATGCCAAGCGCACGCGTCCATCCGCAAAAAAAAATAAAAATAAAAATAAAAAGGCACTCTCTTATATCAGAAAAAAAAGACGAAGAAAAGAAAGAAGTAAAGGGTGGTTTCCACGGGGAAATTTTTTAGAAGCTTCCTTTTAGAAAAAACGATGATACAAAACTTTTTATAGGGAGCGATCCTCGCAAAAAGCGTGTTTAATAATTCTCTCCTGTACCTATCCCTTGACGATTTATTATATCATAACCTTCGAAATATAATTGTAAAACTTGAACCGGCGAGTTATTTGGATTGAAAATTCGGCAACTTGAGTTGTTGTTCGATCCAGTTAAATATTGATTACTTTTAGATCAAACTCAGCCAAATTCAATGAATTGAATAATAATTAAAGAAACTGATTAGATTTAAAAAAATCTATCAGATTGGCTTATTTAAATTTGGGGGCCATTTTTTATAATTTCTTTTTTTAAAATTTTGTAATTGACTTATGTTCTTAGTCGAACCGCCTAATGGAACCAGCGAATCAATCCTGGACCGATTCGACCCGGTTCGGGATTTGACAATAATAATAAATTAAAAAAAATAAAATGTTCAGATTTTAATGGTTCTCAAAATTTCTAGAACCCACGTCACTGGGTTGAGGTTGGGTTGTTTAGTGGTGTATTTATAGTAGAGTCCCGCGCAAGGTTCCGGAAGGAGAATATTACTATTTGCGCTTTCATTTGTGTGAGGAAGTTATGGTATTTGTCACCCATATTGATTTCGAAGATCCCGTTCTGGTTTGGACCCATGGATTCTGATCGTCCCAGAAAGCCTTCTGATAACTTAGTTCACTCTCGCTTCTTCCTTTCTGGCTTCTATTGCTGGGGCTGGGAGTTCTTGACCGCTCTTCTCCTTTTTAGCTGTTCTTCCTAAGCTTCTTCCACTTCACCCCATTTTCTATTTCTATTTTTCCTTTTTCCGTATAATATTACATCAGATTAAACAAAAGGGGTGGTTCTTTCTCTCTTTTTTTTTTATGCGCCAGTTTTTTCAATAATAGGATTAAATTTCTGAGGTAGGTGAAGGGCAGGTCGGGCAAAAAAAAAATGTCGCAACGGTCGGTGCCGGCGCCGTTCTTGACGAAGACGTATCAGTTGGTGGACGATCCCTCCACCGACGACGTTGTATCGTGGAGCGAGAGTGGCAACACTTTTGTGGTGTGGAAACAAGCGGATTTTGCGAAGGATTTGCTTCCCAATTATTTTAAGCACAACAACTTCTCCAGCTTCGTTCGCCAGCTAAACACCTATGTAAGTTGTCTTTACCTCTGCTTTTTTTTCCCCCCCTCAAAAACATGTTTGATTTGGGTGATTTGCCATCTGAACCTGTGAAATGGATAGTGAAACCAAGGCTAAATTTTGTTCATTGTTTTTGGTTTATGTTTCAAAATTAGAAATTCAATGTAAACAAAATATTGATTTTGATGTCTAAGAGTGACACTTGCTTACCATAATATGAATTGGTAAAATTCGCTTGATTAAAAGTGAAGGATAAGAAGATCGATTCTTTGAATGGAGTAGTGTATGTTAAATTTGTTCTTTGAATTAACAGAAACATGATATTAGTTTGACAAAATTTATTTTGGTGAACCTAAATCTAAATTGTTAAATAACTATTTTTTATTGATCGGCTAAAAAAAGTATGTTATACTGAAAAAGTATGTAAGTTCGGTTGCTTTGAAATTTTCTCTTCTTTGTTGAAGTGTCATTATTTGATCGAACTTGTTTGAGATTTAAGTAATGACTTTGTAGACAAATAATTTTTTTGGAGTAGTATGAAGGATTAATTTTTACAAATGTTTTCTAAATAAGTGAATAGATAATATTACACATTAAACCTTAAAGAACAAAAATGTATATCTATTAAATTAGTATTAAATTATGTCAATATTTTTAGATTAAGCTAGTTGTCAATTATCTAATGAATATCAATATCCACATGGAGTTTTTTTTTTTAATTCTTTTGACATTTTTCTTACTAAACTGTGATTAAAAAGAGTATAGTCTCATCCTCGGTATTCCTCAACAAGTATTTTTTTAATACATCCCCAAGAAGTATTTTGTATCGTGAATATTTACTCCACATGGTTCATCAAAACGTAAAATTTGAAGAAGAGAAAGCAGAGAAAAAAATATGTATTTATGTATGGTAGAAAGCACGTGTTGCTTAGTGCTATGGCAATCTTATTTGTTGGGTGTACTAATTGGAAGAAATTGTTTTTAGGAAAAATGCCTAAAAATGCTTTTGGTGATTTCTAAATTTGTAAAAAGAAAAAACAACATGCGGTTCATTACATACGCATTTTACTCGTTCTCTCAAGAAAATCACGTTTTATGAAAGAGTAAAGATATATCATCTTAATTATTCTTTTTAATAACTCTTTTAATATTTAATAAAAAATTTAATGTTTTAAAATTTTGAAATATATTTAATATTTTTTATTTAATAATTAAAAAATTATTAATAAGATGAATAAAGAAAGATACAAAATTATTCTTTATAAAATACAAGCATTTTAGTTCAATTTATGAGGCGGAAAAAGGAAAAACAAAAAACAAAAATCAATCACGGATGAATTATTATTGACAATAACAAATTTTGGTATTTTTCAAATTTCAGGGATTCCGAAAGATCGTTCCTGACAAATGGGAATTCGTGAACGAATATTTCAAGCGAGGACAGAAGGAGCTCCTCTCCGAGATCAAGCGCCGGAAGACAGTGCCCCAATCGGCGTCCAGAAAGGCCGCTGGCGGCGGCAACTCTGCGTCGCACTCCGGCGGCGACGACATGGGGTCCACCTCCACTTCGTCCCCTGATTCGAAGAACCCGGGGTCGGTGGAGACGACGACTCCTCAGTGCGCGGACCTGTCCGGCGAGAACAAGAAACTGAAGAAGGACAACGAAATGCTGAGCTCGGAGCTGGCCCAGGCGAAGAAGCAGTGCGATGAGCTGGTTGCCTTTCTGAGGGACTATCTGAAGGTGGGACCCGATCAGATCAATCGCATCATGCGGCAAGGAAGGTGTGGGTCTAGCCGTGATCCAGTGCGATCTGATGCTGCTGTTGATGATGGCGACGACGACGACGACGACGACGAAGACGAAGGTGGGGAGAGTTTGAAACTGTTCGGGGTTTGGTTGAAATGGGAGATAGGGAAAGGGAGGATGCCAATCACCAACAACCACCACAAGAGAGGGCGCGAAGACCAATTGGGGTTCGGTGGTGGGCCTCCCGTTAAGGAGTTGAAGGCTCTCGAGTCTTGACTTTGGTGGTGCCGTGAATGTTATGATGAGGTGCGGTAGGGTCTGAATCGGATGGACCTGAGCTCGCCACGCAATCGAATGAGAAATTGGATTTTTTAAAAGCAAATAAAGAAAGAACAAAAAAAGGGCCTTAGCATGATGACAGTGTCATAGCCTAATGGGGTTTGCGTAGAGCAAAAGACCAGTTGCGCTGCCCTCTGGAACCTGGTTCTGCTCCGGACCGCATGTCAAGGTTGTAATTATTAGGTCAATGTTTATCTGAATTTTAATATCCTTAGATGAGATGGAAGGCAAATATTTAGAAATAAGAATTCTTGGTCATCAATGCATGGTTTTTACATCGTTTTTCGAATTGAACTTAAAGAAGCCATGCCTACCCTTGAATGAAAGAGGTGTGCAATGAGTTCTCTACCTTAATTACATCTTGAGTCTAGTCACAATTTTAAGGAAATTTTGTTTGGTATGAGGTAATATAAAATAATTAATATTATTTATATTTTAAAAAAATATTATATAATAATTTATTCAGTTAAAATATTTTTATTTAATTTTATTATATAAAATTATATAAGATAAAAAATTTAATTTTTATTTATTAAATGATTAAAACTAAATAAATAATTAATATTATTTATATTTATATAATATATTAAATGAGATTTAATTCTATTATTAAAAAGAGATAAATATACAATTATGTGAAAAGTTTTTTAAAAAAATTTAAAGAGAAGTTCGAGGGTGGAAGAAGTGGTGGCTCCGCCAGTCCCCTCTTCCTTCAGTTCCTGGATATGTGTATGAAATTAGTATGGTTGAGATTTTATTAGATCGTGTATCTCTTTAGTAATTAATGCATTATAGGAGAAACAAAGAAAGTGACAGATACCCACCAAAAAAAAAGAATGGTGGCTCCGCGAGTCCCCTCTTCCTTCAGTTCCTGGATATGTGTATGAAATTAGTATGGTTGAGATTTTATTAGATCGTGTATCTCTTTAGTAATTAATTGCATTATAGGAGAAACAAAGAAAGTGACACATACCCACCGAAAAAAAAAAGAATGTGACACATGAAGTGGCGCTCTCATCTTAAAGCGTAGTACATGACATGACTATCAAATCATATAAGTGAAGCCATTACATTCCACGAGTAACAATTTATGGTCATGCTACATGCTATCATGGCCAGGTTTGGGATCTGCCTTACTCGAATAAGTAACGGATGGCTCGTGCATTGCAACCCAGCCAAAGTAGCAATGAATGCAATCTCTACAAAATTCAATTCATACTGTCGTTTCCTTTGCTTTGGTCGGCACACAACAATCGGATATAGGGAAGGTCTCACTTTCACATGTAGCCTCTTTCCTCTTCCTTCCACTAAGTCAAACCGGTGCTGTTTGGCATGTAAGTTTAAATTTTTTTTATCACATGTTTAGTATAGTATATGATAGGATAAAATTATTTAAGTTATTTATTTTTATTCAATAATTATAATATAAACTAATCAAATTTTAGATGACTTAATAAAATTTGATAAGATTATTTCGTATTATGTTGGATAAAAATATAATTTTCTAATTCTAAATCAATAGTGTCCCTTGCGCTCATATTTTTCTCATAGAATATGATTTATATTTTCAAAGTTTATACTATCTTATACTATTAGATTGTATATTATAAAATTTTATATTATTAAATTTTATTTATACAATGCACGATCCCTGCACAAACACTTATTTTTTACAGGAACACTATACAGGCGAAAGGAGTCATTAAATTTTATATAAATTTATGTAGACAAATATTGATATAATATTATATAAAAAATAAATATCATGATGTAAAATGTATTATAATTTTTTATTCGTAGCATAATTTAATTATGTAGGATCACACTATTCTTGATTTTATATTGTATTAAGAGATCATTGATTTTAAAACTATTTCTTTTATATAACTATGCAGCAATCATTTTTTTTCTAATTTTCCATGATTTGCAAAGAGAGAAATTCTACCATTCATTTTCCACCCAAAGAAGTGTGAATGTTGAAAGTAAAACAGAAACTCGTTATCGTTGGAATAAAACATGGGGTTAATGATGTTCAGTGCTTGTTGGGCTGATGTTTCTTTTTAATTGGGCTGAATATTTGTGAGACCACGTTCTTTTTTAAGCTGTTTTTGGTACACGAACTATTGGGTCCATCTGTTGTAGTTACACTACTTACTTTACTTGAGTACCAAAGATGAGCCTTTTCGTGGCCAAAGCATTGAACACCAAAATAAAAGAGCACCAAAAAAAAAAGTTCATGAATTTAAAAAGGATAATAGATGGGCGTGAGGCTGGGTCGGGGCAAAAGAATGGTCCGGCCCTAACCCTGTTTGTTTGACGCGGGGCATCCTGATCGTGCAGTGCTGAATTATCAAAATTCCCAGGTAGTGAGTTTCGGAGGAACGAAAGATCCAAAGTTAATTTACTTGTTTCGATTGTCGTCGTGATCGTGCCCTACCTCCGGAATTTGTAGACAACGATGGTATGTTCCCCTCTGTCTGTCTGTCTCTCTCTCTCTCTTTCTCTCTCCTCTTCTCTTCTCTTCTCTGTGTATCCGATTCTGCGCGATTGCCGTCTTGGGTTTCCTAAATTGAACTCATTTTTTGGTTTTTGTCGTTGATTGGGGGGGAAAGAACACTACGCTGGTTGTTCTGCACAAAAGGGCACTCTGCTATCATGGTTAAACCAATAGATCACTGATCATTATTCATTATTAATGGAATCACATGCGAGTGGGTTCAAATTTCAAAGGCAGTGGCATCTCTAATGTCTCATATAGGGCTCTTTGCAAATCTCTACTTTACATATCTGTCTAAGTGGGTTTCTTTTATTTATACTAAAACATAGGATTCAGAAAAAAAAAAAAAAAGAATTATCCTGGACCAATCGTTAACTCTTTCTTGGCCTGCAATTTCCTTACCAGGCAACTCTATATAGGGGGGAATCCAGGAGGCACAATAAACCAAGAGGACGCCATAATTTGACCCAGCAGAAGAAGCAGGAGATTAAGGAAGCATTTGAATTATTTGACACTGATGGATCAGGTTTTATAGACTTTAGTATCAATATAACAGTGAGTATATTTGAACAATTTTTTTTATGCTAATACTTTTATGATTTTTAGGTACTATTGATGCCAAGGAGCTGAATGTTGCCATGAGGTATTGGTTGTCATTCATAAGTTTAAGGGTTTGTCATATTAACTGGCTATGTAGTTTTTATAACAGACATCTTCTCTTGACAGGGCCCTTGGATTTGAGATGACAGAAGAGGTATTATCTATATCCCAGTACATTTATTAAATTCTGTGTTCCTTTTTTATGATTGAATGGAGTTTTGCAAGTTACAATGATTTCCTCCATGTGGCTGTTGTCAAGAGAAAGAATTCCTGGTCTCTGTCACGAGGGAGGAAGGCATCCTTCTCTTTCTTTCTATGATGCCTGTACCTAACCTTCTCCTACCCGTCCTTTTTTGTTTTTATCTTTATTTTTTAACATTTAGCTGTGGCTTTTCTTCTACTTAGTCATAGCTAGGAAGTCAGTTGCTTACAATTATTTGTGTACAACATCGTCTAGGATTTCCTGATGCCATTCTTTTTGTTAGAGTTCTGTTTGCGTCTCTAATAGATCATCCACTGTGTCATTCCAGCAAATTAATCAAATGATAGCAGATGTGGACAAGGATGGCAGTGGAGCAATTGATTATGACGAATTTGAGCACATGATGACAGCCAAAATAGGAGAAAGGGACACCAAGGAGGAGCTCATGAAAGCTTTCCATATTATTGATCAAGATAAAAATGTGACGTTCTTCACTGCTACACATCATTTCTGTATCTTCTTGATTCTCATTGTTTGGGGTCAATGCAGGACAAGATATCTGCAGCAGACATTAAGCGCATTGCAAAAGAGCTAGGTGAAAATTTTACTGACAGAGAGATTCAGGAGATGATTGATGAAGCGGACCGAGATCGTAAGTTATCCCAATCGTATCCTTGCCACCTTTCCATTTTTTACAGGAAAATCATTACTTCTGATCTCGTCATGCATTTGTTTTCTATGGTGAAGCAGGCTGGGATGCTTGTGCTTTTAGATTATGCTGACAGCGCATTTCATATATGAAAATATATTACCATTACTTTGAACTTCTAATTTGTGGTTTTCTGCATTAAAAGCACATGTACCACTGATCTTATGTTTGTGTCACAGATATAAGCTGCAAGTTGCTTTGCCATCATTGTTTTTTTATTAGCAAAACAAATATATTGGAAACATTGATGTTCTTTCCTTTGTATTCTTGTTTAATCGGAATGATTTCCATTTATTGCCCATCTTTCCCTTTCAAGGGTAAGTTTGGTATGGGAGTAAAAATGGGGGATAAATTTTTACGTTATATACAAAACTCATCCATGAAAATTTATCTCCCATTTTTACCCCCATACCAAACTAATCCTAAAAGGGGATTTATGTACAAAACTCATCCATGAAAATTTATCTTCTATTTTTACCCCCATACCAAACATACACCTAAAGATAAAAGTTGATAATGATATCATTGCACTGGATGCATACCTATCTGAGCAATGAAAATGAAAATTAAATGGAGAAAAGGGAGGGGAAGAAAGGAAAAAAAAAAAAGTAGTTCACAACTATATCACTTAGCATTTATAAGAGTTCAATTTTGATCCACTATCAGTGTAAAAAGTTTTACACTATCATCCAATCATAGATTGCCAAATTATTAAAAATATTTGACTACGATAATAATTACCTAAAAATTCAAATACTTGATAGCATGTGATTGGATGATAGTATAAAAAAACTTTACACTGATAGTGGATCAAAATTAAATTCCATTTATAATTATTTGGTTCTTGTATATTCATGATTATAAGAGGTCACTGAATTATTTACATTAAAAAAATGACAACTAGCTTGTCATTTTGTGTCAATTACACTAACCTCCCCAAGGTTTACAGAAAAATTTACACAAAGTGGTATATGTATATATAAAAAGGTGGCTCAGTGTATGAGGCTTCCACCAGTGTAAGGCTTGGGAAGGATCAAATGTATGCAGCCTTAGAGACATCAATGTAATTTTTGAAAGTAGAGGGGGCCTTTTTATATGTTTCATACTCGGGGGATGTCAATTTATTATACTCCTTGTTTTTGTGATGATAAATTCTGTAAAAAAAATAGTAAAGTAGCACTAGAATTTGAGAGTAGAGGCGGCCTTTTTATATGTTTCATAATTCTCAGGGGATGTCAATTTATTATACTCCTTGTTTTTGTGATGATAAATTCTGTAAAATAAATAGTAAAGTAGCACTAGAATTTATGCCATGACTGAATTGACAAATTTTTATTTTTGTTCTTATGATTTATTGGCACTTCCATTTAACTGTTCTTTTAACGATTATTTCTGTTGCTAAATTTTTTTTAATGTTTTACCATTCTTTTATTAAATATAAATTTAGTAATTAATTCTTGCAATTGCTTAGCTGTTAACATTACACAGGTTTAATCATTAACAGTCGGATGACGGCTTCATTATAAAAGGCTGCTAAACAACATTATTTTGACATCTTAAAAGTATATCATTTGCAGAGGCTAGAAAACTTTTTTTTTTGGCACTTCCTTTGTTTTTCCCATTAGTCTTTATAATTTCTTCTCATGATTGTGAGATGTTACATATGTGTTTCACTTTTTTGGCTTCAAAATGTGCAGAAGATGGAGAGGTTAGTGCAGAGGAGTTCATCAGGATGATGAACAAAACAAGCTACCGTCACTAGTCATATCTACGTGTAGTAGTTGTTGTCTGGGTTTGGCTGAAACATTAGTTAAGAAGAAATCAATGAAGCTGGAGGAAAAATGAAAAAAAGAAAAAAAGGGGAAGGGGAAGGGGAGGATGTTATGATTATGACTTCATTTATATAATGTCTTTATGTTTATATTTATGAGATAGTTTGCCATGCTACATTCCTTGTGCTATTGTGCAAATTGTCTGAATGACACAAATGGTGTGATAGTGTGTTGCCTATGAATATCATAGATGGATGTATCATGTATGCACAAATTTTGGTGTGCTGACTTATTTGATTTGCATTTCTTATTTGGCAAAAGCTTGGGAATAGTTGGCAGAGCATTTTCTAGCACGGAAATCCTTCTAGCACACAATAAATATTTTTAAGAATAATATATTTTTAAGCCACGAAGCATTTCAAATTTGTATATTAAAATGAAAAAACATATATGAAAAATCAAATGTCTAATCAATTAACTAAAATAAAAATATTCAATTAAATGCAATAATTAACTTAACCGTACAAAAATTTGGTGTGTAAATCAGTAGAGTATAGTATTCTCATTTGATATTTATGTATCATAATCACCTAGAACGAGATAATATGAACATAAATATAAGCTCGTTTAAGAGGAGAAATTAAGAGACTTTTATGTTATGTTTGGATAGAAGAATTGAGGAAAATAAAAAAAAAAGAGGTTTAATTAGTAGAGTTGTACTTAAATTGATTGATCCAGTGCTAGTAAGCGAGAAAGATCATCCAAATAGTGTTGACTAACCTATAACGTATTGGCTAATTGTAATAAAATTACGAAAAATAATTATAATTTTATATAATACTATTTATATTTTTTATTTAGCTTTAGAATTTGGCATCTCATCACCCTAAAGTAAGATTTTGCTGCAGAAAACTCAAATGAAAAAGCGCTCATTCTTTAAAGGAAAAATATTTTTGTATCTAATTTTTAAATTAAATTCTTACATTTTTCTATTGAAAAAAACAACTCCTTTTGCAATTCTTGAAAATACTTTTTAATGCTTATTTTTTTCTCAAAAAAAAGGGTAAAAAATTAAAAGTAAAAATAACAAAATTCTTTAAATTTATGCAGGCCTCACGCTGCAAGACTCTACTTGTTTTGTGGTTGGTAATTAATAAAGCCCTCGAGTTCAAGCTCTATACAGCATCACCCTAAAAAGTAAGAATTTATAGTTAGTGAAACTAGTTATTTAAAATTACTAATTATTAATTTTATAATTTTGTAAATAAAAAAAAAAAAGTAAACTACAACGCACATCAAAACGCTAGTTTATTTTTTAAGAATCTTATCTGCAGAATTAAGCAGCTGCTTTGTAGGGACTGGGCTGTGGAAGTCAAGCATATCTATCGGGAAGCTAACGAGGTTGCAAATTTTCTGGCTTTTCTTAGTTTATCTTAGAGTGAGATTATGTGTGTGGGAAGTGCCTCTTACTACTCTAGGTCCTTTTCTTGCCCTTGATGTTTCGGGAGTTTTTACTCCCAGCTTGAGTGTCTCTTAGTTTTGTCTCGTACCAAATAATAAAAAAACGCTAGTTTATTATATTTTCCAAAATTAAAATTATTAAATTTTGTGAATAATGCTTCAAATAATATGAAAAAAATAAACAAAATAGTAAATAGAAAATTCTTTAGAATCACATCTAGTTAAGTAGATAAATTAGTAATACTAACTATGTTAATTAGAGAGGTTCAACTTAAATTTATTGAGTCATGAAAAATTCTCATTTAATCAGGTTAATTACGAGTTATCAATTAATACACTGTTGATGAAAAATGATACAACTACATAAATTACTTCAATTTTACTTGCAACTAATCAAATTGTATACTTCAGATATTTTTTGTTTCAATGTATCTACTAAATTGGCCTGTGCAATAATTTCAAAACCTAATGAGAAATAAACAATATAGAAAACTAGCATTTCTCAAAACTGATACTCTCCTTATAATAATGGAAAGAATATGAGGACAACTAATAATTTCGATACACCAAACCCCAATAAATAACTCGCGATGCGTTAAACCATCACAAGGAAAAACCAAAGAAAGATGGACCAAGCTTGATCAATACACCATTCCAAAATGATACCGGCGCACCAGAATGCTGAATCAATCCCCAGAAACCAGGTGAGCACAAAAGTGCTATCAATCACTTCCGCAGCCTCCATCAGCAAGACCAGCGCAGCAAAGCTATACGTTATACAATCTGATGAAGCCAACAAAAACCTTAATCTAACACTCAACCTGCCCCAGCCCTACCCAAAAAGTAGAAACTAATCAAAACTATTATTTCTTCCAGACCAAACAATAATAATTTTACCCTTCTGACCTTTTTCAAATCCAGCAGCCCTTTCTTGCCCCTCATGACACTGTTGATGTCCCGCCCATGGTCTGTTTAGCCACATAAATTTGCTTTACCTTTGACGAGGAAAAGCTCTTATCTTGGTTTCTTCCTTGGAACCCTATTCTACGATGGGACCATTCACCCCCAGAACTGTTTCTCTGCGAAACACCACCTCCTCTCTGATAATTAGTATATCCTGAGGAATGGTCAAACTGTTGGGTAGAAATATTGTTTTGCTGTGAGGGCTGACCCCTAAAAGAAGAACTTGCATTCTGGTTATTACTACTGCTGCCATTGCCATTCTGAACATCAGCCTTGGCAGCATCCGTGATGGTGCTCAATGATGCAGTCTTATTGACACCACTCTCTGCTGATACCTCGGTAGCAGTGGAGTTCGAAGGATCCACTAATCCGAGTTCATCTGGCAATTGGTTCTCATTTACAACAGATTCTGTAGGAAAATCCCTATCACCATCAGAAGATGTTGAAGTTCGAGAACTGGTAAACCTATTGACATTTAATGGCTGGTCAACAGAAGGACCACGGCTATACTGAGAAATATGTACTCCTTGCCGCTGCAAAGGCATTGACAGAGGAATGGATGGAAGCGGTGAATTAGGAACATGCGGCCATCGAGCTTCTACTGACATCTCAAGAGAGGACTGTCACAACATATTTAACACATCTGTTAAATACATAAAATATATATGAACTACTTGAACAGCTAAATTAAAGCACAACATAAATTAGTAGTGCTCATTATCTTTTTTGCACAAAATTGAGTGACAATTCCTCAAGAATTATACTATCCCCTGCACAGCAATACTGCAAAACAAGCATAGAAGTTTTTGTATGATCATTGCAGAAATTATAACCCCAAGACAGGTATCAAAAGATTCAAAACATCACCTGGAAAGGAGAAACATCAAACATGGCAAGAGGAGAAGCCATCGGCAGAAGTGGTGAACCGGGAGCAAGATGTTGAATTGGAGAAGGCATGTTGGCAGGATTTCTTTGTGATGCCATATCCATATTGATATCCCCTTCACCAGCCCCCATGGCAGAAGTTGTGGGGTTGTGCTTCCAACCAGGCTGCTTTCCAGATGGGATATAGGTGGTGCCCATGAAACTCAAGCCAACTTGTCCAAATTGTCCAACAGGTGCAAAATGGTTATGAAACAACCATATGTGGTGGCCCCTGGACTCCTGGGATTCCTCTGGGAGAAGTGATAAAAGCCCCAGTAAATCCCGTTGGAGGGCCATAAAAGGAATCCACACCAGAATGGCATTGTTGCCAGCTCCCAATTGGCCCTGACACTGATGTAGTACTTTTTTGAGGCTGTGATTGTGCTGTAGATGCAGACTCATCATGTGGCCCAAAAGCAAAGATAGGACCACCCATCATAGGATTCATTTCATAGAAAGGAAAATGAGGAGGAGGGCCCGCAGGAAAATGTGAGATCATTTGGTTTGAATTTTGCTGACTTGGCAAGGGTGGCCACAAGGAAATTGGTGGAGTCTCAACAGATAGATCTGCTGGAAGAGATACGCTAAGAGGCTCCTCAGATCTAGATCGAATAGCTGATTGCTGCTCACTAGCTACTCCTGCCAAAGTAACTTGTGTGGATAAATATAAAGGTCCAGAATCCAGATTGATCTAAGTCATAATATGACCAGAAGAAAAGAAAAACAAAACTCATTAGTAAGGAAAAAGATTCACCTGCTGATATCCCATTAATATCTGCAGCTACAAAACTTTTAGAATCTGAGGCTGAGACAGAACAAGTACCCAATCCATTTCCAACAATCTCATCACTACTAATGGCAGCAACAGCAACAGCTGAAGCAGCTGCTTCAGCTTCACAATCTTCTAAATGGCCATGAGATTCATTACCATGTTTCTCTTTTTCAAAGAAAAGACTGCAATCATTATCAGATCCAGCAAGGTTGTGGGATATTTGCATGTCTGATCTAGATGAACGAGGGGGACCAATGCCATGACAAACAGAACGGCTGCTGGGAGGAAGAACAGGAGATGTTACTGCCCCTGAATACAGGAAGCAATATCCCCCATTAGTAAGGCAACTGAAAATCCAGAAATATTACTCAAATTGCAAGAAAATTTCCTCTCTATAATCAAATGATTGACTAAACAAATTCCATGTAAAATTTATTTGCTAACCAAATTGAATTTTCTCTCCAGCAAGCAAGGAATTAATTGGGCTGGCAGCAGAAGAGAATGCTTTCCCCTTTGTCAAAATGGATGATGTTGGCATGCTGGGATCATTGACAGCTTTTGTCAGATCTCCAACAGAAGCCCGTGAATCAAACTGTTGAGGCTTCATAGCCTCATAAAGTTGTGTCTGTGTAAGGGACATGACCTGCCATAAAATTTAGTTTTAGATTCTCAACAAAGGGATTGAACAAACAATTAAATATTTATGCAGGTACTTGGATAATTCAAGCTTCTGATCTTTATAGATGATCCCAATCCCCCCAACTAAACTATACATAGGAAAATGCAGATCCTAAATTTCCAAGTAGATCACTAAAATTATGCAACAAAAGGAGACTGCAAACATGAAGTCAAACCATGTTTCTCATTATGTTGAATCCAAATAAAAAAGTATTATGAAACTATAACGCACAGGAGAAAATCAGAACATTATCATGAATTTCTTGCTGAAACCATTATTGTCTTATAAAGTTGAGGGGTGTTAAAAACCTGTTGACTAATTTGTGCATTGCCCCAAGAGCCCAAAGATGTCTGAACGTCATCAAGAACCTTATTCTTGCTCTCAAATATTACACCAGGCCCAGGGTCCTTTCCACCACCTGATACCACTGGGAGACTCATCTGAAGTGATCTGTAGAAGGAAAGATAAAATTGATGTTTTTCGTACATAGAATGGCAACATGAAATCTCACAAGACAGCAAGTACCTGCTTGTCTGTCTTAAATCAGGCTGAGCATCAATTTTCAAAGGAGGCGTGCCTATAGGAGCTAATGGTTGGGACAATATGCTAGAATTAAATCCAGATGAGACATCAATCTTTGCCATTCCACGCCCCTCAGAAGCCACCAAATCAGCTCTAAAACTGTTTGCCACTTCTGTAGATCGAGCTCCTCTGCTAGAATTGGCCAAGGCCACAGCATTTTGCAAAGTAGTACGTGGTTTCCGTGGCATCTGGCATAAAAAATGTGATTAAGAAAGATGCCATACAAAATTATACAAAATGTGATCAAGAAAGATGCTATACAAAATTAAGTTATATGAATAAACAGAAACTGTAAATTATTAACCTTTGCAACCCGAGACTTGGCCTTGATTTCTTTTTCCCTCTGTTCTCGCCGATCATTTAGCATTTGTCTCTTCGACCTGACTTCTATAAAGTCATCTTCATCACTAGGTGCCTCAATTCCAGGTTGCTCAAACACACGTATAATTCCACTTTGCAATGGAGCATCAACATCTTCCTCAGAACACAAGTTCCTTTTGAGATTACTCTGTCCAGAATGTAAGATGCTCTGAGTCTTTGTTGACTCTTTTCCATCGACCTTGTCAGCTCTGCTTCCAGAATCTACTTGCTGTGAAATTTCTGTAGCTGATTCTACTGTCTGTTTTCCCAATTTATTGGACAAAGTCTTCCTAGGTCCAGTTCTTCCAGATATCCCTGTTCCCCTTCCATTATTATTTGACTTATTATCTGGCCCAAACTGATCAGACAAAACCAAACTAGAAGACTGCCTCTTCTCAGCACTTTCCCGAACTCGAAACTCAGTATGCTGTATATTCCGACGAGGCCTCCTCAGAAATCCTCTGGAGTCTGGGTGATTGACCCTTGGAGCTGTACCTGATGACCTTGAACCTGAAGTTTTTACTGTAAAGACATATCTTTTTCCTCTACCACCAGATACTGGAAATTGTGCCTTATCTTTTGAAACTGAATGAAGTGATGCATCTCTAGTAAGAGGCTGGCCTTCTGATTCATTAGCATTGGATGAAGTTCTGCTCTTCCCAACTAAACTTTCGCTCCCCTGTTCATCCACTTGGGAACCTGTAGCAGTCCTAGTGCTATTATTACCATCATGGGGAACCCCAAATTGGCCCTGCTTTATTACAGCCATATGTTCTGCATTCTCACTTGGCAATGAACCTTGTGATAAGTGTCTTGAATTACCTGGTTGGTTATCAACAGAGTGAGGCCTGATCTCATTTTTAATAGAGCAATCAGAAGTATCTGGACCAGTTTGAACTGGCATTCGACCTCCAGGGTTATGATTAAAAGAGAAGTCAGATGGAATATTAGGCTGAACAAACGACATTGATTGAGAACCCAGAGGCATTATCCCCTGTGTTATGGGAGATGTATACCTTAGCTGGCCAAATTGAAACAAAGGAGGCTGTGACGGGTGCAAGTGAGAGAGGGGCGCACCAACCTGTGCATGCAGATGCAGTGGCATCTGTATAGAACCAATCTGTATGGCCGGTAATGGAGATGGTATCAAAGATGGACCAGAAAAAAGACCAAATTGAAGCTTAATAGGTAGGTCAGCTTGACTTGGAGCAGCAGCTACATTAGACATGACACTTTGACCCGAAGATGAGTGAGGGGCAATGGTACCAGAAGTTGGTATACTATGATGAGTAGATAGGCCATTATTAGAAGTTTCCACATTACCTAAACTCTCAGATGCTACGGATGAATGAGCATTACTGGACTGAATGACCAAATCTTGAGTTGGCTTCTCTGATTCCTGGAACACACTAGAAGAACTATTAGGATTAACCTGAGAGGAATCATCAACAGGTTGAAGGGCATTGCCATCATTGCCTGCATTTTCAAAAGATACATGTTCTTCTAGAGTGCTGACAGAGGCCTGTTGTGCCATATATGTAGTTTCTTCATTTTTCGAAGTTCTTTCAAATTCCTCATTGGGCATCCCAACCTGAACACCCTCATCAAATCCTAGTACTAGGTTATCCATCATGTGGGGCAATCCTTTCTCCTCTAAATGCATATCTTCAAACTCCTGGTTGAGGTCAACATTATCATCTCCTTCATGCACTTCTTCTTCTTCCTGATAATCTTCATCTTCATCATATTCTTCCTGTTCCTGGAACTGCTCATTATTCTCAGTAGTCCATTCATCATCACCATCAGCAGTAGAGACAGCACATGAAGAAGTAACTACATTCTCATTCTGAGCTCTGGCGGGTATTGCAATGGATTCATTCTCCGGAGCTGAGAGGAGGCCCTTTTTGCCCTCTTCAGAAGTCAATATAACAGGAGAATCTCCAGATTCATCAAAGTCATCATGAGAGAGATGTGTTGGAGAATTAGGGGGGCTTGAAACAGAGAGTGAAGACTGAGAATCACACCTAGTTGTTGTCTCCACTTTAGGGTCCTTGCTCTCAGTAGTCTCTTGCAGGGTATCCACTACTTCAGGTTGTCCACGATCCCCGTTGTCATAATGAGTTGGCATGGTAGATCCACCACTTGCTTCCTGATCGTACCGTATCTCATTTTCTAGAAAAGCAGAAGGACCAGAGTGTTCATTTCCACTCCTGTATGTTTTGTGGACAGAAGCTACTGTCGGAGGGGGAAGAACTCGAGGCTGCCTTACAGAATACCGTGACCTCCCCAGGGCATAAGGCCCATCTGATTCAGAATTCGGATAAGAGCGCTCAGGATATGGAGGAAATGGATTGCCACGGGAACGGCTCTGCATCCAATCCATCGCCAAATCTTTCGACAAAATTTTCATGAAAATCAGAATCAGTCTCTGTATTTCTGCTCAAATGATCTCCATCTCCAGATTGATTCCACCCCTGCCCTTTCACATGAGCATATTCATCTAAATTAGAATCGGAAATCCCTCCTTTATAATAAGTCCTTGAAGACATAAATCCAGTACCACCATAGTATTCTTTCCTCATAAATGGCTTTCCAACAATTGATGCATCTCTATGAGGACTATTGTGACCATTATCCTGATCCTGTAGATAGAGTGCAGAACTGCTCCCATTCTCATATACATCTCTTCTCCATGAATTAACTGGTTTTCCTCTATCCACAAAGGTGGAGGAAATATCTCTGGAGAAATGAGGCCTAGAGCCTGTCTCCAATGGCCTATTCACACTTGATGAATCAGAAGATGCCGAAGTTATTATCCTTTGAACTATTCTTTCACTATCATCCCAATCACCTACATCTGTAGCAGTGGATGTATCTTTTTCCTTCATTATCCCAGGCATCTTCTCATCCACAACAACTGGGGAATTATTACTGCCTTTGGCTGCATCAGCCTGCCTCCTAGCAATCTTTTGCTCCAATTCTAAAAGTTTTTGTTTAGCAGCTTGTTTCCTCCTCTCTTCTTCTAAAAGGATCCTTCGTTTCTCTTCTTCCCTTGATAACCTCTGCTCTTCAGTCTTCCGCAAAGTTTCAATCCGATCTTGTTCTGCTCTCCATGCTGCCTCTCTTGCTTCTTCTTCCAACCTCCTCCGCCTCTCTTCCTGTTTCTCTAGCTTGCCTTAATCTTTCCTCTCCTTCTCTGCGAGCTAACTCCAATGCCCTTTCTTGTTCTTCAATAATTCGCTGCCGCTCCTGCTCTTGCATCCTCTGAACTCTTTCAAGCTCAGCCTCAAATGATTCCCTGACAGGATCATGGAACTCAGTTTGCTTAAATACATCCTTCTTCTTCTTGACCACCCCAACAAGACCAGCTGAAAAAGGATCCCTTCCATCAAAACTGGAAGATCCAAAATCTCTCATAAATGGATCCTCCAAGAAAGCCATTTCACTCTTTTGTAAAGGACGCTTTTCTCTTCCAAAATTAAGCAGAGGATCATTAACAGGAAGCCCTTTACCACCCACTGAAAATGAGGATTTTGACACTGAGCTCTGTGCAGATTCAACTCTATTTCTGTTGTGTTGTTCACCACCAACATATTGATCCCGTGCATTTTGTTCAGGCCCTCGGCCATCGTATGATACCATAGTGCTATTCCAAGGCTGTTTCCCTCCCTGACCATACCCCATATCCCTCTTTCCAGGATCATCATGAACATTATCTCGGAAGGGAGATGGAACATATCTGTTATCCTTCCCTACTTTTCTGTTCGTGCTTGATGGCCTTGCAGCAACACCATTCCTCTCATTTCCTGCATCTTGAACACCAAACCCATCCTTTGAAAAAGATGAATTTCTCCAAGAATTTCCTTCCCGTCCCTCTCTACTACCTGTTCTGACAAAAGGGTCCAGTTTAGAAACTTCACCGGAGGAAACCTTTCCAGTTTCATTGTCCCGCTGTCCCCGCTGGTCAAAATTGTGAGCAGGCTTATGTGGCAAAATACTAACCCTGGGCAAATCAAAATCTCTATCCCAATAATTTTCGTTCTTTGAAAATCCATGATCTGTACCCTCTCTGTTCCGGTCTGTCAAACCATGACTTTGTATCACGCTCATCATCAGCCCAATCAGATCTCAGGGTTCAACCGAAGTAGAGGCAGAGGACCTGGGAAATACTCCTCTTGCTTCCTGACGCCGGTCTGCTGTTTGAGAACCACTGAAACTACGAGTTTCATTACCATATTGCCTCAGTCCATTGCCAATATCAATATGGGAAAGATGGAACTGAGAGTCCGTGTCCACAAGTGAGCTCAAGCGTGAAGCATCCTTCTGCTCACCGGATAAATTATCACCAGCCAACTGTTTCTGCATCTGATTCAAATTTTCCTTGAGCTTCTGAGATAGCCCGGATGTAGAAGACAAGGTGGCCCGTAATGAAGGAAAATCCTCACCTCTTAACACGGCTGCCTTCTCAGCTGTAGGGTGTGCTTGAGCGGAAGCAGGTGTAGCGGGTCCAACCATACCCGATCGAGCAGAAGGTAGCATATATACGCTGCTCCCTCTGCTAAACCCATCAACAGAACACAATCCCTGCTCAAATCCATCCACTGTCTGCTCCGCAAAGGGTTCTTTTTCTTGTAAAGCAGCAGCGGCCGGCCTGGTCCACCCCATACCAGACGAGGTGGGTCTCGACCCACTTCCGGAGCCCCCTCCTCCGGCGGCCACGCCACCGAATCCCAACGGGTCAAACCTTTCATTCTCTTTCCGCAAGGAAGGCAGATTCAAGGGGGGTGGAACAGAAAGCTTCGGCCCAGCCTTTTGTGAACTGCGAGGCCTCGAGAGGACCACCATGCCTCCGCCCCCGCCTCCATGACCGTTGGCTCGCGTTCGGCTGGATCCATAAGAGCCTGAATGATGGTGAGAATGCTGCCCATAGGATTTGTTCAGATTGACGGACACGAATTTGGTCCCGGCGCCGGGGTTGGCCATCGCAGTCGAACCCCAAGTCTAAATCGTTTGGCCGATATTGATTCCCGCCAAAGCATGAAAACCCTAACCCTTGATTTCTCCCTCCACTAGGAAATGGTTCAGAGACCGATCCCAATTCAAGGTTCACGGATCTCAATGCTGAAGAACGACAATGAAACACTGGTCACTCCCATGATAGAAAAATTTAGGGGAAAAAAAAACATGATACAGCGAGGAAGATTGATACCTACCTGTGATAGTAGCAAGTAAATTTAAAATTAAATTAGGGTTTCGCGGTGCAGCAACTGTTGAATAGAAGAGAAGATAAGAGAAGAGAAATGGATTACAAGGGCGTAAAACAGAGAACGGCGGTGGTTAGGAGCGCCTGCCATAGCCAATAGGAGAAGCCCTGCCCTGTGTTTACTCTCAAACCAGACAAGAGACGAGAAAAGAGAACCTTAAATGTAAACGAGCTTAGCAAATCAAAAACAAGTAGAACACTGGAGCATGCTATTGCTAAAGGAACGCTTTTCCTGTCTTCCTTGTTTGTTCCCCTTCATTCCCATGTATTTGTAGCCCTGCCACACTCTACGCCACACCGCACCGTCTTATAAATGGCTCGCCCCCAATTTCGGTTCAGATAATGGATCGGGGCACCGCCATCACTTGAACTTCATAACGTGGGCTCCTATTTAAATTAGAATAATTTAAGAAATTAATATTAAAAAAAAATACGCACAAATTCTCTCAATTTTAAATAATTTATAAATAATCATTACAAATTATAAAATCATTTTGATAAGTTCTTAAACTTAATAATTTATTATAATAAATTATTTCATTCAATATCAATTAAAATTTTAACGCAACTTCTTTTATATAACTAACACATATTTATAAATTTAAAATTAATAATTTTAAATCTATTTTTTTATTTATTTTTATTTTCAGACATTTTTTGAGACACAATCTTTAATTTTATTGAAAATATTTAAAAATAAAAATTAAGAATAAAAAATAATTTTAAAATTATTAATTTAGGATTAAACACATGCTAGTTACTTTACTGTTAGAAATTTGATTAAAATTAAATAGAAAATATCTATTATAATAAATCATTGAGTTTAGAAAATTATTTTTAAATTTATGGTGACTATTTATAAATTATTTAAAGTTTAAAAGGATCTGTATAAATTTTTTTCTTAAAAAATATTAATTATTTAAAAAAATTTATCCTAAAAATCCATTTGAATCATATAAATTTAAAAAATAAAAAAGCAAAAAAGACAGAAGAAAGATCAAAACTATAACATTTTAATTTCATTATTATAAAGATCATAACTGATGTTATTTGAGTTATTAGCTTGGTTAGTAATTAATAATTTTGGCTATCAATTGCATAATAATTTTCATATCGTGTTACATATATTTAGGTTAAAATGAGTATAATTGATCTGGAGAAAATATATAAATTATATAAACAAATGTATCTATTTATGTATACATATAGTAAAAGAATAAATTTATATCTTCATAACACAAGTTCATTATTATAAAGATCATAATTAATGTTATTTGAGTTATTAGCTTGGTTAGTAATTAATCATTTTGTCTATTAATTGCATAATAATTTTCATATCATGTTACATATATTTAGGCTAAAAATGGGTAGAATTGATCAAAGAAAATATATAAATTATATAAGCAAATGTGTCTATTTATCTATACATATAGTAAAAAAACAATTCTATATATTTGTAACATATTATCATAATAATTATCTTAATTATTAAATGAAATAAGTATTGAATATTTTTATATTTTTAAGATATTAAATACTTTATTTTTTAATTTAATATTTATTTTGAATTTTTCTAAATCATTATTAAATAAAAAAAGTAATTAATATCTTGAAAATATAAAAAATATTCAAAACTTATTTTATTTAATAATTAAAAGGATTGTTAAGAAGACAATTTAGAAATATATAAAATTATTCATTCACTTTATTAATTATCAAGAGAAAAAATTAGGATAATATAGCAAAATTCATAATAAAATTGACTTGATTTTAATAAATACTATTAGATAAGATATATTGAATACCTATCAAATTCAATAAGGTACATTGAATACAAATTGACTTGAATTTAGTCAATATTATTAGATAAGATATATTAAATATTAACTCAATTTAAAATTGAATACAAATTGACTTAAATATAATAAATGTTATTAGATAATATACATAGAATACTAACCTAATTCAGATAAAATTACTACTATCAAATTAAATCTATTTAATAAATATTATTAGATAAGGTATATTAAATATTAACTTGATTCAAATAAGGTACATTACATACTAATCCGATTTAAATAAAATTTCTACTATTATCATATCTTACTTTTAAAATTTTGTTTGTTTTATAATTTTGAGATAAGTATAGTAAATATTAAAACAACTAAAATGATTTTGACATGATATACTAAATACTAATATGATCTATTCTTTTAAATTTTATCTTATAACTAAATATTAATATGATTCAAATGAAACTGTTATTTTAATATTTTATTATTTCAAATTTCTTTTAATATAGGTATACTAAAACTATCTTTAGTGAAAAATTAAAATTATTTTAAATGATCCTCTAAATAATTTAAAATACAATTTTGATGCAACATTTTTTTAGTGCAATAAGTTAAAATTTTAATAAATAATTATATAAATAATATAAAATATGTATAAATCTATGCATCGCATGAGAATAATAACTAATTTATACATATATTAAAATTTAATCTAATAATTACTATTAGATAAAGTATATATTAGACACTAACTTAAATTCAAATTTAATTATTGTTACCAAATCACACTTTTTTAAAATTATCTTTCCATTTTAAGAGTCAAGATAAGTATATTAAATAATGATATGATACCAATAAAATTATTATTTTCATGTACTACTCTTTCAAAAGTTTTGTTAAGATATGAAATTAGATAAAATATATTAAATATTAACCTAAGTTTAAATTAAATTACAAATTTCACTATTTTAAATTGTCTATTAATTTCAAAATTAATATATAAAAAAATACATAACAATGATTATTATTTGCTAATAGAGATTCTCCAAACGGATAATCCGCCCATTTTAGTTAAACGGGTAAGCCCGCATGTGATGGGTATGTGGTTGTAGAGGACAAACATTTTGGATATTTACTGCGACGCGGACCCGAAGAGACAAGACTCCAAGAGAGGTGAAGGAAGCATCTCGTTCAGATTCAGGACCATGCCCATCGACACGATTGAAGCTGCGTCTCCACCCTTTCAGACCGGCCAAAGCGGGTACTATCGATTCTCCTACTTCAATTTTCCTTTTTCCTGATTTCTGGCTTTTTCTTGCATTTTTGAAGCTATTGTAATTTTTCGTTTTTCCCCCTTTTTCAGTCAATCGCGTCATTTCTATCTTGCAGTTGACAGGCTTCAGTTCAAAATGGTATCTTTTCATAGTGTTATTGCATTTTTTTAATTTGTGAAACTGTGTACAAATTTTGATTTTTGTTCCAATTTAAGACTTTGCGCATAAGATAGTAGGACGATTATGCAGCAAACGCTGGTTGATCTGCTGGGTTTGGCGGGTCGACGTCCATTCTTGCCGCTTGTAGTCTGTTGTAGCACCCGCGACGAGCTTGACTCAGTCTGCTCCACTGTTTCGGGCCTCCCCTTCATAACTTCATCAGCTTTGGTAATTGTCCTAGTTTCAGCATGTTTCTGCATAGACGCTTTCTTGGTGATTTTATCTGTAGTAGAATGTCTAATTTGACATTTACACAATCTAATCAACTGCCGACTGAATTCGTTCCAATTTATTGGGATAAGATTAACCATCAAGTGATCCTAATGATGACATAATTGTGTTAGGGTATATTGCATTTTTCACTGTATGAAAGTTGAATTTCTGGTTTAGACTTCAAGTTTAACTTAATTGTATATACCTCGTGGCCCATGTCTGTGTGTGCCTGTTTAATTTAATGTATAATCTTACCGGTGTTTAGATTTCTTTTTTTTTTTCTGTCTTTTAGATGATGTTTCAATGTTCTTGGTATTTGGCTTCTGTCCTTGATTTATCCTGGGATATGCACGTCTTCATAATTTATCATTTCATCTCATAAACATAAATGTGTGGCACACAATTTTGATCAAAACTCTGAGGACCAGGGGTGCTATTTTGATGTTTTGAAGGTCTTTGGTTTGCTGGGACTTGTGTTTTGACCATTTCTGATATTTTGACTTGTTAACTTGTTGGGCTAAGGTCCATCTTTACTTCAGATTCTGAAATTTTGGATCCTTATAATTTCATGCACTACAGTATTTGCTAATTTGTTGTTCTATACTCAAATTTGTTTCACATATGTCAGTATAGTGACCTTGCTGAAGATGAACGGGCTTTTATTTTAGAGAAATTTAGGCAAGTGACAACAAGGTGGAACCAGATTATCCACGTTGGAGCTGGAAATGAGGATGAGGGAGGGAAAGATGATGAGAGATCTCATATGATGATTGTAACTGATGCTTGCCTTCCTCTTCTTACTTCTGGGGAGCCTCCCATTTATGGTCATCTTTTGATTAACTACGAGTTACCAGCAAAGAAGGTTTGGTTCTTTTTTCTATACTTGATATTTGCCATGACTGCCTGCATTCATATTGACTACACTTACTACCTTAGTACAAAAGTCCTTTGTATTATATAGTGGCTTTTCAAACTTTTCCTTCAATTGAAGTAGGTCTCATTATGTTATTGCTCATTCTGGTGTCACTTGGCCAACTTTATACTGCTTGTGCTGAAGATCCTCTGGCAATTAACCATTTCAAACGACTGACTGTCTATACCAAACGGCAGAAAGTGACTGCCAGCTAATGTGCTGTTGTTTCTGTTACTCCTCAGATTGTAAAAGTTGGCGTTTATATCTAACTTCAAGAACTAGGAACTGATGATAGTTTTGAGTTCACTAGAATGATAGTTTTATTTCATACAGACCAGGTGGGCCCCACAAACCATCCTAAGGTTTCTTCATTCTCGTTATATAAGGTTACTTTTGAATGCAGTTACTACTTTCTAGTGAGAAGAGACCTGTTCCCTTTACATTTTTGAAATTTGGTTCTCCAGTTAGATTTTTATTTTCTCAATTATCATCCATTTTCATACATAACTGCATTTTGCCTTGAGCATTGTTGAAGAATGCTGGTTTATGTGTTTTGGAAGTTGTGTCTGTGCATGTGCTTATAGTCTCTTAACTCTACCTGCCACCCTCATGATTCTATTTCTATTTTTCTCATCAATTTTTTCTCCTACAGGAAACATATATGAGGCGAATGGCAACTTGTTTAGCAGCTGGTCCTTTCTCTGGTGCCTAGTTCTGTAGTTATGTTAAGTGATAGTTGGGATTTCTGCATTGTTTGCTAAGATTCCTCGCAAATGTGCAGATGGAGTTGTCATCAATATGGTTGTTGGTGGAGAAGTGGTAACTCTCAAAAATATTGAAGAAAGCAGCAGTATTGTCATACAAGAGATGCCCATGCAAGGTAAGTTTGCTTGCTAACTCTTACCAGATGAGTTTCACTTTATCAGGATCAGATGGCATTCATCTCGCTCTGTGTTGGTTGAGATTTATTCATCCGTATAAATTTCTTTCCAGAGCAAGAAAGTTGGTCTTTTATATTATTAGGCAAAACACTCTTTTTGTTTTATTTATCTATTTTATTAATCTTGGTCTCATTTTTTCAGTTATAAACCTCTTTTATTGTTTTATTTGGTCTTATAGATAGATATGTTAAACATATTGCAGATTCTTGACATTTTATGAAGATGTTTAGTCTTTGCCCTTGCCTGAGCAGAGAATGTGATCTCTTGCACTCGCATGAATGGTTGAAGACTTGAAGCTCTCGAAGTGCTTTGAATGTTCTGTGAGTAGTCACTACTACAAAGAAAATATACTGATCAATTTTTGCTTTTTTTTATTTTTATTTTGCATAGGTAGACTTTTATGCCAGATTACATAATCTATTGGTCGACTGAAAATGAAGTAAAGAAAATTTGGTAGAAATGTCATATTTGTTTTGTCCTTTTTCTTTTTGGACATGTAATAGTCATATATTGTGGAAATTTGTAAAAGGGTGTTTGAGCGCAGGAGAGCAATTGACAGCCAAACTTATCTATTTTTTTTTAAATGAATAATGGACATGACTTCTGTTTATTTGTTTAAGAATTTTAACAATGAAGTGGAATGCCAAGCACATGGTAAAATTTAAATGACAAGGAAACTTCTAAACTACACGTGTATGATGCTCAACAGGCAGATTGTGAGCTATAGGTTAAAAAGCATGGACACTAACACTCATCTGAAAACTATACCACAATTTAAATGTCCTGGTAAAAGTTCAAGTATTGCGTCATGTCCAACACGCGTGTCTGAAAGAGTTGTTCATGGTTCAGTTTGAGGTTCAAAAGCGAACCAAAGTGACCTTCATTGGTCCTTAAATTTTAGAAACCAAACTGAATTATAGGAACTCATGGAATTGACAAAACTGAACCATCGGTGTTTGATTATGTTACATTATGACCCGTCAAAAGGCACTGAAAAAAAAAATCAGTACATAAAAAAAGAAAAGGAAAGAATAATCTGGGGTCTCACTAATAATGGCTGATTCTCTGTGAAATCAGCACACAAAGCTATCACAGAAGCGCCTAATTTCCCAAGGAATCATTTATGAAAACTCATCTGGTGTTTTCCTATACCACAATATATTAGATCTTCCATCTTGGCTATATTAGCTCATGACAAACTTGTCACAAATCAGAGCAGGATGATAGCTTTTGATACCTGTCCTAGCTGTGCATTTGGCCGCCAAACCAGTCTGCACACTCCGTGACTGCTCACATGTTGAAACTATGGATGTGGCTTGTGAAACCTTGATTTTGGAGGACATTTTTCTGCAAGTTGGAATTTGAGAACTCAAGCTGGTCATGAGAGCAGCGTAATCAAGCAAGCTGTGTCTGGGGTAACCTGCTGGTTATTAGGGAATAAGAGAAATTAATTGGAAACTTTTTTCCAAGGCTGCAAAACACAGTAGTGATTTAATTTTTGTTATCTTTCTTAAAGATGCAAAGATTATGAATTGTCACAAGAATGGCCTCACTAAGCACGGAGGTAACTTAAAAGGGGTATTAGTAGGCTTGAACATCCCCATTGCTGAATTAATAAAAGATAATGATAATGGATCTGTCTTACATGGAGGGCAAAAGGTTGCCTGTGGTGGTATCCTAAGTGATGCGTCTGGCACTTTTCTGGTGAGTTTTGCCAGAAACTTGGGATCTTGTAGCATAACGATGCCTGAAATCTGGGGGCTTAATATATGGCCTAACCTAACTATTGCATGGGAGAAAGGAGTTGGAAAGGTAATAGTGGAAATGGTGAATAATGGCTTTCCTCTAAATCACCCTTGCTACGGACTAGTTACCAAGCTCTAGCTGAGAGGCCAGGGGCTAGGGGTGCCATGGCCCCAAATCTTAGAATATTTTCTTTAAAGCCTTGAATTTTTTTTTTAGTATATGTGTAATCTTATATTTGACTCTCTTAGAAAATTAAAAAAAAATGAATATTAACCTTTGATCCCTTAAGATAATTTATTTTTTTCAAGCTCGTAACTTAGTGAAAGAAATTGACAGTTGATAGTGAATCATTTACATAGAGAAGGAAACAGAGCTGCAACTTTTGGATGGAAAATTCTGTGCATGATCTCCAACGAGGCTTCCATGAGTTCAGACAACCTCCTGCTGGTTGCATAAAAATTCTTGTTGCGGGGGGCACTTGCTTCCCTAGATTGTGTTTCTTAGTCCGGGCTCTTAGATGCCATTTAAAACCAAAAAAGAAAAAAAAAGAAAAAGGAGAAGGAGAGTCAGAACAAGAAGAAACAGATATGAGGATCATATTCTGAAGGACTGTTATTTGGTCATACTTTTTCCCACATTCGTCAGGTTTTGCCTTAGGTACTCGACACTTGATGGCAAATGGCAATCTTCCTCTGTCACTTGATGGCAAATGGCAATCTTCCTCTGTCACTACTATGTGGAAGTATGCTACGAGCCTACTATCACTTCCACGATTGTGTTGAAGGGGTCTTTTTTGGGGTAAATTTTAGAAAAAATTTCCCCTGCTGAGAAAGTAACCTGATTTTCCTTCCATTATTTCTTGTTTAACAATTCCATCAAATGCCAAAAGTTCAATTATCTTCCACTTTTTGTGTTACTGTGTTACTTTTTGTAATTTATTAGTATAAAACCTGTGAGATGTATGGGAAAATTTAGAAAGAATAATTTTTTTTTAAGAGGAATAAATTTCTTTATAATATTAATAATCTCTTCGTATGGATTTCAGTAGGAAAGTTTATTGAAACTATTGGCCAATTTTTTTTAAACTGCCTTGCCATTGAAAGAAAAATGAGTACAATTTTTCTTTAAAATTTCACTACTGCTACTTGTAACTTTTTGTAAAATTCCACTTTTTGTGTCAGTGTTACTTTTAGCAATTTATTATTCAGATTAATGAAAAACATAAAGCTTTTGAAACTTGTAAAACTTGTAAGTTTCCTAATTAATTATATAACGCTATGATTGTTTTTGCGTTGAGTTGATGCAAACGCTCGTTTATAACATTAAACGAGATTCTTCATAAAAATAATTTTGTTTGATTGTATGTTTGAATATTATCACAAACTGGCTTTTAATTCTAAATCAGAGTTTGACTTCAAGCAAAAAATCATGCTTCTCCGTTCGATTTGATTTATGACAATTTTTTTTTCTATTCTTACCCTTTTGATCATCACGGTAAGTTTCTTTTCCTTTACAAATTAGTAAAAACAAAAAAAAAGGATAAAAATTAGTGGTCCTAATTCTTTATTAGTTTAATGATAAAAAAATTAAAATAATTAATATAATAATAAAATAATATAAATATCATTGAAAGAGAATAATTGCATTAATTTTATACATATAATTATTTATCTTACTATATTTTTTATTTAAATTATGATTTTTTTATTTAGAGCATGAACTTTATTTTAAAAGCTAAAATAGCATGTCTATTTCTTATTTTTAATTTAATAGTAATACCAAAAGTGAAAAAAAATTATTTTTACAACATTCATATTATTTGATAAATTATACTTAAAAATTAATGAGATGAAATAATAAAGGTAAATAAAATAAAGTAACATAAAATTTATATACTTTTTGATAATTATACATAAAGTGATTCTGATAAATAATATCTAAACAATATCAATTCTATTAAAATTACTTTTCACATAAAGATTTTTAAACATAAATCATAATCATATAAATTTAATTTTAAATAAAATTAAGTTTGTAAATTTTAATTCAAACATGTACTAACATGTTTATTTCAGATCAAACGCCTGTTACATAAATTCCAAAACATTTTTATTTAAAGTAAAAATGGTTTCTTCTCCAAAACAGCCGTTTGCGTTGTACAAAAATCCAAAACTTAAAACGGTTATACTAATAAACACTCAATGTACACTCAATGTGTGCTCGAGATTTTCACTTGCCAGATGAAATAACTTTCTCGAGATTTGTGTATTTCACAATTAAATTTTAAAAAAAGTTCACATATTTATAAAACATAATACTGCCCTAACGTGCAAGAGAATTTGAGTGTTCTTATATTACAATAATATCATGTTAGAAAGACACAGAGTTTAATAGTTATATTCAAAATTAATTATATATTTATCTTTTTAACATAATCCTAAGTTATTATTCAAGGATAGAATCCAGATGCTATACAAATCAACAAAGCTTAAGTTTTTTACTTTATACATTTTGTGAGAGAATATTTATTCTGTAGAGTAGTAAAAGCCAGCATGTTATTATGTGAGACAAATTTGCTTCTTAGACATGGTATACAGAGAAGCGTACTTTCTCTTATAAAACGACATACGCTTTTGGTTGCACAAGTATCCTGTTTCCCCAGATGCAGAACAAACGAGTTCTTGGTGCACCATTGAATGGGACGAATCACAGGGACCCTGAAAACTGAACAAGGCTCATACATCATATCAGATAAATTCTCTAGTACCATTTGGAGCGGATGGCTGCAGCACATTGTTTCTTTCCATCCATTGCCATGCAATTCCCATCTCCCTAGAAGGCACGTGTAGGGCCAAATCGTCAGCTAGCACAGGTGCATACCATCAGAGAGACGTTGAATACCCGACCGTCTGGAAAACCCGATCCAAAACCAGACCCACTGTTTTGGGCATTTGTGCTAACCTTCATGGAAAGGGTTTGACAGCTTTCCATGCTTTGCCACTTGTAGGGATTGTCACCAACTGTTTGAGGTGCCTCAAGAAAATGACGAGCAACTCGTATGGCCACCTCCCCCACCACCTTATCTCGCCCACACTCGTCCATTCCCCATCCATCAAGCCTTAACTAACCCCTCAGGGGAAGTGAAGAAAGAGAAAGAAATATTCCTGAATGACACACAGAAAGTGAGAAAGATTCTTAAATACACTCAATATAATATATTTTTTTATAGTATTTTTGTTTCATTAAATACATGATATATAAGAGTAATTAATGTTATTTTTTGGATAGTAAAAATTAATGCTGCCCATAAAACTGATGGGTGGTGTGTTAAATGATACAGTTTCTTACGCTCTGCGTTTTTAGGAAGTTCTCTAAGAAGTGGACTACAGGATGGAGGACAAATTAAGGGGGAAACCAAGAAAGTGTGTGAACACGTATATAAAACAGACTTGAAGTGAGAACTGGGAAGGGAATCAAGGAAGCAGCAAAGTCATAAATGTTGACCTCTTTGAAGGAAATTTCCGAGAAAGCCATTCTTTTCCTTCAGAAGAGAATTTTAATGCAAAGGATTCTCAAGATGTATGAGGATCCAGCTTCAGATCCGCTGCTGTCTAATTATGATCATTCCAAATTGGAAGAAAATACTAGAAGAGATGGATCAGTCGTTGATGGCCGATCCTCTCTTTCAGAGGTCAGTTAGCCTTCTAATTTTTGTTGTGTTCCCTCTGCAATGCATTCATGCCACGCCAATAACTTCTCCGTTCTTTCTCAGGTGGTGGAAGAGATGAAACACCTGTATATCTTAGCCCTCCCAATGATTATCACTGGCCTTCTCATCTACGGCAAGTCGGCAATATCAATGCACTTCTTAGGCAAAATAGGCAAAGATACCTTGGCTGGTGGATGCCTAGCCATTGGCATCGCTAACATCACTGGGTACTCTGTCATTTCTGGCCTTGCTGCAGGAATGGAAGGTATCTCCTCTCAAGCCTGCGGAGCACAGCAATGGCCGCTAATGGGTCAAACCCTTCAACGCACTATCATAATTCTGATGTTAGCTTACATACCCATCTCAGTCCTGTGGCTCAACTTCGAACCCATCCTTCTCCTGTGGGGCCAAAACCCAACCATCTCATCCATTGCCACCACCTATCTCTCATTCTCTCTGCCCGACCTCCTTTTCCAGTCTCTCATCAGTCCTCTCAAGATTTACTTGAGAACCCAAAATGTGACGCTCCCTCTCGTGTTGAGCGCAGCTCTGGCACTTGTTCTGCATGTCCCCATCAATTATGTGATCCTTCATAGTTTCAGCCTTGGCATTCGAGGCGTTGCCTTGGCCAGTGCCTTCACCGACCTGAACCTCCTCATTATCCTTTTGCTCTACCCTGGCTCTCTGGCGCTTGTTCTAAATCTTGGCAAGGTTGGTCGTCTCAGTGCTTCAACCAATGGAGGCCCATTCTTCAGCAGGCAATCCCAAGTTGTATCTCTATTTGCTTAGAGTGGTGGTGGTACGAGCTGCTGATACTCCTCTCGGGGCTACTCACCAATGCGGCTGACTCAGTAGCCACCTCTGGAATAATAATTCAGGCCACTTCCCTCATCTACAATTTCCCTTTTGCACTGAGCTTGGCCATCTCAACAAGGGTAGGGAACGAGCTCGGAGCTAACCGGCCTAGCAAGGCAAAGACATCGTCCTTTACTGCGCTGTTATGTGCCGTCTTCGCAGGCTTCATGGCTATGCTGTTCACAGTAACAATGCGTCATGCTTGGGGACGTATCTTTACCGAAGACAAGGCTATACTATCTTTGATAGCTGGATCTTTGCCTGTGGTGGGGCTTTGTGAGATAGGAAACTGCCCCCAGACGACAATCTGTGGGGTGCTAAGGGGGAGTGCCAGGCCAACTTTGGGTGCCAACATAAACTTGATCTCGTTCTATGGTGTGGGATTGCCCATTGCTGTTTTGATGGGCTTTGTCTTGGAATTCGGCTTGTTGGGCCTTTGGTTGGGCTTACTGGCGGCCCAAGTAGTGTGTGCTGTTGTGATGATGATTGTGTTGTCGAGAACAGACTGGACGGTGGAAGCAGACAGGGCCTGAGAGCTGACAGGCAGAGTAAATGGAAGCAGTGAAGAGAATAACGAAGGCCTGGAGGAGGGATTGATATCTGTCCCTTGATAATTCTAAATTAGTAAGATCTTTTTTCCTATTTACTCTGCAACAGTATCATTTATATATTTGTAAATTTGGATTAAGCCCCATGAAGAGGTTTTGCGTGCGACCTATCTGGCTCTGTCGCTCTGCTGTTATTTGTCAGTGTCATACTTTAAAAGTTCTGATATTCATATATGCCCAACTTGGCTCAATGAAAAGCCCAGTTCATACTTTTTAAGAAAGCTTCACTTAGTTATCAAAAAAAAAAAAAGACAGAAAGCTTTCAGTTGCATTGGTTTAGAACTTTAGTGCTAAGGAAAATATCTTGGTGAGATTCGGAGCTCATTATTGTCATCTAGAATTTCTAGTGTTAACTTGATTTGAATGAAATAAAACACGAGTAATTAAAAAAAAAAGACAACACCTAATCTTTTAAGACTGCTTGAATAAAGTGATCCAACATTCATTCACATTCCAAATGTATAAGACGATGAAAAAGCGTCCTTATCAGACAAAAATTAAACCATGCATACACGTCAAGTGACATAACAAGTGACCTAAGATCAGAATAGGATTCAACTCTGTAAGTGGGGCGTAGGTGGTGGTGAATACACGGTTTCACAAAAAGAGGGATGGAATCGTCCACAAATATGCATTTCAACTTGAACCACACAGAAAACCTTTTTCCCCGCCATGTACAGCGAACCTTGATCAATCCCTTCCACCAAAAACTTCTTCGAATTTAACCAACCTAGTGTTTATCAATAAACAGCTTGAATAAGGAATCTCTTATTACAACGCGTAAGATTGTAGGATGTAATAAAGCATAAGTTCAACTTTACTTCAAACTCTGGACATGAGAACGAGCAGCTAATCAAATTCTACCACTTCTCCTCTAAAAACCATATCTTAAGGGAATCTGAAGCTTTTATATATATATACCGTCTTGAAGCCATTTATATCAGTGTGTCTTTGTATCAAAGTCCAAAAAATAAACCATGTCGAAATTGAGTTTCCTTAAGTTTCAGTATAGCTTCTTTGGGAAGTCATCCTCTCCACGCAAAAGTCCACCCCAGAAGAACAGCTTCAAGTCAATACAGACCTCGGGCGCTGAAATGAATTTCCAGCCAACAGCAGAGGAAATGAAATGGGTGTTCGAAAAATTTGACACCAACAAAGATGGCAAGATTTCCCTTAAAGAGTACAAGGCAGCCGTGAGGGCAATGGATAGGGGCATTGGGGACGCTGAGGCAGTCAAGTCATTTAAAGTCATGGACACTGATGGAGATGGGTTCATTGATTTTAACGAGTTCATGGAAATGTTCAACGCAGAGGGTAGGATAAAAGAAGCGGATATTAAGAGTGCTTTTCAAGTATTCGATTTGAACGGTGATGGGAAAATTAGTGCAGAGGAATTGTCCCAAGTTCTCAAGAGGCTGGGAGAGAATTGCAGCCTTAGCGCTTGTAAGAAAATGGTGAAGGGGGTGGACGGAAATGGGGATGGTTTTATAGACTTGAATGAATTTCTGAGGATGATGATGAGTGGCAATAAACTGACGACCTAAGTGATTATGCAGTTCGGTGAAGGCATCTCATCCGCCGTGTGTTTGGATAGAGCCACAGAGGAGGATAATCTTGTTCAGTGGTTGTGAAGTTTGTGTCTTCCTCAAATATTTGGTTTCTTTTGCTTCTTTTTTTTTGGCTAAATAGGTCGTTTGGTTAGTAAAGGGTGTTGTGTTCTAATACAAATAGGGTGAATGTTATTTTGTCTTTTATTTCCTATCCTGTTGTTTTCTTTTCTCACACTTGATCTTCAGCAAAATCCAGAAAAGAAAGCTACTAAGAAAAACCGTAGCTATGATCATAAGTAAAATGAAGGCAGAGAACAGGCTTTGTGAAGAGATATAACAGAACTAAAACAACCATGAGAGAACAATTGAGGGAGCTGGTTAACTTTCATTATGATTAGAAAAAAAATTCTAATAGGCCCAGAATTAGAAACAGTGCTTAAGCAACCTCTAACACGTTGAATTTCTCGTTCCATCCCCTGAAGGACTAAATTCACCGCTAAGCTCGTTTCTGTCAAGCCTTTTATTCTTGTGTTATAATTACTGTCAAACTCAGACCTATATATATGCTAAAGATCTTAACGTGATATCCACTCCGAACACTCAAATTAATATCTCTGTTTTCTCTTCTCTTTCCCTTCTCTTTTATCTTCTCTTCCTCATTGTGTGACTGGCTTTGAAGAGTTGATACCATAGTTACACAGCTTTGCTCGACCAAATTTGTTGTGACATATTTCATGCTGAAAGCATAGATTAGGGTTGAGCAACTCCAATAAAGCATTATAATTAAATTAAAAAATATATCTTTTTTAAGATGATCGGCAACTAAAATGATAGACCCAGTAAATAGGTAAGGAGCCACCGTTGAGTACCAAGCATTCAAACCATCTATTTGCATGTAGGAACCGTCTTCAAATTTGACCTGAAGTATTTCTACTGATTTAAATTTTTACTTTGAGTGTTTATAATCATAAAAATTAAAATTAAATTGAATTAATTTAAATTATATTAAATTGAATGGAATCAAAAATTAATTTTTATATTTAAAAGTCATTATAAAAAGTATAATTTGAATTTACTTTGAAATAAAATTTTATGTTTAGAATATAAAAAACGAGAATTAAATTAATTTTATTTTAAAAAATTTACATTTTTATCTTTTTATTTAATAAATTTTTTCTTTTATTTTTAAATAAGTAATTAAGGGTAAAAGAATAAATTTAAATAAATTATATTCAAATTCACTTAAATTTTTTTATTTTTAATAACATTTTAAAAA
The DNA here is from genome assembly GCA_019955255.1 of Castanospermum australe. Taxonomy (NCBI): domain Eukaryota; kingdom Viridiplantae; phylum Streptophyta; class Magnoliopsida; order Fabales; family Fabaceae; genus Castanospermum; species Castanospermum australe. The sequence continues at coordinate 525,594 of NSJW01000862.1, read as the reverse complement.
TAACTTAATTAAAATTTACGAAATTTTTAAAAAATTTTAAATCTTATCAATTCATATTTTATACCTTTTCAAACAAAAAATATTTTTTATAAATAAAATTAAATTATAAAATTATTAATTTCAATCACACCTGTATATAAGAGAGTTAGGAAAAGCAACCAAGACTATGGAGAACTCGAATTCTCAATAGCTCTATCATGTATTTTTTTTATAAATATATTCAGAATAATTCAGTAGGCAATAATAAATTGAGCTCTTGGGAGCTTGAGCCCTCTATACAACTCTTTTTTTTTTTCAGTTCGTGTGAACTATGGCAGATCTCTATTCATTAATTAATTCTTCAGCTTGTAGGCGTTTGGGGAGGGCACAAGGTTGTCTAGGACAGACGTTCGTGCGACCTTGATATCCCTGAGATGCACATCTGCGTTTGTCCCCAATAAAGGATGCATCTTGTTTTTGTTACAGTTTTTGAGGCATACAATACAATTTTCGAACAACGGAGTTGGAGTTGCGTACATACAACTCATGGTCACTTCTGTTGCTATTAAGAAATTTCTTGAAATCCCAGACATAGAGCTAATCCCCACCCAAGTTTCAACAGTGCAAAGCAACCCTTCCGAAGGGCCAAAATTTGTAAGCAATACTAGCTTGAATGAACATGGTCTACTACTATTTTGCTTTAGTTTATGACATATACGTGGTTTTAATTATATTAATGAAAAAACAATAGAAGAAATGGCATTGGTGTTCTAAACTTGAAACAAATTGAATTCCCCAGCATACTTCTTGTTATCTGTTTACAGCTGCCCGTGAGACTTTTGAAAGTTGAAAAAGCACGTCGCTTGTTGTGGCGCTTTATTCTATCCATGTACAATCCGTGTATACGGAAATGGAAATGACAGAAATGCACACAGATTCTTCATTTTGGTGAACGTAGTTGATGCATTTTATGGTTTGCTCCTCCCAAATTGCATCTTCCACAGCTAAAATATTGGGATATTTTCTTCGTAATATTTGCTGAGTTTCTTGGACAGAGTAACCAGATAATATTAAAATAATTCGCTATGAGGACTTTTGCTACACGGGGTTTGAGGTTTTTATTCATTTCCTTAATTAATTATCTTTGATCTTTGATTACTTTTCTTGTCCATTCGCTTTTTACAAGGAAAAGGAAGGGGAAAAAACATAGGAAGAACCAGAAGTTAAGACCAGGCTATCCTCTCCACTTCATGGGGAGTTTGTGTTTTGTAGCTTCTACTCCCTCCTACTATTTTAGTGTCGTTTAAAGTTTTTATATAAAAATAAAAAAAGTTGATAAATTATTTTTTTATTTTATTAATATTTTATTAATTTTATTTACTCATTAATTTTTTTATTAACAAATAAAAATAAAAATAAAAATAATTAATTAATATTTTTTTAATATTCTCAAACAACAAATATTTAAAAAAAAAAAAAAACTCACTTCGTGCCAAATGTGTGGAACACATAGGCAGGGAATCAGAGAAAGTCCTAATGTGTCATGTGACTCATGTGCGGCGTGGCATGCAACTGGTGGAAGACTCAAAAAGTCACGACAATTAATGGATAGATTCGGCAAAGCGTGACCTGACTTATTTTGACTTGTATCACAGTGGAACTACCGGCCGAAAGAAAGAGACTGTCCACAGCTCGAGGTCTTTTGGAAGGTGTTGGTAAAAATGCGGGTCCTAGTCTGTCTCCAAAAAATTACATACATTAATTACATAAGAAAACTTCTCAGAAGGATAATCAGACATTTGTTTAATATTACCCCAAGTCTTCTGAACAGTAACGAATCTCAATGATGCTAATGGAACAGCATGTTACAACACTACGAGTCCAATTTGCATTCAATTTACATTATATTACAATACAATAAAGGGTTTAAATTCAATGGCGCCGTGCATTCCTGTACCCTAGTTTCCTCATGGAACTATTTTTTTTCCGGAGGGAAATCATCCATCTCCTAAAGAGAAAGACAGCCTACAGAATTTCCAAAAAAAAAAAAGGAACTCTCTTTATTTTTATTTTTTTTACAAAAAATTCTCTTTCTCAAATTAGCCTCAATTAACGCTGGAACAAATTTTTCTTATATGAAATTAACTATTTTAGAAAATAAGATACAATATTTATATAGTTGTCTTTTGTTCAACGGCTTAAAATTTAGTAAAATACAAATATATTCATAATAAATTATAAAATCTGTTAGAATTTTCTTGATTTTTTTTTATTAATGATGATCACCCACTTAGATTTTCTATATATGATCTGGCATTGATAAATGAGGATACGCATTAAATACAAGAGATAATTATGAAATAAACATGTTTAGATAGTACCGTAGCCAATAAGATGCAAGTTCTTGCTAACAAGATGGGAGACCTCAGGCCAATTCCAACAGCCATTTACTCTCCAAGAATTTGCCGATTGTGTTTGACTGGTCCATGTTCGAAGGCTTTCATTTGTGGGAGTCAAGCACGTGTCATAACCCCATTAGCCCGAACACTTGAAAAGGGTTCGACCACGTGAGTGACAACTATGTCCTTTGGCTGCAAGTTAAAATTTTTTTAGTACCCTGTCACACCGTCTAGTCCTTGCCAGCATGTTACCACGCTTTCCTGGTCCTGAGGTACCTCTACTTCTAAGCAATGGTCCAAGAGTTCAACACTAACGAGTCTATGACCCCTCCGCCCTTCTCTCTCTCTCTCTCTCTCTCTGTGTCCTCAAATTGCCAGCGATGAATAAGCTCACTGCATAAGTTTACTGAAAGGATCACAGGCCATTTGCAAATAATTATTAGTAGCAATGCGTGATTATATTCGTTGTTTTATGGAGGCGCCGTTTGTTTCCTCCCTGTGATTCGCAAAACAAACGTTTGCATACAGAGCCAATTTATGTAAACAAAAATTTGTTTACATAAATGAAGATTCAAACAATTCTATATATGAGTTGGTGAAGACGAAACTGTGCCTTAGGAAGTAAAAGGGGATTCGGCCACGTGATCCCTTCCAGTACACGAACAGGGAAGCAGATTCAAATGCCTAACTCATTATGGCCAGTTAATGCAAGCACCCCATTTTCGACATGGACAGTATATATACGCCTTGAACTTTATACGGTTAAAGACCACGTTTATGGCTCCAATAAGCAAATTTATTGATCCATCTTTCCAGTTTTAATTTCTTTATCAGAAAATTCAGTGCTGACATTAATTAAGTGCCCTGTCTGTTATTGTTACCCTACTCAGGGTTTGACGTTTCAATTCAATTTGATATCCTTTTTGTATTTGAATTTAATTTCTTTATCTAATTCAAAGGCAATCTCAGGTCACGTGGCCACTTTGATCCGTCAGTATCGCCAGCTCATTCCCTGCCTTGTTCACTTTGGAGTCAAAGCTTGGTCAATTAGCAGAGCTGTGCATGCATGCCGTCCCTTTCTCTGTAAGCTGCAACTCTGCCACTGTGCCCCTGTATCACTGTGGTGGGAGCCTTAAACGCAGCTGAAAATATTTAAAGCCTCTCTACAGTCTAGAAGGCCAATACCCCATTCCTTTAAAATGTCACTGCTGTTGCTTTCTGTACCACAAATGGTAACTGTTATCAACTTGCCATCTCCAAAACCTGCCTACTTGACCTCCCATTTTTAACACATTTATATTTTTACCATCCAATTTATACTCTCTCTTCTATTCTGCATTTCTGCTATGCCAATTTTAAATCGGTCCGTTTACTCCTTTTGGTTTTTGTTTTCTTGTATTTGTTTTTGCAGAAAGACTAATTTTCCCCTTCTCTGTCATGAGCTGATGTGAAGAGAACAAGAAAGATGTTAAATTCTTCGTTTATGCATTGACCACCACCAGCTTGCCAATAGAACCCTTGAAGTTGGATTATCCACGTTGTTCATAAAAATTTTTTAAAAAAAAAGAAAAAGATGGATAATGCATGTTTTGTTATTATGCATTGGATGTTGAGATGACATAGTTACAAGTGCAAGTTCTGCGAATCTTCCCAAAACGATATACATAAACATGATACACAAGGGATTGGCCTAAAAAGAAGAGCTTTGAATCAGTTACCTGTGGGGTAAGAGGTAAGATAAAAAAGGATGAAAAAAAAAAACCAGACCTTCTTGGCAGTTTCATCGAGTTCACTTAGGTCCAAGCAAGGAGAGCAGTGTAAACTCGAGACAGTACATATCTTGAAGATTGACCGTCATTGAATGCCAAATTAACAGGTCATGACAAACATCATTTCACGGCATGCCATGCAATGAAAATAATAGTATTTATTTTCAAAGGAGGGATGAAAAATCCATTTGAAGATCCCTTTTGTGATATAGTATAAATAGAGACATCTACCTTGAAGTGGGTTGTAACAGTGGGGAGGGAGGGGTCCCAAGTAAAATCCATTCTCTCGTCCATTTTGTTTGCTTTCAATTTCCATGTTGTTGTTCTGAAAGCTCATGGCATGCTTAGACATGTACAACTCCGAGCACAAGGGTCATCATCACTGCGCTCCAATGAGCCCCAGAATCTCTTTCTCAAACGATTTTGTAGATGCCCAGCAAGCCATGAAGCAAGACCGAAGCTCCAGATCAGATGCGCCGGTGTCCTCGGACTTTGAATTTTCTGTCACAAACTATTCCATGATGAGCGCTGACGAACTTTTCTTCAAGGGCAGGTTGTTGCCGTTCAAGGACAACTGCAACAACCAGATGCAGAGGGCCACCACCACTCTCAGGGAAGAGCTCCTTGTGGACGATGAATACGAGGACTTTTCTCTGAGGCCACCCAAGGGGTCGTCCGCAAGGTGGAAGGGACTTCTGGGTCTGAGAAAAAGTCACATTGGCTCCAAGAAGGCTGAGAAGAGTGAAGGTTCTTCGGACAGAGGAGTTGAAGCAAGAAGGTCTGCATTGGTCAATGAGGGAGCTCCACTTGATATGACTTCTCAGGTCAGAAATCGGTCTATTTTTTCAAGTTCAATTATTTTTTCTTTTGGTTTTCCTTTTCAGATCACTCGGTGCTTCTCTGATTATCTGCTCTTAGTTAATTTATCATTTATGTCTCTGTTTTTTTGGTATGCTACAGGAGCTGTTGAACGGCGGAGGGTCAAGTTGCAGAGATTCGGAGATTGAGATATAGAGTTATGGCAGATGGTGTTGAATTTGTAGAGGAATGGGCCAATTTTTTTTCTTCTTGTTTTTCTTCCCTTCATGACGGGGAGGGAAATTTTTCTTTCCTTCTTTTTCCTTTTTTTTGTTCAGTGGGTTCGGATAAATTAAGCCAGTGAATGTGTTAGGATTTTGCTTGTCAATTTCGATTCTTATCTTCTGATTTCTTTTGATCTCCTAGGAACTAGGATTTGTCTGTTTACTGTACAAATGATCTGCCTCTTGCAGTTGAAGTATTTGACTCTTAACGCCAAAAAAAAATTCCAAAAGACTGAAATTTTCACTTCAGGGTCAGACCTTTATATTTCACTCTCAGCAAAGAAATTTTCAATTTTATGTCTTTATATCCCCGTAGCGCAAAAGGGACAAAGAAAGTTGGCTGGGCTCCTTTCATCATCAGATCTCTCTTGCAGAAAGCTTTATCTCATCTATTACAAATTTTCTTGAATATAAAGATTAATTGATTTTCCTAAAACCAGTAACCCTTTTTCTTGAATTCTTGAATACAAATATCCAATGTGAGTAGCCATTATAATTGTTAGGCACTCAACTTGGGATTAGGACTCTGGGCTGGAGCTGCGCTTTTTCATTTTTCCCTTTTTCTTTTGATTGAAATGACACTGTTTCTATTTTCACTATCGGCATTAGGAAAAACGTATACATTGATTTTTTAGATATATATAGTTTGGACTTCGGAGAAGAAAATGCTGTGTCTATAAGTGCAGAAATCAAAATGCCAATGCCTGAATGCCATTCCACTGTCAGTTTCTTATCTTTCCTTTCATTTGCGCAAAAATATAATTTTTGCCTTTTAAGTTTATTTTAAATTTTGTTTTCAGACCTTACTCAAACAGAACAAAATGCCTTGCAAATCTTTTACAGCAATTTTTATAGTTTGCACACATTTTATAGACATCACTTGTATAGTCACACACGTAATGGGCTCGAGTACCATATCAGCTGCCGGTATAATGGACTCAGCCAATATTGATCCCTAGGCATTTTACTCTTTCAAGTGGGTCTTCGACAGCAATTTTACGAAGTCTTTTAGGTGGGTCTCCATGCCCAAATTCTATTCAATGTTTATCTCATTTTGAATTACTCATAACTATTTCTTAATATATTTTGATGATGACGTCAACAATTGATAAGAATTATTGAATTTATTTTAGTATATTTTGATGATGATGTCAACACTTGATAAGAATTATTGAATTTAAACGTCAAATTTTTATCTAAAATTTAGATATCTTGGTTATTTAAATTAAGATCAAGTGAGACATATTAAAAACAAACTACTTATTAATAAATTTATTTTGGCACATCAAAAGTTCTTATCATGATTCATGACTTATTATCTTAACCAAAATTTTCGTCCATTTCATCTTTAATTTCCTAAACTTAGCTTACGACTCTTGTGATAGACTTTTGTTTACACAAGTGTATAAAATTGGAATATTAATATATAAGGAGTAGGTGGTTATAAGAAACTTATAATCTAATCTATATATTTTTATCCCATATTAAACATATATTTAATGTAATAATAATTGTATGTGGACCTAAAACACTAGGAGTAGAAATTAGACAGCAATTTTAATATGAAGCACTTAGACTATCCTTTTTAAGCATAAACATTTAAACAAAGAAATGTAGTCTCTCCATAAATAGAATTCCACAAGAGATTCAAATTCTATTTTTAATTTTGTTCTTTCAATTAAATACTAATAATTTAGAAAAAAATATATATCTCTTTTAATTAATAATAACTTTATTTTAAATTATGATATTTAATTAATGATAATTTTTTTAAAATAATATTTATTTACTACATTATTAACATAAGACAGAAGAAAAAAAATACAAAGATTTAAATGATTTGATAAGTAATTGAGAAACATTCAAACATCGAAACCTCACTTTATTTTTTGAGTTTAAGAGCATATTTAGTATTTTTTAAAAAAAATATATTTTTAAAAATTTTCATAAATAAATTTTAATTATAAATTATTTTAATTATAAAATAAATTATTCAAATACATGTTAATACGTAATTTAACTAAGCATGTGTGACGCTTCCTCCTTCACTTATACCGTAATGAAATGCGTCACTGCTTAATTATTACTATTTGTATTTATACTTTTTCTTTTCTTCGGGGTAGGAGGGGGAGCCAAGCCCAAGTGGCATGAACTCCTACCAACCATAGACAAAAAAATTAATTAGCTATCTGATCATATCACCACGCGCACACGCGCGTGCACACACGCATACGTGCGCGCGCGTGCACACACACATAGTATTGCATACACCTGTATCTCAGTTAAAGTAGTTACTGTCTAGTTTTTTTTTTTTTTTTTGGTTCTAAGGGGAGGTACCATGTGAGCTGAGGCTCACTGGTGTCACTGTCTAGTGTATATATATAGTGTATATATATATATATATATATATATATATACACACACTACCTTCTAATGCACGTAACAGTTTCACCAAGGGGCAGTGACCTCTTCCTGAAGCATGAGCTGGTAGCATTCAGCTTTGCACTTCTAAGTTTCAAACTCTCAGGATTAAGTACCAAAACCATTACAGGCTCCTTTCAATTCTTCAAGCTTTAATTGTTTCAATGTTCTTTATTTCATAATCTGCTCAGCTGTGTTCAGTTCTAGATGCCAAGTATCTTCTGGTTTCCCAGGCACCATCTGTTTTCAGAGGCAATGCTTAAAAGAAAGCGTAATCCGAGTCTTTAAAACTCGACATTCAAGCCGAAATGCTCAAAGGCAATCAAAGTTTTTGTCTGATCAATTAGCAAAATCAACTGGTGAGGGAGCTAGCGTATACTAAATTATATGGCAACAGCAATGCGGACAGTTTCTGTCTTTCTGATATAATACCAGCAATCAGCTTATAGTTATTGCCATTGATGAGAATTGTCATGAAGAAAGGCATGCTGACTGTAGCAGAGCCTGTAGTACTTGTTTCAAACTACATTAGGGAGTTCAGCATCTATCGTAGTCATTCCATCAACTATGACGCTGAAATTTTCGAAACCTTTTTTACACCTTTGGATTCAAGCATTAGTTTATGGCCTCCAGTGCTTCCGAGCGAACTTCCTCACTATCATTTTCGGATTGTTCTGCAGACTGCCTGACCTCAGGCCCCAGTCTTGACACGCTGCCCTATTTTTTTTCTTTGAGCTGGTAGATGCTACAGCTCAGCCCATCATGCTCATTTTGACTTTACATCACGCTTTCATTCATTCATTTTTGCTTTCTTTCTTTCTGTAAGAGATCAATTAAAGTTTAAAAAAAATAAAAAATCAAAGGCTTGGCATTGTAGAGCACGCAACAAAACCAGATCTTCAATTTTTCAGTGTCTGTGCAAAGCAGGGCTAAAAGGATGGACAATTTGTCACCGTCCCATGTCAAGGTTCATAACCTCCGCAAGATTCCCCACGCGAGACGAATTGCACCTTCAAAATTTGAAATGTGCGGGTGAATGAGTTGAATTGTCTTCTAGAATGCTTTGTGGGGCTTGTGGCAGCATCATCTTCGTCATCGCATAAAAGAATGAAAGAAAGAAGGGAATTCCAAACTCAAGCCAGGTAACCCATATTATCAAACTGGCTAACAGTTAAAAGATGTATTAAAATATAATATATTTTTTTTGCTACATATATTTAAATGTAATATTTAGGATAGCGTGGATATAATGGCACTAAATAAAGGCGGCTCAATGCTCTCAAACAAAAAGTTAAGAATATATAAATACTATTTATATGAAATTTAGAGTAAACTCTTACAGTCTTCTAAAAATATAAGTGTATTATTTTGTTTTTTTTAAAAAAATTTATTATTAATTTAATTTTTAAATTTAAAGAATGGTATTATTTTTATCTTTTAAAAATATTAATTTTAATTTAATTTTTTAAAAATTAAAAAAAATATTATTAATTTAATTTTTTAATTATATAAAATTATTATTAATTTTAATCTTTCAATTATTAAAATTTTTTAATTTAATTCTTATTTAAACATAAAAAAATAATTTTGATGACACTTTATACTTTTTATATTTAAAAATTAAATTGATGATAAAAAATTTTAAAGAATAAAAATAAATATTTACTGTAAAATTCAACATAATACTGTATAAAATTAAAGAAATTTAACGATAAAAAATTAATTTTTTATATAAATTTACGTGTAATTTAAAAAAAAAATTGTATGCATTATTTTGTTAATTCCTTAACAGTATTATTATTTATCTAAAAAAAAGCCGCAATAGGAGTGACCCAGTTGCATTGCATCTTGCATGTTCGTTTGCTGAGGCAGAGGGCAGTTAGGTGTTCTTTCTGTTTTTTCCTATTGGGAATCATACGGGACTAGGATTGATCAATGAAACAAATAAACAAAGCTTTTATATTACGAACAACAAGAATATAATAACATTGCGTCTTCACTCTGGCAGCCGCCCCGTTTTGCTTGTCAAATGTTCTTTTTGGTTTCCATTTCCGACATATGATGATTGATTTGGTTGAGTTTCAGTTTTGGTTTTCGTTCTCTCCTTTTGTCATCTGCTTGCAGCGCATGCCTCCTCCTCCTTTTCCTCCTTCTCCGGGAGGATACTGATTTCCTCTGTTTTTCTCTCACTTCGCCCCTGCTGCAAACTAGTTTTCTTTCTTCATTTGTATACAAAGCTTCATTCAAATTTCGGTCACAATAACGTCTTCTTGAATCTTGATCCTTTAGTATGGCTTTTCCTGGCTCTTCGAATGATTGGATGAAGGCCACTTATGTGGTATTTGCATTCCTCTATGCTTTCTGCTTCGGTGCCATAAAAGGTTCCCTTATCTTTTACTATTTTCTTTTGTTTACAGCTTATGATTTAGTATTTGTTATTCAATCTTGACTACTAAAGATTTATTTTTCTTTATTTCCGTTTAAGTTCTAAAGAGAATTTGGAGGATGGATTCTTGAAATTTTCATTAAATTCCTCAGGCTTAATTGTGGGCCCTATTGCTGGTCTAGTACTGATCATAGGGAACGTTGGGGTGATTTTGGGGTTGTTTCCTGCACATGTCGCTTGGACGGTTTACACCCTTTTAGAGTATAATACTTCTGGACCTTCCCTTTTTCCTCTCTGTAATTTCAGTCAGTATTCTAACTGATACGCTGATGGTACATGTCTGCAGGATTCAAATTTTTGATGCAGCGATGAAAGTTGCAATTTTGCTTGCTTTGCCTGCCTTGTTTGGTTTATGGTTGGGTCTAGGAGTAGCTGGAAGCGTGCTTGTCGGGGTGGGCTATGGCTTTTTCACCCCGTGGGTTTCAACTTTCGAGGCCTTCAGACATGATAACGAGTCCAAGAAATTATGGCACTGTATTGTGGTGAGGTTTTCCAAGATCTTTCTGTCATTACAGTAACACTTCTCTGTTTCATCATTTGCTTTTAGAAAAATTTATTAGCTCATTTTACATACTCTCACTGAACTCAGGACGGAACCTGGGGAACTATCAAAGGCAGTTGCACCGTAGTTAGGGATTTTGCAGATGTATGTTATTATTCATACCCGAGTTACTTGAAGGAACTACGTGAATCACCTTGTTCAGACGAGAGTCAGAAGCTAAGGTAATGGTCATCTAATTATTTGTGCGAAACCATGTTTCATTTCCTTTCGTAACAAGGAAGATAGAAGAACAGTAATCATGTGGTTTATTAGATTGTGGAGCAATGTTGCAAAATATTACAATGATTATGAAAATTGGAAATTTCAGTTCTTTGGACTCCGGAAGGTTGGGGAATGGGGACTTGGAATCCTGAACTCAAGAAAACATATATATATATATATATTTTTCAGATTTCTTGAGCCCAAATGATCAACTTATCAAAGTTCATGCAGTCTGGAAGACGTGATTGATCTCTTCAATTTCTTCAGTTTTAATGGGGGAACCAAATTGGTTCTGTGATTTTATTTGCAATTTCTATTTACAAATGTTTTTAAGGAAAATTCAATGTTGGGAGGCTAAGTGGCCCTCACTTGTTGGCATTTGTTCCTGAACTTTCTCCTTTATCTGAACTTGTGCTGTAGGTTAATTCATGTTCCCGGATGTATCATCGTTGGGATAATGGGGCTAATTGTCGAGCTTCCTCTTTACACTGCTATTGCTATAGTAAAGAGTCCGTGCCTGTTGTTCAAGGGCTGGTTCCGATTGATGCATGATTTAATTAGCAGAGAAGGTCCATTCCTTGAAACAGCTTGTGTCCCCATTGCTGGTTTGACAATATTCGTGTGGCCTCTTGTTGTCCTTGCAAGCATTTTATTGGCTATTTTCTCGAGCATTTTTATTGGACTTTATGCATCTGTCATAGTATATCAGGTTTGATCACTCCTTTTGTCTTTCATTTCTAACGCGAGGCAATGTTACCATGACTGAATCATTGATCTCACCTTTTAACCTACCTGTGAGTGAAGGAAAGATCTTTTCGTAGAGGTGTAGCATATGTGATTGCAATGGTTGCTGAGTTTGATGAATACACAAATGACTGGCTCTATCTTCGAGAAGGGACAATCTTTCCAAGGTAAACATTTTCCCAATTAGTTTCCTCTGCTATTTCTGGTGCCGTGCCATGTATTCCATTCACATCGGCATTGAATTTGCTTGCAGCCAGGCCCCAGTATCGAAAGAAAATGGTTTCTCATTCTACAGAGTTTTCTGTTGGAAGAAATAGTGTGGCTGGAAGCAAATTAAATACTCCCGTGGAGCCACCTGCAATGTTAATGCCAAGCTTAGCTCCTTCAAGATCAGTAAGAGAGACCATTCAAGAAGTGAAAATGGTGCAGGTATGTGGTTTTTGACCTAATGTTGATCAATTCTTTGTGCTTCTGCCTTTGCTTGCAGCTTCAAGCACCAATAGTCTATGAAACTTTCTCTCTAGGCAATTAGGTCAGGTCAAACCATATGAAAATAGTCTCCCCTATCATACGACTTTTAACAGAGTTGTTTCGAAAGATCTCTGCACATGTCAAATGTTGAGCATTTATGATTTTGCAAAACCAGTAATGTCAAGAGGGAAAATGCAGCCACATACTGAATACCAGAAGGGGAACCTGCAGGCTGCAAATTTATGGTATAGGATCAAGATGTTATTACTTAGATTACGCCAGTTGCCTGCAAAGATGCAATATATGCTAAAGTCATACTGTCATAACAAGAAATGGACTCTTCGGTAGATGATAGGGGTAACCCAGGAAGTTTGCTCCATAAAGAAATTAAAAAAAAAAAGCCGCTAAATATAATCTTCTGAGCAAGTAAAATGACTAGAAATATTTCAAACTATCTACTGTTAAGGACGTAACAGCATCAATAGTTCAAGTGAAAGTCCCTGTTGACAAGATCAGAGGTCACGGAATGTACTCAAGGTTAAAAATCTCTTTATCTTTTCTTAATGAGCAAAAAGAAATATCTGTTGTTTTAAAAATTTTGATGTCTGACTTCAATCCCCACTAATCATGTTGTATTGATTGTTCCCTTGAATAACTTACAAGGTTGAGATTGTGGTTGATATATCTGCCTTAAAAGGACTTTGCATAATAGCTTATGGATGAAATGGATAAAAATGTGCATATTCTCATCTGAATTTTGCTAATTTCCTTCATTGCAACATCATATGTGAGATCTTGTTTCTGATGCTGTACTTAATAAGTGATGTGACAGATCTGGGGAAATATGATGAGGTACTGTGAGATGAGAGGGAAGGAATTATTGGACGCTAATGTACTAACAGCTGCTGACCTTTATGAGTGGTTGAAGGGAAAGAATGGTGATGAAGCTGCCATCATTGGCGTTGGCTTGCCTTGCTATTCACTTCTGCAAACTCTCCTCTTCTCCATCAAAGCCAACTCAAGCGGCGTATTGCTACTCGATGATTTTGAGATAACCTATATAAACAGACCAAAGGACAAATTGTTGGATTGGTTCTTCAATCCTGTAATGGTTCTGAAGGAACAGATTAGGGTCATCAAGTTGGAGGAGGGCGAAGTGAGATACTTGGAGAGAGTAGTTCTCTTTGGAAGCAATACGCAACGCAAGGAAGCTTGGGATAGTGGTGATTGTGTGCCTCAAGATGCTCTCAGAGCTGCTCAAATCCAGGGACTTTGCAGAAGGTACGTCAAAGCTATATTATATTGAGACTAAAATGTTTCATAAGTTTACATTGGTGAGGGTGTGTGCGTGCTCTAGAACATCTAAATGTATGGGACTTTAATTCTTAGTACGTGATAGGTATTAGAGAATTTGACTGATGAATATGCAATGACGAATACATTGTCAGGATGATTGGAATGATAAGGAGTGTATCAAAGCTTCCAACTTACAGAAGGAAGTTTCGCCAAGTCGTGAAGGCTTTGGTTACTCATTCTCTGGAGAAAGATGTGGCTGGAAGATCCAGCAGGTCTATGAGATCGGTTGCCTCAGATGAAAATGTTTAGGATAAATTAAACTAGTTTTCTTCTGTATTCTGGACAATGAATCGCTGTAAATTCCTTTACTTTCCAGTTTGATTGCTGCAAAAAAAGCATGTTGAGGTTCAGTTCAGTATAGATTCAAGCTATTCTCCATTTTACTCTCTTGCCTTTTTTGGGTCGGTAGAGGAAGTAAGAGCAAGTTTGCTTCAACAACCAATGTGGCTTCCAAATGTACAATGGTTTGTTGTTCAAATTGCATGCATTTTGTTTTGTTAGCGGTTTTACCTTTCATTCTCAATCCCTAGTTAAGGTAATCGTGTGAGAAAATCATATGAATGATACTTATTAAGACTGAATTTTGAATAATTATTAAGCCAAATTAGTATGATGCAACAAAAGAAAGAAAAATTAGTATCATTTTAGTATAGTTAATATAGTTTTTATGTTAAACATCGGGAAGTTATTTTAAAGTGCTTATTATGATTCAAGATCTCAATCAAAATCTCCACTCATCATATCATCGAAGGCAATTGCATTTTAACAAGTAAAGCACTTGCTAATCCTGGGTTTTAATGTTCTGGTACCGACAACAACAAAAAAAAACGTTAAAATATTAGATATGCTTAAAGCAAAAGTGTAAAGTGCAATTTTTTTATCTGCTCTTATAAAGGTTATGAATGCCCTCACCAATGCTGCTTTTTTCTTTCTTCTTTTTCTTTTTGGGTCATTTTCTTCTCCTTCTTCTTCACGTCTTCTATTTTTTGGAAAGTGCAATCCTTGTTATGGGGCTGGACAGCTGAAAACAGTGGCAGCCTAGCCCTGGTTTTGGGTGGACCACTCAACCGCAAGCCCATTGTGACCAAAACTTGCAAAAAAGTTTCAACTACCCTCTTTCACCATTAAGGCCCAAAAACCAAAACCTCCTTAAACGATACGACTCCGTTAAGGGGTGGCAAACTTTCTTTTTTTTTTTTTGGCAAAGTTATAATTATTCAGTTTTGACTTTACATAGTTTCCCCACTCGACATTATTATTAACTCATTCAGTTAATTTTTGTAGTAAAATATTCAAAGTAAGTAGGTTGTCTCCATTTTCTAGACAAAAAATATTTTCGACTCATAAAACTTCATTAACAGCATTTAAAAATAATATATAAAAATTATTTAAAGAGTAATAATGTGTATGGAAAGGCGAAGCTTGTGCAATTTGTACCCATTTATATCTGATTTTTTCATAAAAAATAAAAAGATAAAAACTATTTCACCTATAAATACTTCAAAACTTTTATTTTCTTCTTTGTAAATATCCTGAAACAAAACAATAAGCACAGCTTCCTAAAATTCACCTCAAGCAACACCACGTGCAAGATAAATATTTCAAACCTTTTCCCAACTTTCTTTGTATTGGCTTCTAATTTTCTAGCAATGGGTAATGGAGAGGATATTATTCGTTCAACAATTTAGGGTTCCAATGGCAATTCTATTCAACCTCATGATAAAAACTTGCTAAAATAAATATTATGTCTTCCGATTTGTGATGTTTTGTTTTTGGTTGTTTTCAATTTGTGATGTTTCTATTGACTCTATGTGCAGTGTTTATATATTATTTGGATTTGAGATATTAATTAATTGCTGCCATGTGGTTTATAAAACCATTACTTTCTTTTTTCTCTATGTCAATCATGGGATTAAAATTTAGATGGTATCTTGAGATAATTTTTTGTAATTTTCAAAATTGCAAACAGTTGAAATAATGTCAGTTTATTTAACAGCTCATAAGCGAATTGACTTGTTCTAGTTGTTGTCTGTGGTACTCATCATGCATAACATGTTTGTTAAACGGGATTGGACTGGCACCCGTTAAATAAATAGGTGGTGTTATAATTGAGCAATTTGATACCATTTATATAAACAATTAATAGTCTCAGTATCAACTTATATGTTGTAATTCATATAAACAAAATTTATATGTTGTAATTAATTTATAGTAAGAACTATAACAGCAAATAAGTATTTAATAAATCATTAAGCTAGATAACAAAAGAAAAAAATTGAGTATCGTAACAAGTTATAATATTCGGTCCCCAAGAAGACTCAAAATTAACCTGAATTAACACTGGCTCACAACCTACACTAATTAAACTCATTTGTTCAATGGGACACAAAATTGTAGTCAAATTAATTTGGAGAGATAAATTGGACATATTTCACGTGATCATCAATCATTATTTTTATATATTTTAAAATTAGAGCGAACTGCATTAATCTAGTTCATTTGAAGTTTTTGAAACATATATCTTCGTCTAGCTTTCTCTAATTTTAAATTATACAACAATATTGTTAATTATAGTGTGTAATTATATCTTAGAAAAAAAATTTTAAATGCCCCTGATTAACAAATGTCAGGGAACAAGAAGACAATCTCATGCAAATATAGAGTTGACAGTAGACACATAGCAGAAGTGTACGTGTTGCAATAATTTCGTCACAACAAACTTGGCCTCGAAAGTTATCTAATATGCCTCTGTTCAGCTGCGAATCGAAATTTGGTGGTAACAGGCTCTCTGCTCTCCTGTCTCATTACTATTTTATCCGTCTTTCTTTATCCTATAATCTGTTTCCAGCATTTCTTTATTGCGGTTTATCTTTTATAGTTCACCTCAATTAAGGCGAGAATAACTCTTACCATATAATTTATTCAGAATAAATTTTTAAAAATTATGTTGACATTATCTTAATTTTTTTTAAAATATTAATATTAATTTATTTAGTAAATATAGAAGGTGATATTAAAATTATTTTATTGTGTATAGATGAGGACTAAATTGATATAAATTTTATAATTAAATGACTAA
The DNA here is from genome assembly GCA_019955255.1 of Castanospermum australe. Lineage (NCBI taxonomy): Eukaryota > Viridiplantae > Streptophyta > Magnoliopsida > Fabales > Fabaceae > Castanospermum > Castanospermum australe. The sequence continues at coordinate 509,085 of NSJW01000862.1, read as the reverse complement.
ATTAATAATATTTTTTTATAATTGAATAATTAAATTAATATTAATTTTTAAAAAAAATTAAAATAATATTATATTTTATAATTTAAAAATTAAATTGATGTCAACATTCTTTTAATAATTAAAATAATATCAATATAATTTTTAAAAAATCAAATTAAAAGTTAAGTCAACTTACATGGATATGGCTCATTGACAAGCAAGCTCGAGACCCATAAAAATGTATTTTAACTGCAATGTTAAAGTTAGAATTCGCATCACACTCAAAAGTTGTGGTTAGCTCTTAAATAATCAGAAAATAAATATTAACATAATTTAAATAAAATTATTATTTTTAAATCTTACTTTTTAAAATTTATTTTTAAGATAAGTATATTAAATATTAGCTTTTTAATAAAGTAGATCAAAATTACTATAAAAAAATTTATAAATAATCCAAAACATCTATAAACATGTGTGCATTGGATGAGAACGACAATAAAGAGAGTAAAAAAGAGTTGGCTCGTCACTTTCCTATTTCAAGTTCGAATCCCTTGAAAAATTGTGGGAAGTAAAATCCAAATTAATTTGTTAGGCTAATATAAAAAGGTTTCCACCCACGGTACTGGGGAGTTCTAAGAACCTCTTGCCGCAATAGTACAAAGGGCAAAATTTAAAACAACGATACATTCAAATTTATTCTCTACGTTCAAGTTACCCCTTCAAATTTCAATACAATTTACTCCTACAGTTTATGCGATAAATTGTATTAATTGAAAATTTAAGAGGTAAATTATGTGAAGAAAAAATGTTATAGAGCGTTTCTAAAATTTATTTAAAAGAGTAATTACTCATATGTAAAAGGGTAAAGCAAGTTGGAAAATTTTGAAGGTAACAGTTGGTAAGTCAATATTCGATATTCCACGTGGGTAAGGAGGGAACAAAAGGCGCCTAAAAAGAAGTGTGAAGTGGAAGAACAGGGCACAAGATCCAAGAAGAATGGTGCCGTACCTAAGTGACGCCATTCTCTAGAGTAGATGTTTGTGCCCATTTGGCAGTTTCAGTGGCAGTGTAAGTGTTACTGTTTGGATCATATCGTTCTTTAATATACCCCCCGGTGTCGCTCCACTGTCAACACTATTCAACTGCCACGCCCAACAACGCTTTCATTTCACTTCTCTTCCTCTTCCTCTTCTTTTATCAGTCACGACCCAAAAACAAATGCTGCTCCCTCTAGTCCTATTCCTTACCTTTACTCAGTGACAAGCATTCCACCCCTTGGGACGTTTCGCCATCAAATTCCATCGACCGTTGATGTCTCAAATCAGCGTACGGTTCAACAGCAGGGCCCGCCACCCCAACCCGTCTCTCTCTTATTTATGACTGGAGCAGTGCGTCAATTTACCACTGCCTCCTTTTTTTGGGTTGGCTAATTTCGAGTTCGCAGATGCTGTTTGTTCCCGGATCTTCGTTTTAGCTGCGGGTTACCATTTTTAAACCGCATTTGCATTTTCAGTTGGTACCTGGCCCTTCTCTCTTTCAAGTTCTCTTATGTAACCCCGCGTCATCTGCACAACATATATAATTATATATTACCATATGCATATATCTTAGGTTTTAATTAAAGTGTGTGTGTTTTGGTTCAACACTTCAACTCAAACATAATGTCAGGCCATATGGCTTTGTCTCCCATATATAGGACCCTATGAAGCGCCCTTAATTTATTGATCTTATGACTATCTCAGTCTCATCCACTGCTGACCACTGTGTTGTGCCCACGTACGTCCGCACAAAGTTACATCAACAAACAAGGGACATTGTCAAGACTAATATCATGCACATTCCTGCTCTTGGCCACAATAAAGACACCAAGACAAAAAGAAAATAATTAATGGCGCTGAAGTCTTCAAAAGGAAAATCCATGCTAATTAATTTTTGGATGCGAAACTCGGCTTTGCGTTCATTATATTGTACCTAAAGTTTGCACATTGTGCTGTCAATAAGTACTTGTTAACACGGACGAGAGGGGAAGGGCAAAATTAGGCGTTGAGTTTTTGTGCGGACATGCAATACTATTCTATCTGTGAATTTAAATTTTGCATCATCAACTTGTCATGACGTGTGCCACGTATAACAAGAATATCCGGGGGGCCCTACTTGATAATTAGCTAGTAGAAAGAACCATACCTTGCATTAATGTCAAATTGGTTTCTTGTTTTCTAGTCTTACCTTTCCTAGTTCGTGACAATGGTTTCGCAATTCAAAAATATACATGATGCAAATTATGTTCCGATAAACACACGATCGGCACAGCTTGTGACCTAACAAACTGAAATGGGCACTATTTTTTTTTTCCAAAAATAAATAATACAAAAGACAGACAGCGCTATGTATCACCACCTATGTTCATACCCATTTATATCCGATTGAAACTTCATGCTTTGTTTGCATTGTCTTGTAATTAAAGATAAGTCGAATATGTTTATCCATATGTGAACATGTTATTTATTATTAGGGAAAAGAAAAGGGAGGGAAACGTCTTTGGAAATTGAAAAATTTTCTAAGAATCTCAGGATCCCCAGGAGATCTGGTATCTCACCCGAATCATATACCCATGTTTCGTAAAGCAATGATTAAGCATAACGGAAAGCAGCATTGGCTCGGGCACATTGCTTGCTGTAAAAGTGCCGCTTCGTCTCTCCGCTCCCGCTCCCCCTCCCAACCCAAACCACATCATGATATTCACACGCAGCAGGGAATCTCACACCATGTGCTGCACCAAACCGGTGGCCTAATATGCCACCCAGCCAGTACATGACAAGCACGTTCCTCCCGCGCTAGATGGCAAAACAATTTAAAAATTGCAAAACCGAAACGCCGACTGAATAAGGTAACCAGCTTCTCTACGTCCCAATTTGGCTAATGGCTATGCTATTGCTACGCAGGAGAAGGAGTAGCAGGACCACCACTCTTCTTCCCCTCCACCCTCTCATGATGATTCATTATCACCCCCCATTGCAACTCGTCTTCCTCCTCCGCCTCCTTTCTTTTCTGTCTATCATATCATTTGTCTGTTTCAAATGCATCGATTCTTTCTATCCCTTAATTAATTCATGTGATCAAACAAACCATGCAGCCGATGAATAGTGAGTATATATATGGATATGAAAGAAAATATATATCAACAGTTCCAGAATTAGAAATTCGCCGAACACCAAGTACTTTCCGCTGTAAGTATTCGTTTATTTGTTAGACAAGAAGCGAGAAATAAGTATGTGTGGAAATAACAAGATTTTCATTTTACCCTGGCGCTAATTTTGTTGTACTTGTGAAAGTGGAGAGGATTTGGTTCCAAGATTGGAAGACTTTTCTCACATGGGGGGATAATAAGATCAGCTTTCCCACCCCCTCAAACACGTGCCCGTAACTAGCACGGCATGGAGCGTGTACCTGCCCCTCCCACGCCCTACAACGAAACAAAACCATCACCACCCCCTCTCTTCCTACTAGCTACTAGCTAGCTCCTTCACTACCTCATTTTCCCTATATGCTGGTTAATATTCTTTCTTCCTTGTGATCTTTCGTTTCTTTTTTTTTTTTTAATATTTTCGTAAATATATGAAATTACAAAAAAAAAATTGAAAAGAAAAAGGAGATACAGTCACTGACTTTACAGGTTCGAATAGAAAGAACGGCAAATTTAAAACAAAGGAACAGACACGAATTTTAGGGGAGTTTAAAAGAAAGTGAGACTGCTAGAATTTTGTTATTGAAACCGTTTGTTCTTCGCCAAAGGGCATTTACAGAATTCTGCACAGGCTAGCTTTCTCCGTATAACCCGTACAAAGAACAAACGGAGCTGAATTCTTCTTCACCTTAACAAAAAGAAATATAAAGCTGTACATCAAACAAAAGAACAGTCCTAGCGTAAAAGATAGGATTGAAATCAAATACCTAAACTAAAAGTAAGAATTAATAATGTCAGCAAGTGGCATCTTTAATTCGAAATCAGTGTCTTCTTTCTTGAAGGTCGGCTGGCGTGGCGACCGGCGAGAAGAAGAGCAAAAGTGGGATGTGTTTATGGCTTCAATTGAACCCAATCGTAACGTCCTTCCAAGGGCACGTCCTTCACAATATCATAGTTATACCTGCAAGGAATTTTAGAGGAATGATGATGGGGGTATGTAATATTTTATGATCTGTGAAAAAGTGAGGAATTCCAGTTGAATTAACTTACTTGTCTTCAAAACGTTGCTGAATGTCTTTCTCTGCGGCAGCAAAGAATTCTTCGAGCTCCAATTCCGTTGGCATCTTTTGCGACGTTGGTATAAGACTGCGAGAATTGGCCTCCGCTGACTCCAGCTCTTGCGAATTTGCTCGAAGCTCGCTCGAAGGGCTCATCTCTCTCCTGCGCGAGAGCGACAATGGCCGACACAGTGTTATGGTTCCGAATTAAAGAAAGTGCACGTATATATACAGGGACACTACAAGAGATAGTGAGAATTCTGAACGGAAGAAATTATGACGTATGAGACACCATTTATTTCTTGCTTTTTTCGAACTCAAATGAATTGAATAATTGAAAATTTGAAAAGACAACGTGAATTCGAAGCACTTTAAAATTCAAATTAAATGAATAAATTAATCGGTTCATGAATTCAAAACCTTTCAATTTCATCACCGCAATTGCACGTCGACGTTTCAACTTGCGCGCTCTCTACCTGCAAAAATGTTGAATGCGGTGCATTCAATTTGGTGAAAAATGAAAATGAAAGACGATGACTGCAATTAAGGAGAGCAACAAAACGCAAGTTCAATAAATTAAAAATCTATACCGACATTAGTTGTCGAGTTCAGAGAATTAGAACCGAAAGAACTCTTTCTCTTACCTCCAGATCTAAGAATTTGATCCTCTCTTCATCAAGCCCAATGGATCCGTTGCTCGAACAACAAGACGCCTTGAATTCATCGGAGGTAGGGCTAGAGCAGCGTTCCTCCGTCTCCGCCGCCGGCAGAAGCGTCGTCGTCTCCGGTTTGTTGATGACGGCACTCCTATTCCTATTGCTACTCTTACTCCTACTGTTTAGCTGAACGAATGCCGAAGTTGCTGAGAATTTGAGCTCTTCGTTACTATTCCTGTTGATCTTCCTTCTCTTGGGTGTCCGTGCAGCTGAACTTGCAGCTCCCATGGCTAATGCTGCTCGGGCTCTTGTCCTGACGCCCACCTGAGCCATCTCCATTGCTGCAATCAATCAATCTCTGCAAGTACGTCCTCCTGCAATTCCTCACCTCACCCTCTCTCTCTCTCAGGTGTTGGTGCTTGCTGCTGTGCGTTTTTTCTGATTTTGTGAATGTAAGAGAGAGAGAAAGAGAAGGGGAAGTTCGGTGTGTGCGCAAGTAGGTGCGCGCGCGTGTAGTACGGAGACGACGAAATTGTGATAATGACGAAAGGCTCCAACGGTTCGGATTGGGTTATAGCTTTTCTTAGTGGTGCTGGTTGCTGGTGCGATAGGTGTTGGTGGCGGTCCAGTCTCCGTTAACAGTGACGGGGGAATCTGGAAACGGGGTATTTGACGGCGCCGTTATGCTGAACGGGTGGGCCTGAAGGCTGCGCCGAAGCATGACCAAATGGAGGAGTGCCACGTCATGGGGACTGACGGTGGAGGGAACCGAAACGGAAAATGATCTTGTTCGAAGAGGTTCAAGCTTAGCAGGGGAGGGGGAGTGACCGTGCAGGGCGTGGAGGTATTACACCGCAAGTAACGCTGATTGGCAGGGCAAACAAGAATCATGAGGTTACAACTTACAAACAAACAACGACGTTATATTTGGGTTGGGTTGCAAAATTCCGTTTAGAACTGCTCTTAAGCAAAATAGTTGCGTTCGAAAACTCAATTACGGATATATCCCTACTCTGAATACTGAAACCCCAAAATGCCATTCACTGTATCCTGCCTTTTTTTCTTGTTTGTGTATCATCATCACACGAAGCGCACGAGGATTTAGCGTTTATCGTCCTAACAATTTTGATTTTAATGTGTCACGCAATGCCTTCACTCGTTTTTTTTTTTTGGCACTTTCTTATTATCTTAAAATATCACTTGATTAATGAAAGTAAGGAGTCAATATTTACTGATATATTTGGTTAGACAATCCCTTTATACAATTTATATTTATGCTTATTACTAGCGTAGAATAAGTCTTCGCAATTTTTATATGCCTATTCTGTATGGAGCAAATTAGAGTTGTTTATCCTTGTTGAAGTTGTGTGCAACTTTGGGTCATTCGAAAATTTCTATCTGCGCCGTTGTCTAGGAAATTTTTTTTATCTATTTTTATAATACTGCAGTCAATCTATTAAAATTATAACATGTATGTATATAGTATAATCATATATAATGTTGAATTAAATATATAATATAATTTAAATTAAATTTTAACTATTAAATGTAATATTTGAAGAATATTTAAAAGAAATTTTGTTACCAAACCTAGGTATAAGTAGTTAAGACTTTTGTATACATTGCATCTAATTCTTTTAAATCTCTCAAGTTCAACTAACACTCTAGGACATAAGTGCATTTGTTGTTATAAATTCTTCTTGGGATAAAATAAAGAGTTTATTTTTTATTTATTATTGTAAAAAATTTACACTATCATCCGATCACATATTAATAAATCAGTAAAAAAAATTTAACTAAGATAATAATAATCTAAAAAGTCAAATTCATTTAATGATTTAAAATCTTGTAATTGTAAAAAAAAATTTATACTAACTGTAGATAAAAATAAATCTTAAAATAAAATAATTTATTCAAACAAAATATCATTTGCGTAACTACGAGTCTACAAGGTTAGCTAGGCTTGACTAATTGAAAAAAAAAATACATATGCATGAATTTATTGAACACGTTTAACCTGGATTTTAGTATTTTACTGCTTAATTCATTGTAAATTGTATAACTACTTCAAATAATTCCCCCGAGTGAATTTGTTTCATGGAGAAGGAGGGGGGAAGGGGGCAAGTTTTTCTTGTATACAGTTCATATTTCCTTTCTAGTGCTCCACGCTTAGTTGAAGACATGAAATTTTGAAATGATGAAATATAATGGACGTGATAGGAGAGGGGCACACGGGGGACATGCCACACATGGTCATTTATTTTAGGGTCCATAACCTGCTTAACTACTGTGAGGTAAGTATAGAAATTAAAAGTAGAATAACATCAAATAAGGTAGAGATACACATGCCGCACATGTGCAATTACGGACGCTGCACGTGGGTTGGATGGATCATTTGCCAGACAATATATATATATATATATACGCACACACTTACGTAGATCATCCATCTTCCATGCAAACCTTTTATTTACATTTTTATGCTCACCCCCAAAAGCTTCTATTTTTCAATTCATATTTATTTCCACGCTTTTTATTCTCTTAAGTGAGTACATATATTTTAGTTACATTGGAAGTGTCATCTGAGTACAGGAGAGAAAGATAAGTGGCTTTATGAAAAATTGAACTTCTGATATCATTATATCCCATTCTCAAACTTTATTAAGTGATTTGATTTAGTTTATACCAGAAAAATTGGAGCAGAACCCTTGTTATCACGTTTTCCACCAAGATGCAAAGCAGTTTTTCTTTTTCCTCCTATTTTTGGGTTTGAAGTATTTTTCTTCTTTTTTTTTTTGGGTGGTTGATTTGTTTGCCCCTCTTTAATTTGGCTTGAACCTTGTTGTGTGCAATATGTTTTTGGACGGCTCCAGTTTACAGGGGGTCCATTTCATGCATTCTCTCATATGTGGACAGACACAAAGTACCATGATATGCATGCAGGATATATCTGTAACAAAGCGTAAGGCGACAAATTCATGATAAATAAATAAAATAAATTTGTAAGAAATTGACAAAAAGTAAGGCTAGAAGTCCAACAACTATAGTTACTCCTCTGGGTAGAGTTAATGTGAAAAATAACATGAGTATCTACATGGGTAACCGGTCTAAGAAAATATGGATATTTATATTATTTTTAAAACACTTTTAATGTGAATCAGAAATATTTTTATAGAGTTCGATCAATTTATATCGTTTTATAAACTTAATTTTTATGCTTAAAATATAGCTCACTTTACTACATTAATACTTTAGAATTATTAATATATGTATATTTGTAGTTATACATTGAAAACAAATATATTTTTAAGAGAGAATTATTCTACTTTCTTTATATTTTATTATAGTTATTCCATTTTTCTTTTCAAAATTCAAGTTTTGAGTAGTTTAAAACAGGGTGATATATTCCCCAAATTTTCTTTAATTTGTCGCTCATTAATTGCACAAAATTCATAATAATTACTTGAAATTCTACTGGTGCTTTCAAGTAGTACCTGCAAGATGACACGTAGTATATATATCTACTTCACGATCCACGTAGTATCTTCTTATAATGTCCATATAGGACGCGAGGCGTGTTAAGATACCATAATAGAAATAAAGAATTTTAGATTCCATAGTACAATTATAGGCAAGAGAAAAATTGTGAATATTATCCAAACAGGAGTTATCATCATACACAAAAGGGGAGATGATCCACTTTGATCAGTTGCGAAGTAAGAGACAAATAATTAACTTAATTTTGCAACTTTAGTGAATGTTTGTACGTCTTGGTTCAAATTAAAGGTTACCTAACATGATAACCCCCTTTAAATCAAAGGTGAGAAAACTATAAAGTGAGATTCCCGTGAGGCTTAATAAAAGTGAATGGACAAGGGCACATGGTATCTAGCCCTAGTTTAAAGAGTGGGCACAGAAAACTAGAATAGATTTTGCGATCGGGTTTTGGGCGGCACTCATTGCCCTCATTATATGGCTAACACTTGGTGACTTTAATCTGAAAGTGCTTTTTGTATACTTTAATTGATTCAGAACGCGTTGATTGATGAATCATAATAGACCAACCATGGCCCAACTAAATTTAACAGTCTCTGCCAGCACAATTTATATCCTAAATGAGTAATGAGTAATGTTATAGAAAAATTCTATATTTTCTAACACCTTTTAATTATTCTTTTAATTATTAAATAAAAAAAATTAAATATATTTAAAATAATAAATATTTTATATTTTTATTTAATATTTTTTTATTAAATATTAAAAAATTATTAAAAAATACAGCATTACTCAAAAGATTATTAAAAAAATATTCTAAATCTCTCTCGTTACTTATTCCCAAAGAGTGTAAGAACTTATAGCAAAGAGGAATATTCTGACTTAAATTGAGCTTTCCCCCAAATTTTAGATTATTCGCGCATCTGACTCAGTTTTAGGCTTTGTGTAGAAGCATGGGAGCGAGGGGTAGTTTTACACAAAAAGGGTTTCATGAAAATAGGGGAAAAGGCGAGTCTTGAATTAAATTCAAGATTATTGACACAGATTATTCGTCAATAATCAAAATGTCGTGTTTCACTAATTGGCTTATCATTTTCAAAAAATTAAAATATAAAACCAATTTTCAATGAATTATTCGTTGAAATTTTGCATGCAAATTTTGATTTTGTTTTTATTTGTTTGTTTTAAATGAAGAAAAAATAGTTTTTTTAGAAATATAAAAACCAATTTTGACGAATTTTCCATCTAAATTTGATATTCAAATTGACAATAATATTATAATAGATAAATATCCACCGAAACATTTTAAAACAAATAATATATATATATATATATATATATATATATATATATAAAACAAAAAAAAAATTTAAGAAGTGTTAGTATAGTAAAAGTGAGTCATACCCTTAAGCATGGGAACTGTGGTTCGATCTGAAGAGATCATCTCTATAGAACGATTCAAATGGATCGAGCCTTACGAAAATATTATGCATTTATACCAAAAATTAAAATATATTTTTTTATTATTCACTAATGGATTGTCCGTTGTAAATAGATGAAAAATACTTCAAATTATTTTTAACATAGGTCATTGATCCAGTAAAAAAAAAAAGCAAGTTATTGATGAATAATCTATCAGATTTTTTATTTTTAAAATATTTTTTGGCATATTATTCATAAAAAAATTATGAATATATTGGGAATAATAACTAGTTTATTTTAAAAAATGTACTCTTAAACTGAATTAGAATAGAAAACACTCATCCTTGCGTGCATAAATGAGAAATGTTTATCATTTAAAATATGAATAAGAAAAGAGAAGGTTTAAAAAAAAACAGAAATAGTATAATAAAATAAAAAATATATAGGTTCAATTATTTAAAATATTTATTTAATTTAAATTATCCAATTATACATATGTAACTTAATTTATATATTTTATTAATATGTGTTAGTTGTAACCAACATACAAACGAAAAAAAAAGGATATTTTTAAACTTTTTAAGACAGAAATGTTGTTTGGAAAAAATTATCTCAATTAATAGGAGACATATATTACATCACTTTTTATTTTTTTGGTGGCCAGTTACTATAACAATTAATTAGAAATGATTAGATGGATAATAATACTTCTTGAAAGTTACGAAAAAAAAATGAGCTAACAAATTATATTTGATGTCTCTCGATTATGAGTCAAACCCTCAACTATATAATAACATAGGCAGGTGAGGTTGATTTATCCAACGCTAGAAAAAGAAATTTCACACCCAACAAGAAAATAGTGGGAAAAAATGGGCACAATTGATAAACTTGACCGTGGTCTTTGCAATCCAAAAGGACCAAAGAACTTTAAGTTCTGCCATGTCTTTGCGATGCTAGACGGTGGAAACACGTAACTATAGTTGAAATGCTAAAAGAGAAAGAGAGTGAGGGAAAAGATGAAGAGATCAGAAAGTGGGGGGCAAAAGCAAAATGAAGAATCTCAAGGTGCTGCAGCAGATAATTGATGGAGTCCAAAGTGAGATGAGGGAGTTAGACTATGTTTGGAAGTTTAGAAGGAATGAAAAGTAAAGGGATTTAAAGAAAATGAAAGGAAAAAAAAAGAATGATAATAGAAAGCTTACTAATAAATATCCCTTTTCTTATTTGGATGTTTTAAATCCTATAAAATCTTTTAAATTAAGATAACTTTAAAATATTCATAAAAATTAGTTTAGGAGAATTTTAAAAAATCTTTTAAAAATCTTTATTTTCTTTCTTTTTTTTTAAACTTTTAAATAAATGAGATGCTTATAATAAACATCCCTCTTTTCTCGTTTTTTTTTTTAATTTTCCATCCAAATATAGCATTAGGGTTCAGGGAGGGATTCCTTTCATGTCCAAGACATGTTTGCTCTGTTAGTGCTCGTAATGGTCCTCTCATTTTCTAAAAGCATCGATCCATTTCCCTTTCTGTGTGCAGGAGAGGAGGCTCAGGAGCCAGGACTGTTATTTTCTCTCTGACCCCTCTCTCTCTTTTCACTTTTTAAAGCGAGGGGCTTTTGCGGCTTGTGCCTCTTTCCCTTCTTTTTTTAAAGTCATAAGAAGATTTTTGATTGCATGCACAAATCACAATTCAGTTGTGGGTGTCTACTGCCCTTACGTTAACTTCCCACTATGTGTTCCAAATTGAAACCTCTTAATCTTAACTTGATCGAATTTTTGTATATCCATCGAATATGATGCCACGTGTCATTCATGAATTGGCCGTTTTAAATTAAAGCTCACCTTTAGGAGGGGGGGTGGGGAATAATCATACTGTGAAGAATTATCCCAAATGGTCGTTGGGCATTGGAATTTGCATAAATGTTTATTAAGTTGAAATTTTATAGGAAAGACTACTTGAGCGATGTAGAAAATCAAATAAAAGGTTCGTTTAAAAAGAGAATAATTAATTACCTTACTCCTGTTGGATAGCGTTGAGACACAGATCTTGTATCTTCAAAAGAAAAAAGGGAATTTGTTTTTCTACGAGAAAAAGGAAAAAGATACTAAAATTCGCATTTTTTAAGGTAAAAAAGTGCATTTATCCTTTGAAGTTTTGTTACTACATGTTGAGTTATAGACGCATGTTTTGTAATCTTGACGCTTATGCCTTACGATAAGTTATTTTAGGGTGAAACATATGACAAACTTAGTGTTTGATTGGTGTTAACATTTTTGTATAACTTCTAGCATTTTCTCTGCAGGTACCAGTCCCTTTTATTTTAATTTTTAATTTCATTAAATAGTTATATTTTATAACATGTTACACTTAATTAGATATATCATTAAAGTTTTAGTGGATGATATATATCTTCAATAGAGTGAAATATAAATGCAAGTAGTATCATATATACTTATATTTAACTATTATTTTATCTTATTTTAATTTTTATTTTTTGACACTACTTAAAATTATTATTATGTGTCTACATTTTTATTAGTTTTTACATTGATATGTATATTATTCAGAACATTTTATTTTATTATTTGAAAAAAAAGCAAAATTGTTATGATATAAAAGAAATATAAGGTTATAAAGGAAACAAAAGACGCATGATTTGATCATCTTTTGTTTTGATGAATTGGAGGAAGCTTTTTCCATTACTTATCACTGTCTTTCCTTTTATCAACCAAATAATCATATAATTATTTTTGTTTTGCATAATTGGTCGCTTTTGACTTTATCAAGCCCAGTATTTCTTGGGTTCGTTTTTGTGCCATATATATGTATATATTAATTATTTTTTTGTGTACATTCAGAGTATTTCTTTACCTGAAAGGTACATGATTAATCTTTTAACCTTCGGTCGTATCTTTTGTAAGAGATGGGCCTACTAGCAGAGAATTGAACCTCTAACATAATATTTAAGAGATTTAAATTACTTTTACTTGAATCAATGCATATTGGTATATATTAATTAATTAAATAAATAACAATCAGTGAAGGAAAATAAACTTATTCCATTATTATATTAATTAATTAATAGAAAAGCTTAGGGTAGTATAGGAGTGAATTTATAATTAAAATGTTTTGAATGTGCGGTCCGATATATATCATATATGTCTGAAGCGAAGCATAAAATTGGAGCCGAAATTGGCTTTGCGTTCCCCAACCCAGTTCGAAAAGGACCCAAGGTAAATGTTGAATAACCCTCCACCTTCAACCACGCAGTGGGTTTTTTTGTAATTATATTATACACAGTTTGACTATATATCGTTTTGGTGACGTAGTATTCAGTACTAGACCTTTTCATATCCTCCAATATTGGTAGAGAGAGCACATACACTTTTAATAGCCAGCACATGCAGATGCTGTGCGCCATTGCCACGAAGGGCTTTTCATGGAGTGGTCCAAGATCCAAAAACAGTGAAAAGAAAAATGAGAAGACGAAGAAAAAAGCCAAAGCAGTCTTGTAACTTCGTAAGTGAAACGAACTGGGATGAAAAAGAAAGGAACATCCATAAAGGTTCCCTAGTACCGTCTGCATTCTGCCATATTAAGTAGCTTCTTTTTTTTTTTGGGGTTCGACTTAGTAGGCTTAAATCGTTACACTTAATTGGTATTTTCGTGGTTTATATTGTAGCAAGCGAAATAACACGAACGGTGCATGGTGGGGGACATAATATTCCATTGTCCTTGCACAGATCGGCACATAAAACATAGTGGCTTGGCGTTCTCGTTAGTTGTTTAAAGTCCAAACGCACCAAAATGCATATAGGAATCAGTCAGATTCGGATAAGACGTGCATTCCCTGTTCAACAAAACACAAGAAAAGAGAAACTAAGGAAGTTTTGCACTGGTTCGCACAAAAAGAATTAAGATATCGATTGAGTGGCAACAAGTTTGATGTCATCAATGTTACATTTATTGGCTTAGTCACACGCGTCATCTGACGGCCGCAAATTGCAGTATGAGAAGATAAGTGAGGACTGGACCAGGCAGGGGAGGGTGATGGGTGCATGGACTTTTGTGCACTCGCAGCCAAAAAATCTCATTCTTGTGACTTGCAAGTGCGTACCAATGAAGGAAGTCATGGACGCTAACGATAGAAGGTTCACTACACAAAACGTAATCCAAGACCAAGACCCTGCAGATGCACTTGCTGACTCCCATCATGACTTTCGTCTTCCACAATATTAGTATTTAAAAAAAAATTTAAATACATGAAAAATCTAAATTTGTTATATTATAACTTAATAAATATATGTATATTAATTATTTCCTTATTTTTTTATTAGTTTTTAAGATAACATTTTTCCTTAAAAAAATAACTATATGCTAGTAGCGGTGGTTGTGATTTGTGAACATCAGAATAGCTGTAGCGAGTAGGGAAATCACTCGGGGCCATATTAGTTTGATGAAAAGACGTGCAGCCATTTATGAGAGATCCTAAGGAGTAATTAGCTATCAATTTGTCTAGTAAGTACTTAAAAAAAAGATAAAGTAAACGAAAAGAATAACAAGAAGGAGAGGAGAGAAGAATAAAGATGAAGATGACGATAGACGTTACAGACATTTGGAAGTGCTTCCAGATGGCGTGTCGCCGTCGAAGCAGACGTAAACCTTAAGCACCACCGCAAGTCATGTGACGCTCTCACCTTCCAACACGTGGTGTGGACCTCCCACTCCTGAAAAAAGAAAAAAGATGCAATTGACCCAAAAAGGAATGATCTATTTAGCTTTTTTTTTAAACTGCTAATTACTAGTAAAATAAAATAATTAAAATTAAACATTTTGAGAAGTATTATTGAGTGTCTCAATTCATATTTTTTTATTTTTTACATTTATTTTATAATATATTATATTTATAAATTTTAACTAATTCAATAATTTTTTAAATTTATATATTTTATTTGTAAGGATTTAATGGATAAGCAATAAAGAATAAATTATTGAAACATAAAATTATTAGTAGCTAAGTAGTTATAGAAGTATAAATTTTTTTTTTCTCTTTTATTTTAATTTTTTAATTTTTTAAAAATAATAATATTTTCAAAAATTAAAAAATTGATACCAATTTACCAATCACTTTATATATAGTATAAAATAGATAATAGAGTAAGAGAGACGAGTAAATGGCACAAATTCAAAATGGACAAGATGCACAGGGGACCCATCCCAAAAAAAAAAAAGAGTGGGTCCGTGGGCCCCACAAGATGGGCCAGGCAGAAGAGAGTATCGGGGTGACCGACCCAAAGTATCAAAGTGGCATCGGATTCCAAAATTTGTCGCCACCACCAAGGGGAAGGGAAGGGAAGGGAAGGGATTGGGAAAACGACCGGTCGTCGAGGCATGGCCTTGGCCGCATTTCGGGCGGGGGACCTTATAAAAATCCGAAAAATCAAACGCAAAATTTGATGTGAAGTGTTGCTTAGCTCAAGGTCACAAGCAAACATATTTACCCATTGTTTGAACGGAGAGAAAAAAAATAAAAAGAAAAAAAACTTTTAAAATTTGAATTTTTTTTTGTTTAGATTAAAAGAAAATATAGAGAAAAAAGAAAAATGTAAAAACAAAATATTCAAAAAATTTTCTTTTAATTTTTTTTCATTTCAAAATTCAAAATTTTCTCTTTTTTTTATTTTTTTTTCTCTTATCCAAACAAGGGATAATCTTCCGAGCATTGTCGCTTAGCGTTGCCATGCCATTTTTTGATTTGACGAGTGGAAGTGGATGCTGAGAATTATACCCCTTTCGTTTTCCCTCGGATTTTGTCTTCATGCCAACAAAAAGGCTGTGATTTGGTGTTTCTGTGTCTTCCACACACTACCCGTCAATAGCGTGTTTGGGAACATATTTAGGATACGAAAAACCCGTTCAAACTTTTTAAACTTAAGTTTAAAGACATTTTTTTATATTTGGTAAAAACTACTTTCACTTCAACTTCACTGTAATTTTTTTTTCAAACTTTGGTTCGAAGAGAAGTAACAATTTATTACTTCTGCTATGTAACAAAAGTCAATTAGTAAAATTTTAATATTTTTAATTTTAATATTTTTTCTTATCACGTTTATTTTATTTTTTTTAACATTAATTCATATTTTTTTTTGATAATTATATATTCAAAAATAATTTTGATAAATATTATTCAAAAAATATTTATTTTATCAAAATTAATTTTTAAATAAAATATTTTTAAACAAATATCACATTATTCCAAACTCATTTTTATTCAAAATCAAATTTATAAAATTAAATTTATAAAAAATAATCCAAACAAGTACTAATTCTACCAATTTTAATCCGTTTCTCGTTATCATCAACTTTTTCGTTACTCTTTCTTTTGAGTCTGTGCCCACTCATTCCTCAGAGTGAATAGCTACTCTGACTGACTGTACTTTAACTCTTTAGTTTGGAGGTAGTAATATTTTAGGGTGATGATTATGAGTTATTCATTATCGATGGATAGGCAACCATTAAACGACGTTTTTTTCGGACGTGCAACAACTAAACGACACTACTGTAAAAGGGTTTACATATATCCACGTATTCGATCGAAATATCTTATACGCCATGGATGCAGGACAAAGGAAAACGGAGTCATTAGCCTTGCGTGCGTCCGCGGTGCACATGCAGCAACCCTTTTGCATGAACAACTTTTCAATCTCTGTTATTATTTTAAGCGTTGAAAATATAATGCAGATTCGAGAGCATATTCTAACATGTAACGGCAAAGAAAGATGGAAACATGTCTCACTTTGTCTTTCGAAATGTTGAATTTGAATTTCTTATGTTTAGCAATAAAATATCTCTATAAAAAAAAACACATGTCTTTTTTTTGGATAAAATAAAACAGAAGCTTTTACCAACTTCTTCCAACTTGCTGGTTAAATATTTAAAATTAATGAAAGGCCTTTGAAGCGTGTCAAATGAGCATTCGGCCATGAACCTAAAATAAGTTATAAGTCCACTTGATGGCTAACGGTCAATGAATTTTATGAATATATGTGTATCATGCACAAAATATATTTAGGTAAAAAATTGTGTGAGTGAAAAAGAGTCTTATTTTGTTTAGTTGGTTCAGAAATTAAGAGATGAAGGTCGTGATTGTTGGATTGCTGTATAATGGGAGTCAAGTGCTTATGGCTCACTGAGTCACCGAACATGTGTACTAATAGCGTTTTTTAGATAAAGTGAATTTTTCTAAATAAAGCTATACACCATGTAATGTTTCAGTTTAGTAATATGCTTATCTCTTAATTTTATTATTTTATACATTTTTTGTGAAATTTCACATTATTTATTATTTACTATTTATGTATATAAGTTTTT
Source organism: Castanospermum australe (assembly GCA_019955255.1). NCBI lineage: Eukaryota > Viridiplantae > Streptophyta > Magnoliopsida > Fabales > Fabaceae > Castanospermum > Castanospermum australe. The sequence goes on along the minus strand of NSJW01000862.1, from coordinate 491,916 downwards.
CATTATTTTTTTTATTAATACGTATATTATTAAAAATATTTTAATTTACTACACTAAAGAAGAAACAACAATTAGTATATAAAAATATTTTTTAGATAATATTTTTTTTGGTAGGCAATCTTTTTCTTTAATTTGTTATTGTATCTCAATTCTCAACACTAATTGCAGCCTAATTAAACCAAATAAAATATCATACATCGTTTTTTTTTCATTTTTTGTTTAGTTAAGTTTTTATTGTCTTGATGGCCTTTTCAATACCTTATATCTGCATATATTTCATGTCGCTATCAATATCCATGTTTCTTAAAATAAAATGACCACGTGACGTATTGTTAGCTAGCTCGACGTTATTTTTTTAATCCCCGGGTGTCTTATACAGTGATATATTAATTTTTCTGCCATCATGCTGATATTAATATTGTTGATGCATAAATAGGGTTTCCCGTTTTCCCAATTTGCTTTAATGGGCCTGTCTCCAAAAAGGTTCTCTTTGGACCCGGTTGCTCATTCGGGCCACTCTTTCGGCCTAGATATAGAGAGGCTTAATTTAGGGCCGTGAGCTTTTTGGTTTTCGGATCCGAACAAGAAAAATGTGAAAAGAAGGAAAGAAAAAAAAAAAAAGGAAAAGGTTGCAATGGAAGGACAAAACAAAAGGAGCACATGGAGGGAAAAGAGTAGTTGAAGCAGAAGATAAACTGCAAGAATGGTAGGCGCTGTGTCACTGCAACTGCAACCGAGGTTCATCTCTTCTTTCATGGAAGGTAGCCTCCTACCCTCAAGGCACCAGCTCCTTCCTCAACTATTCCGTTACAACCCGGGTTCTTCTTTTTCCATGCTCCTACTTCTTCTCGTACTCTCGTAGCTCTTTTAATATGATTTTCATTTTCGAGCTTTTATAATCACAAGCTTTGAGAATTCTGCTTGACAAGTTGTGTTTTATTTATTAATTTTGGTGTCAGGAAGCAAGCATGTTTTTGAGAATTATAAGTGTTGTGCATGCTGTGCCATTAATCTCACTTGGCCATGGTGTTGCACAAACGTTGTTTGTCAATGCAAAATATGATTTCCATTAATAGTTTTTATTACTATGTAGCGGTAGGCTGGTAGTCATATTGCCTTACATTAGGTTTATGGAAATGGGTTGAAGCTCTGCATCTGTTCTGTTTTACCAATTGGCAAAAATGTAATGAAAACGGAAAAGTTTGTTAGTTTCTAACAATAACTGCTGAGAATCTGTGCAGAGGGATTCAATTTTCCGATATCGTGTTGGTTATCTAAAATGTTTATAGTACTACTTTTTATTTCTTTCAAATATTATTTAAAAGATTTGTAAAATTGTAAGCTTTAGTTTGGTGGCTGAATATATGGATAAGAGTTGTAGAGCTATCAGGGTGACACAATGGCAACTTTCTTTTGTGGAGATGTTGATGATGAGGCCAGAAATCTAGTTCAGGTACCAATTTGAATATTATTATCTGCAGATGGAGTTGCTCCCCGCCCCTCTAGTGTCTTCCCTGAAAAGTCTTGTCAGGATTTAACAGAGGTTAATCTTTTGTACAAGAGAACCACATGATTTCACTTTTATTGGCAATGATGATATAATTGATAAAATTTAACTGAACTACCGAAGGAAAAAAAAAAAACTTGCAATTAAGAAGATTCCATAGGAACCAACAAAATTAACAGGAAAAGAGGTATTGATTTTTAATAATTGTGTAGACTGTAGACTGATGAATGAAGCATGGTCATTAGGTGGAAAAACCTTGTTTTTTTTTGTCTTAAATATACACAAATTTATAATTCTAGATGACTGGATAACACCATACCAGAAGCATATGTTGCCTGACTAAGATTTTACACAACAGGCTGAAGCTTGCTTGCTTCGACTGGCCTATGATTTTCGATTCTGGATTTTAAATTACTTGGCTTGGAAAGATTATTGTTGCCCGCATTGGCATGCATTCTAAAAAGAAAGGACAGGCAATTAAGCGCTCTTAAATCCTTAGGTATTGATAACTGACGAAATGATGTTAGTGAGAGAGTGATATGGTGTCTATTGGTTATCTAAGTTATTGTTTTTGAATTTTAGAAGCTGTGCTAAGAAAGGAGATGTTCGTTTATTTGCTTTAGAAGTGAAATGAGAAGCTGAAAAGGCCCTGCCGAGTGCTGACTATAGCCCATCACTATTATTTTAGGTTTTTATTTCTATAAGTTTGCAATATCAGCCAGAGAAAGAAAGCAACTCTTTTGGATTAGATGCCATCGAAAATATTCATGACCATAGCAGTTCAGTAGCTGCATGTATCAGCATGTAAACCTATCCCTGACTCCTTTCCTCATTGTTAGATTTCAAAATTTGTATGTTATTTAGGATGCATAAGAAAGAATATCCCATATTATTCGTATATGACCTTTATCATCTGGTCACCTGGAGATGTACCACTTATTCCTATGAGTGGTATATCCTATATAACCATTTGTTAACTATAATGAATTTTACTTATATTTCACTTTTACCACTTATTTTCGTTATGCTTCCAGTTGATACTGTCCTAGAAATCAATTATGTGGCTTTGATTTCGTTTTAGTGGTTGTTTGTTGAGATATTCTCCTCTTCATTTGTTTTATGCTATAGGAGTGGGTTGTTTGGTATTAATATAGGTAACTCAATAATGCCTAGATAAAGCAATATCAATTGGTGCACCGGGAGTGGAGTTCAAGAAAATTGGCAAAACAATTCAGTAAGAAGTTTCTATTATTTGTTCTTGTCTCTCTTGTTCCCCCCTTTTCTCTATACTGCAGAAATTTCTCTCTTGAACACACCATCCTGATAACCCCAGATGGGGCTGAGATTATGACTCAGTGCTGACAGATGCAACGGTTAATATTTGCAGATACCCAACTTGAAGAAGCTTTATTATTGAAATGCAATTGATTTGATGACTTCCAGGTTAAAAAGTCAAAGCTGGAAGTCACCAAAAGAAAAAAAGTTCGCGCTGAAGGTGGAACTCTTTCATTCTTTATTTTTTTTAATAATTTTTTTGTCTCATCTTTCTATTTATTGTTTCTGCAGATTAATTTTTACTGTCTTTTAAGCTCCAATTAGAAATTGATACATTCTTTCACTTCTTTTTTCTTTTTGGAGAAGACCAGGTCTGGGTTTGAGACGAGGGATAGTTGTGTGTATACTCAGCAGCTTTATGTGTTCGTAAGGAAGGAAAGATATATAATTTTGTCCGTTTGAAGTGCAATATTTTTGGTTGAGACATTCTTGGATAAGAAATAAGAAGTGCTCACCATGAAAATTTCTCCTTATACCACGGGCATCGGCAATAAGTCGCGACACTACATTAATGAAGGCAGTTGTACGGTGTCCTTTCAGAATAAATTACCAGTTGGGCAGTTAGCCACAACTTTCAGTGGGCGCCAGAGCATTATGATGCGGGTTTTTATGTTTCACAAATGATTATCACAGATTCTTCAATGTTTTAAAGGCACCGTTAGTTTTTCTGTATCTTGATTTGTTAAAATTTGACAAAATTAATGATATGCCACGTTAACTACTAGTAGTAGTATCTTGTTGACTTCATTAATTACTTTATTGACATGTTATTATGTGATATGATATTTATTGATGGATTAAAAAAGCACTGCCTTCTTTTTTTATACAATGATAAGGGAGAGAGGATGTGTCTGCGTGCGAGAGAGAAAATATTTCATTTTTCAATTCACCGGTTATAGTAAGTCATACTTTAAATATACTAACAAAATAATTAACACAGCCAGTAAAATAATTAAGATGAAAAGGAATAATGAGCATAAGAATTTATATTAATATGTAATAAGCAAATTGTATATTAATTCAATTTTATTATACCATCGTCTGTTTATATATCATTATATTGGTAAAAATTTACTTACAATCACAATTATATGAGATGTTAATATTATTAAATAATGAGTTAATATATAATTAAATAATTATATAAATTTTTTTATATAATTAATTAAAACTAAATGCATTAAAATCAGCATTGATAACAGACACGTGGCAGCAGTATAATCCCCACTCCGTATTTACCTCGCATGACATCCCGGCCTTTCTTGCTTAGTCTCGTGCCTCTTGGCCTCTGCCCTGGGCATTCATCATCCAAGTTCTTTCAGACAGACAGAGAAACAAAAAAGCAGCAAAAGATTTTAGAATCATCCGGAAGAATGCCCTCCGCGTTTCTCAGTTGGGAAACGCTCGACGCTCTCGTGATCGATTTCGCCAAATCGGAAAATTTGATCCAAGACTCGCCTGCTTCCTCTCCCTCTTCATCCCCTTCCCTTTCCTCCTCTTCCTCTTATCATGCACGGCTCGCTATCCGCCAGATCAGGCGCTCCTTGGATGCCGGCGACATTGACGCCGCCCTCGATCTCCTCCACCTCCGCGCTCCCTCCATTCTCCACGATCACCGCATTCTCTTCCGCTTGCACAAGCAGGTCACTGCTCTGCCCAATGCCCACTATTTCCTCTCAATTCATCCCCACTCCTATGGTTTTCATTCTTTGTGCTGCTTGCAATTTTTTATGCTTCGGTACCTCCCTGAGTGTTTATTTTTCCTTCTTCGATTTCGTGTAGAAATTTATTGAGCTTCTTGGCAAGGGGACGGCCGAAGATCGTGACTCTGCTATGATTGTCTCAGGACAGCTCTTGCCCCTTGTCCACTCGATGCCTACCCGGTATCTGAATTGATTTATTGAATACACTTTCTTCAATTTCGTCGTTCTTGCTCGACGCTCCGTTCTAACGGTTTTCTTTATATTTAAGGAAGCATATGAGGAATTCAAGCACGTTCTTTTCGCCTTTACTTATGATAAAGATGATCAGAGTTCTCCGGTGGCAAATGAGGTGGGTGTCAATTCTACTTTTACAAAGATAGTTATTGACCAAGAGCGAGATATATCATAATGAAAATCCGTGCTTTTAACATCTCTTTAACTTTTGCACTTTTTAAATAATGAATATTATGTACACTATGTAATCACCGCGGGACAAGTTGGTGGGGGTACGAATCTGACATGGCTTTTGCAAGTAAATTTAAATGTTGCAAAGGTGTAGTACGATTCAATAGTAGTGTAACACCTGGAATGTAGACTAGTAATGTAAAAGTGTAGTACCCATATTTTTTTTAATGTTTGGTATGAATCAGATGATAGTTGTTAGATTTCCAAAATTGGTGCTAGTGTACAATGCATGCTTATATTTTAGATAGCAGACTAGCAGTACTAGTTGGCTGTTTTTTTTTTTAAAAAAAAAAATCATTTTTAGAGCCTAAATACCATTTTGGGTATCAGAGAGTCATCTTTTAGTTAACCACCCCTTTTCTTAGGTAGATTGTGCCCACACTCTCCTTGTAACTTCACCTCGCAGCATCTTGCATACTTTTCTAAGGATATGGCTCCTCAAAGTTCTGTAGTTTGTGGGTCATTTCCATGTATTGGTGTGGTTAGCATTAGGGGAGAGGGACATTGTGCAGACGTGCAGTCAACTATGAGTCTATGACTGAGTGGCTGGTTGTTTGAGGGGAGCAGGGGACTATTCATGCTGTTGCAGAAATTTATCTTACTGGGGAAAAAATAACATCAAGAATAGAACATGCTATTTCTTGATTTTTCTTTTTAAATTTTAAGTTGTTTTCAGATTAACTCATTTAAATTCATTCATGCTAATGGAAATTGTATAGACCTTTTTCCTTTTAGTCAGTTTCATGCTAATGGAAATTCATTCAAGAGTGCATTTGTTAATCATGTGATCATGATTGCTTTATGTTATGCAGTGGTCTTAAAGGAGAAGGTTTGAACTGGCTGGATTGATATCCTCTGTGTTAAGAGCTCATTTACATGCGTATGATCCAATTTTTTCAATGGCTCTGAGATATTTGATAAGGTTATTAATCAACTTCTCATTCAGTCTGTACTCTGTAGTAAACAATTATGCCATTTTTGCTGCTGCCACATTTGACATTTTAACTTTCTTTTGGATTTCCTCTCTTGTGCAGAATACACAGAGCATACTGCTTACATCTAGGTGTTAGATCGCACATCTCAGATCTGACTGAAAGATTGCTCTTTGAGGAGCGTGACCCTCCTGCAACAACACAGGACACTTTATATGAATTACCACCATTCGATGAGGTCAGATATCTATGTTGTTTATTAATTCAATTCTAGGTTATAATGGATGTTATCATTTTGTGAAAACAAATCAATGGATCTTATTCCACATGTTTGTATAATGACATATCTAGTACCCATTATTGATATGATGTATTTATGCGTGCATCATTTCTAAGCTGAAGCTATGTATTTGATTCTGGAATTCAGGTTGACATACAGGCTCTTGCACATGCTGTAGAGCTTAATAGACAAGGGGCAATTGATAGCTTGAGATTCGCTAAGGGTGACCTATTTCAGGCATTTCAGGTTATATAATCTTATTAGTTCATCTATTGAGTTCATCTTGGCTTCATTTTAAGCTGTGCTTGTATTAGCCTGTGAATTGCTACTTTTACTTCTAAGTTAATTCTACGACTAAAATTTATTTTTGATTTAGCCAAGTGTAGATGATTTTTCTTTTATTTTCTTTCTTGATAAAAAAGATGATTTATAATGTTAACTTCTAACTTATTCGCATTAACTTCTGCTTTTCAGTTACAATATTCAATTCTTTAGGTTAATAAATTGTCTTGCACCGTGTATATAACCAAGCAATAGATATCCAACAGATTATAGCTTACTTTCTTATTGATTCTGGAAAGTTGCCTAGCCTTCATGTCGTTACATGTTACTATTGTAATTTTTTGCTGCAGAATGAATTATCTCGGATGAGATTGGATGTTTCACTTCTTGATCAGCTTGTTTGTGAGTATTGTGTTTACAGAGGCATTGTTGACTCTGGTATAGCATCTCCTTTGTTGTACCTAGCTCTCTCTCTCTGTAGAATTTCTTTCATGCAACTAGCTCCTTTTACTTTTGAGTAATTTTCATGGAATTTGCTCTTCATGAATCTTGTAAAATTAAAATGAAGTTCTAAGTTGGTTATTTCGTCTATGCATTATATTTTATATGCATTGTAATCAAAAATGGGTTTTCTGGAAAATTGAATCCTATTTTACTGCATATCTTCATATATATTATTTTGATAATTTTGATTGTTGCTTGTCAATTTATAATGAACTTAGCATTTGTCCAGAAACTGTAAAATTCAGTCAACAAGACCCAGGGTATTGCTTATCAAGGGATTATTGTCTCGAGCTTGATTGTAATGCTGGCAAGCATTCAGACGGTGAAATTTCTGTTACCAATGCTCACATGGATGGTTCCCCTGAAAATAATGCTAATGTGACAAGCATGCAAGGAATTGATGTTGAAGTCCAATATGCTTCTGAACCCACAAGCAATCATGAAGACTGTAGCACCAGTGGATCACAGCAACTGGAAAATTTAAGAGTTTTACAACGAAGCAGATTGCATGGAAATGGAGAAAGGAGCAAACGCAAGCGGTGGAGAGGGCGATGTGATGACAGTAGGTACAGACCTGATGCTTCTTTGGAAGAGTCCAGCAAGCAAGAGCATAGCATTAGTACCATTGTTTCAACTTTGTCGAAGGAACAACAGGTATCTGTTTGATAAGTTGAATGCTATTCTGTCTGGGAGGTCAATTGTTTGACAGATTATTGTTTTGCAGGGCTCAGAAAAGCTTTCTGTTCTTGATATTAATAATATGGAAGAAAATGTTGAGTTTCTGTTGGGAATGAAGGAATTAGCTGGCAAAGGAATGGCTGCAATGGCTGCAGAAGTAGTTGAAGAAGTCAATGCTTTGGATCCTGACCTCTTTGTGCAGAACCCTCTTTTGCTTTTCCAACTCAAGCAGGTAAGTGGCTTCTATGTTGTTATTGATATCAATAGAGACTTATTTTCCTTTCCTTCCTTCTTTTAATGGGAGAGGTATTGTTGCACTGTGCATAACTGCATCAATAATGTGATCTTTAAATGGGATTGCTGGTTATAGGTTGAATTCCTCAAGTTGGTCAGCTCTGGTAATTTCAATGCTGCTTTAAGGGTTGCCTGCTCCCATTTGGGCCCTTTAGCAGCTAGTGATCCTGCTTTATTGAAGCCTTTGAAGGAAACTCTTTTGGCTTTACTTCGACCTAATGAAGATGCTCTTGGAAGTGCCTTGCCTCTAAATGCTCTAGCTGCTTCTCTCCAGGTTGTGTGTGTTTCTAATATAACATGTTGTCAGTTATTGCCATTGTTATATTTTGTTTTTTCTATATTTTCAATTTAATCAATGAGGGTCTTTTTGCTCATGATGCTTCCAGTTTGAATGTCATCATGCTTGTTCAGAAAAAACTTCAATGAAATTGTAACAAAAAGTATGTTCTTGCATTCTTAATTGTATACGAGTAGGAGTGTAAGACTACCAATGAGAAAGTTGGGAAGGGATTATTTATAGGTTAGTCGATGAGTGTTAATGATTGATACATGTTGAAAGCTTTTAATTGCCGTAGACCAACTTAGTATTGATAGTTTAGTAATCTTGAGTAATGTATTGACTTCCAAGTGGTTGTAAATAATCTGATGCAAAGACATCTTGTCATGTGCCTTCTTCACAGTATGATCTTTACTATTACTTATGTTCTATACATGAAATCTTCTCCTTCACCCCCCAATGGGTTCTGAATTTGAAGGGCTTTGTTTTGTTATTTTCTAATTATTTTTTTAATAAAACGCTATGTTTTTACCCTGCTATACTTCTTTTAAATGTGAAAGTTCATGATGGACAGGTTGCAGTTGGTAGGAGGCTTGGTGTTGAAGAACCACAGCTCATAAAGATAATGCATGCAACTCTTTATACGCATAATGAGTGGTTTAAACTTCAAATGTGCAAAGATCGTTTTGAAGGTCTTTTGAGGATTGATTCCTTGAAAGATGTTAATACTCCATTCCTTGTGGCAGTATTAGCGTCTGAGTCATATGCAGATAGCTGCACATATGGATCTTCCCAGACTGCAGTATGTTCTGGCACCAGAATGACAGAAGATGGTAGTAGTCCAACCCAAGTGTCTTCAGGGGATGTCATCTGTGATGAAGGTAACCCTTTTTGGCCTCCATCTTGATCATATTGGCACTCCTTACCCTGACTGCTCCGTTTGGCCTTGTTCCTAAGTTGGTTGCTGTGTTCTTTCTTCTTTGCCTGTATTTGGCTGTGTTTGCCTCTCTAGCAAGCTGAGTGATGAATGCGTTTCCCCTTGTATGGGAGTGTTAGAAAATTGTGTGAGGATTCTTATTTAGGAATGTTTTTAAGCTGGGCTTCTCTTAGTTGTACTACACTTTTACATGACTTAAAATATTTCGTATAAATAGCCCATAGGAGTATTAGGTCAATGTTTTTTATCAACATAGCATCACAGTTATTGAGAGTCCTATTAGTTAAATATATTCTCTCTTTTCTCCTTTCCATCCAATCCCTAAAATTTCAACTTCTCCCAATCATGTTATGCATTGTAACTTCTAACTGGCATAATTTTCGCATGTATTTTGCAATTGTCAAAGCAGTACTTTGATAATGTCCTTTTGCAACAGCTAATGCATTCTATCATTATAGAAGTTCATATAGGTAGTGCAACATTAATTTTCAATACCTATATGGTGATTCTAGAAAAAGGTTTATCAGTAAACAATTGTTTAGAACTTCAGCAGTGCCAATTGGGTTCTTCAGAAGAATGTGTGTTACCATTGTCTTAAATGGGTGTCTTGATGGATTTTTTTTCCTTTCTTTCTGTTAGTTTTCTGCCCCACTTTACTTCAGTTTGATCCATCCACAGTTATGCCATCAATATTATTTCTTCTTTTATTGGGTAAAAAAAATTCATAGCTATGCATTTCCATCATTTCTAACAGCATGCCAAAGCCCCCATATGTCTTTCGTATTTCTGTTAACCCTTTTGGTTTTCCCGAGTTAACTTGAGTGGCTACTTTTTGCTCATTTCGGGATTTTTTGCCCCCTTCTTTACCAGTTTATCAATTCTGAGATAAATAATTTCTCTCTTATGACTTGAGCAAAATAAAACCCATGTCAAAAATCTCATGTGATATGTTTCTAGCTTCGCACAGTAACCTGATTCTTACTTTAGGCTTCAGTTTAAGGTTTGGAATCCATTCTACCTTTCCCTTCCCCAGTTCCTTTGGTGTTGATCTCCTGCCTTTCTTTTCACTGGTAGTAGGCTTTTTTCAATCAAATTATATTTGCATATAGGATTTTTTTTTTCATGTTTGAATTTTTGTATGAGTGCAGGAGTTTTTGGCTTTGTCTAGGGCGCAAGCTATCCATCTGCTTGCACAATTCAATGGAAATGCGGAGACAGTCATTCGGATATTTGCCTAATCTTGTGTAGCAAGTCATAGTTTACTGTTTTGAAGACTGGCCAATTTATTCTTTTAATATTATTTGATTCAATTTGTGATTTTTTTCCAATTACACATGTACATATAGCTGAGAAGTGAAAGTCTCTATAACGTGTGAAATCTAAATTAATTTTAATTTTTTTGTTTATTTTAGAGGATAAAGTGAGAAGTATTAATTATTAATAAAAAAAATTAATAATTAAAATTATAATTATATATATATATATGTATAATAAATTATGAATTTATTGAAATTTATTTTTTTAATTTTTTTATTAATAGTTAATATTTTTTACTTCAACTTTTAAAATAAATTTTTTACTTTAAAAAATTAAATCTTAATTTTTATTCTCTCAATTTTAGTGTGAGGGTTGTCATCAATGAAATAATTAATGGCATGATTAAAGTGGGTTAATGAGAATGGTTATCGTCAATTGACTTGGTTTCCTTGGTGCAAAGTTGTCCCTCTATTCTTCACCCAAAAAAAAAAAAAAGGAAAAAACTCTGGTCCTTGACACCGTTGTACAATCAAGGACTTTCTGGTTTTGGCCATGTACAATTAAGCAGAACTTTTTATGTAGTTCAAGAGTATTACGTTTAATTTATTAAAATTGTAATAAATAAATAATATAATTATTTTTATAGTTAAATTAAATATAAAATATTATCTAATAAAATTTAAATTAAATTTTAACTTACCACAAGGAGTTGGTGCAATAATCCATGCACGTGAGCCCTTTATATGCGGCTTTGAGGAGGTCTGGTCAGTAGTCACTTGTGAAAAGTTAACAGAAATTGCAGGCAGTTGCTCAAACTCATTTGGTTTGAATTTAGGCTTGGGTTTGATGTGATACACAACCAAGAGAAACTTAGAATTTGAATAGCATTGATTTTAATAATAATATTATTTTGACATTATTTTTATTATATTACTTTATTATTTATTTTACAATAAAATAAAAAAAATACATATTTCAATATACATTCTTTTTATTTCTCCTTTTCCAAATAAAGAAGTATAAAAATTAATATAAATAATATGATATGTAAAAAACATTTTTGAATTTCAATTAGATGAAAAATAGCAAAAGTATTCTTTTACTTTTGTTGGTATGAACCAAAGTATTCTTTTTGAGGAAAATCTTTTAAAAAAAATTCCATTGGACACCGACAAAGAATTTGGTGATAGGAAATCGGATCATTATAAATGGAGAAATGATAAATCTTCACAAAGAAATAATCTTTTTAATTACTTAAAAAATTTATTGAATATTTTTTGTTATTAAAATATTAATGCTTCTATCTTTTCATTTTTAACATTTTTTAAGTAATTAAAAAGATTTTGAGCTGATTCTTCATCAGAGTCCATCGATCTAGCTTTACTCTTATAAATGTACTACAAATAATTTATAATTAAATAATAAACTTTGAATTTTGTTGAACTTTGAAATCAGCAACTATTATTTTCACATTAAGATACTAGACAATTTGACATTTTCATCGTGATCATACAGGAATTAATCAGCAATCGATGAAGGGCTTCAATCATGGATTGACAATCTGGTGATTATTTACTTCCCATTTTTTGAGTTGGACAACCTCAGTTTTCTTTCATCGGAGAGTATTTTCGCAAACCTGCAAACATAAATAAAATGAGTAACTCAAAGAATTAATAAATATGTTAAATAATTCTATCAAAAAATTTTGATAAAAAAATTCTGATTATGTAGCCTTAGAGGAGGTGAAGTTGTGTGGATCCAAGTTCGAACTGCTACAAAATAAGTAAGTAAATAAAATGAACCTTTTGAGTTCTTCCTCATTGGTGCCTCCATTTTGAACTGGTTCATACAGGCCCGTATCTAGATTCACTCGTGTAACTGGTTTGTTCAGCAACTGCTCACCCACTTCTACCAGATTCTGTAAATTCTCTTTGGTAGTTACATCTACAGAAGCTAAATCTCCCCGTAATGTATCGTCCTGTTCGAAGCAACAATATTGTGACGATTTTAACGATAAGTAGGCTATAGGACCACACCAAAAACGCAGTGACTGATTTAAATTCGCTTATCTCTTATACATATATTGTCTATGTCATTTTTCTTCTGCAAAATTTCTAAATATAAGAAAATCAGTCATTAAATTTTGGAAATGCCCCCGTGGTTTCACAGTTGAAGCATTGATCTTGGCTCCACAAAGTGTAATCAAGAGCCCCTCCATCCATTTGCATGGTTTGTGTGTGCCGCATAGGGAGCGAGAGAGAGAACTAAGACTAGCAAGAGTACATCAACTCATCAAGTGTTAAGAATTAATTTGCATCTTTTATCAAGCTATCTTCACTAATGATGCATGATTAATTCTGTTCGTTATCTAATTGTTTATGTTAATTTTGTACTGCCATGAATTTTGAACAAAATCAATGACTACTCGAGTTTTCCTAGTGTATATATATATATATATATATAGTGACGAAATCTCTAGGGGTACTTACTTGAATTCGGAAGTAGTTGCCTTCAGATTTAAGCGCACTAAAAACCACGCAGTTGTGGTAGTCGACCATATCAGTACTTCCTTCACTGTAACAATCTATAATGGGAGTTGATCCAGAGTTGAATACCCAGGTTAGAATTCCCCATTTGGACACCATCTGAGCATTGTGTTTGTGCTCACTCTTGTTAGATCCAGCCCCTAGTGAGAGCACAAGAAAACGATCATAGTCCAAGGGATTAAGATCTGACACATCTGGGTTCTTAATAAGTTGCTTGGTCACTTCTCTAATTGCAACCAAAGTCTGCAAATGAAGCAGCAGAGCATCGACGTCAATCAAATGCTTAACTGTTCTACACCTTCAATTCTCTGTACGTAATTTCTGCCTTTTAACTGTTTCAAGAACCTTACCGGATTATTAGCAGCAACGCCCCCATCAACGAGGTTGAACTCATCCACTTTCCCATGCTCATCTTGTATTGTAAAATAGTGAGCTGGCAAATAAGTTGGAGCAGCCGAAGTGCCTATGCAAATATCTGCCAGTGTAACATCTAAAAGTGTGTCGGATGCCATCTGCATATATAAAAATTACTCAGTTATAGCTAAACCAATGAGCATATGAATATGATTCACTCCTGCAAAGTAACATGCACATTCAACAACTAATAAGATTATTTGAATTCAAAATTTTCCTTTCTTTCCGTAGTAGAATTGATTGACACCCAGATCCTCCCGAAACCCCCCCCCCCAAAAAAAAAAAAAAAAACATGTAAGTTCCAATTAATGACCTGATACGAGGAAAAGATGGTAGGCTGAAGATTCTTGATGTCAAAAGTTGGAATGACAACGTGTGTCAAGGTTTGGCGCAACCTTGTGTCCCCTACTCTCTTTCTTATCAGCTCGTGGAGATACTTCCCATCATATTTAGGTCCTGTCAAAGCTTTCACTGTGTTTATGAGCGGCGCAAATATTCCCCTGCACCTGAAATCCAAGAGTATCAAGCATCATAATCATATCTTATCCATGTATACGTGATGATAATAATATTAGTACTAGTAGACCTTGTCTGCGGGAAAATTTTTGGGGAGTTTTGTAGGTAAAATGGCACTATATCTTTGGCAGCAAATAGAGGGCGATTATTTTCCTTTGGATTGGGAGCTGCTAACATGGAAGCAACGAGACCCCCAGTACTTGTCCCAGCAATTACATCAAAGTAGTCTGCAAGCCTTGCATCCTCACCGTCTATCTCCTATACACATGCACCCTCAAAAGCATTAGGGATCTATTTAATTAAGAATGTGTGTGCTCATGCGTGCAGTTTGTGCTTCAATGTATGTTAAATGTTAACCTGGAGTTGAGACTCGAGGTAGGCAAGAATAACACCAGGAATGATTCCTCTGATGCCTCCACCATCGATGCTAAGAACCGTGATGAGATTCCCATATTTTGGAATCTGAATTTTGGAGGAAGATGTTGGGTTTTCCATCGCTATTAGAAAAACCAAAATCAACTCAAATGATGCACAAACGTATGAGGATGGAGAGCTTAATTTAGGCCACCAATAAGACTATATAATACTGTATACATGTCAATTCAACGTGCCTTGAAAGTTAACCTTATCAAAAATTGAAGGCCCTGGCAAGGGGTGTATATTGGATATTTCAGGCAAACCATGCATGAGATACTGTCACTTCAAGAACTTCAGCAGTAGGCTGTTTTTTATTTTTTAAAGTTTCGTGTTTCAATTTAAATTTAGTCATGATAATATCTTTTTGAAAAGGATTTAACTCTTTTAGAATAAGATATTTACTTTAAAAGTAAAATAAAAAATATTATTTGTTAATAAAAAAATTAATAATTAATATTATAATAAAATATATGTACATACATAATAAATTATAAAATTATTAAAATTTATTTTATTAATAATTAATATTTCTTATTTTATTCTCTAAAGTGAATTATTCACTCTAAACAAAGCAAATCCAAGATGAAAATACAATTACCTACCAACTTAAGACAGCATTTTTATTATCAATTTATGTGCAACAAGAATAAGACTAGATCCAATAATGAATGAAGTGGGATTTAAGAGTTTATCCAAAAGAAAAAGTTGGTCTTTCTGAGTCCCTACGAAATAGCTATAGACCAGTTCTCTTGCTATATAATATACGCACGCACGCCATTCACTGAGCGCATTAAAAGATGTTGCTTAATTGGTTGGTTAGATAATTTATTAAGCACGTAGTTATTGAATATGTTTCTTATCGGTTTAGCCCTCTGTTTCATTAATTTATAATATCTTTAGGTCTGTCTAGCACGTCTAAATCTTTCGATTCCACGATTATTCAAGATCGCAAAAAACAAAAAAAATCCACGATTATTCATATTACTTGAGTCTTGAAGGCTTTGGTTGAAGGAACGTATTAAAAATTGAAATGGGCAAGGATATATATATTCAATCGAAATATATTATCATTTTAAACTTCTTCCCAGACTTAAAAAATCTGGGTATATATCCTCTACATTAATGCACATAGTTTTGGAAGGTCAACGTAAATATTCAGATATAATTTGCGCGAAAAAGAAAAACAATTTATCTATTTTTATTTTTTAATATTATATTTAATATTGCAGTAAGGGCCTAGGGGACTCTTGGATTTCGCCCAATAATTCTCTCTTTCGGTTGGTTCGAGCAAACTTTTATACGGAAAGACAAAATTAAAAATTTGTGAGAATTTAATTTATCACAACCTTAAAGTCAACTTCAATTTAAGGCAATAAATAACGACTTTTTTTTAGAAAATTTTCGTGCAACAGAAAAAAGAAAAAAAAAACACTAGCTCTTAGTAATAAAATCTTTTTTTTTAATCAAGAGTATTCTTACATAATTTGATCAAATCTTTTATCATTTAGGTCCACATCTTGATAATATTATTTAATTAGTGTCAAATTATAAGTGACGGAGGAATTCCTAACTGTGTGGAATTAAATAGAGTGGAATTTGATTTTTGCATTCCTTCTAAAATACTTTTGATCAATCAAGTATTTGGCATATAATATCTGTAATTGCTCAATAAAACCTATTTTGTGGTACTCTAAAATAGTATTAGATTGGATCTTTTATGCGCTTGGGAAACCTTCAAAAGTAAATTTTTTTTTATTGCTATATTTGAAGAAGCATTCTCAATGGTACACGTTATATATGATAACGATGAAATGCTAATCCTGGAGAACTATAGAATTTTTTTGTTCGATTGACTCATCCTCGATCTGGAAATTAACCCAGTGATAATATATACTAACTTACTTTGAATCCCTAAATAATGAAATGGTTGTCAACTTGCCATTGTAGTCGTCACTCCTAAAACCAAATGTAATTAATGGCGATAGGCATGCTATTTTAAAGGTGAAGCGACATCAAACAAATTTCGCCATTGTTCATTGTTCAAACAAAATTATCACTTGTGATAGACTACATTAGACTTTATTTATAAAGTTGTTTAATAGTACCTCATCAATCTTAATTTTTAAGTATCTTGATTACTTGTATGTAATAAGATATATGAGAATTCAATATTTTCATTTTTATCAATAATTTAAAATTATTTGTTCATGAGCTTATACTTCAATTGGCACCAATCTCGCAATGATGATAATGTTAAAGGTTCGACCGTCCACAAGGCACCTATCCCATTTTCTTACTTAGCTAGTTGAACCTCCAATATGCTAAAAAGATTTCAAAATTGTTTATAATTTTATAAAATCCAATATCTTTATTAGAATTGTTAAAATGAGTTTGAACTATCAATGAAAATTGACTCAACATATAAGATGGAGTTACGTTTTTTCAGAGGGCCTTGTAGCATGTACTGACGTTAGAATGAAATGACCTCATTTTTTCCTAAACTTTTTATTAAAAAAAAAGAAAAATATGAAGTGAGAACTATAACATATAATTACTAGTAGTCCTTTTTTTTAGTAATTAAAACTAGTCCTTTTAACCTTTGCACTATGCAAGCATTTGCATATTAACATTTATAATTAATTTTTTTAATAAAATTTTGGATACTTTTGTAACAACGGGTTAGTTTACAAATGAATATGCATGTAATATATTTTTCTACAAATTTTTTAAATTTAATTACATATTTTTTTTATGATTGTATGACCCTAATTGAATGGTTTGTACTTTGTACTATAATTTTGTTCTATAAATTACTCTATCTTGACAATACAGAATACAAATAAAAAAATATAAATTACCTAACATGGTGGTGGTGATATTTATAAAAATATTGATGTTGATACTTATAAATTAATATTTGTAGTTAGTTTTTTTTTCTGAATAAAAATTATGAATATTTTTGTAATGATAAGTTAGTTACGAATTTAATATACAGATAATATATTTTACTTTTTACTTATGTAGAAAATTACTTTTTAAATTTTTTTACATATTTTTTTTCATAATTTTGTGTCCTTAATTGAATGTTTTAAACTGTAATTTTACTATATAAGTTATCATATCATAATCATATAAAGTAAAAATTAAAAAGACATAAAAAAAAGTGAAATATAAGTTTCGTAAATATCATGAATTATTTATATAATATATTGTAATATTTTATTTATAAAAAAATTATTTATTCATAAAGCAGTTATAAAATTCTAAAAGATTTTAACAATATTTTTATGCAAGAGACCACATCTAAAGATGAAAAATCTATATTAAAATATAAGAGGTATACATTTAGGTATGTAAAAGCCTACATCATATTATGAGATATTCACGTCAGTATATGATGTTATTTATTTAGGAGAGACTCTTGGGTAAATATATAAGACAATAATCATATATTGTACCATTGACATTTGTCACATCAACTAATTTTAATGCTAATCTTGGCTGGTACATGGTCTAAGAATTCTTTTTTTTTAAATGTCACATTAGCACCTAATATGATGTAATATTAGATAGCTTTGAGAAGGTCACATTATTCCTTGATATGATATGTCATTAGATGGATTTGAGAAACTAACTTTAGTTAATTAGATATTAGAGATGGCAGCATCATCACTTAACATAATGTGGTATTAGATAAGTTAATATGATATTTGATGGTTTGAAAGATGTTATATTGTCACTTAGTATGATGTGACATAGAAGAGTTATAGGGGTTGGTTTTAATTAATTATATATAGATAATAGAAAGACCATGTACGTTTGGACAAATTCATTAGCTTGTTTCAGCCTACCCTATTTAATTGACAACTTGGCAACCCACTAAAATTAAAACCAATTTGGATTTAAAAAAAAAGCAATATCTAATTAGGGCAAATGCATGTGTATAGCATGTAAATATTTTATTTATGTAATTTGTAATTATATATTCTCAATCCATTTTTTATTTTTTTGTTTATATAAATATTTTAATTAATTAATTATTTTATAATTATTTTAAATTGATTATTTTATAAAATTAATTCATAATTTTATATAATTTAAATTGATTAAATTGTTTTATAAATTTATTTTACTTATATAGTAAGCTTCACTTAATTCAGTACCAATTATTGCAACTTAAGTTCATAAGGAATCCATCTCAAAAGACTAACTTATTAGGTGAGAGTGTATCATAACTTTAAATATCACATTGAGCTTTCAATCTAACTTAATGTGGGACATAATAGTGTATGTAAAAAGAAAAAAATAACTCTTTACATTTAAAAATAGTTGTAATTGTAAAATATAGTTATAAAAAATGTTTGTATTTACAATTTTATCTATTTTTTACTTTTGTTCAATTAATTATTAATAATTTTTTGAAAAAGTAAAAATTAGACACTAAAGAGAGAATTTCCTTTATAATAGTATAGATTATGATAAAAAAAATTCATAAATTCAAATTTTAAGAATTTTATATATTGGTCTTTTTTTTTATAATTTTTAAATATAAATTACTTAGCCCACAAGCTTGTCTTTATATATATATATATATATATATATATATATATATATATGCTAATCAAATCAAATGAAATTGATTGAGTTGGAAAAACTAAATTTTGATATTTGAACGGGTTTGATTAACCGAATTCATACTCAAAAATTTTTTTGATAGACATGTGGTTATATAAATATCTAAATTAATATTTGACATGTTTATATTTATGATTTTTAAAAAAGTATATTTATAATATCACATATAAAATTTTTTATTATATTAAATATTAATTAAAGTGTCTATATAAATATATATTTACCTAAGAATTAGTTTGGATCGGAGTAACATAACTAAATAAAACAGCCAATGACAGGACTGCCATTATCTAAATTTGTCTTCAATTTTGCTGGTCCACATAAGGACCGGGCTTGAAACTTACGATTTATATATTTTCTTAGCTTATTGAAAAAGAATGGCCTGATTGACCCATTTTAAGCCAACTTATAGTGGGCCAGAATGAACCTTGGACATTACTAATGCTTATGCGTGGTAGCCCATGAAAAAGTTAAAAGTATTGCTAATTGAAAGATATTACTAATTGCAACTTAGTCCTTGAAAAGTAATGGATTCTTTTTTGGTACAGTCCAAATTTAGGTTTAATTTAGTCTTTTTCAAGGACTGGACTACAATCAAGGATATTTATGAAGTATTAAATTGTTAATTTATTTCATTAACAGCTGAGAGATTTCGTATTTAGTTTTTTTATAATATATTAAAATTTTTGACATAAATCAACATACATTTTTTTAAACAGTTATCCACTCATTCAACCTAATCAACTTAGATTGGTTTACTTTTTATTTTTATTTAAATTTAATTTAACTCAATCTTATTACGCCTTTATTTGTGATATTTCATAATGAAATTAATTTATTGACAATAAAATAAATAAACAAATGCATGTGTTTCAATTCTTTTTTATTTTTTAAGAGTAAATTTTTGTTTTAATCTTTTAAAGATATTAAGTGTTGTTACTTTAATTTTTTAAATATTTTTATTATTAATTTAGTTTTTAAATCTACAAATATCATCATTTTAATCCTTTAAAATTATTAATCTCAATTTATTCTCTTAATGATTAAAAAAATATAATTAATTTAATCTTTTAAATTATATTAAAATTATCATTAATTTAATCTTTTAATTATTAAAATTTTATTAATTTAGTCTCTATTAATATATAAAAAGATAATTTTGATAATATTTTTTATATTTAAGAACTAAATTAGTAATAAGAATCCTTAAATAATCAAAATAATAGCATATTTTTATTTTTAAAAGATTGAAATGAAAGTTTATTCACTTTTTTTAATATGAGCATGTGCACTAAAATATATAATCATCAAACACATTATGAAGTCGGTCAGGCCCGATCTATTCAAGAAAAAGCGGACTCCACTCTTATCCAAAATAAAAAAAGTTATGAACTAATCTTTTTTTTGCAATTGCTAACACATGCAGCTTCTTTTCAATAAGATGAAAATGTATGTCATTTAATATTCATATCATGAATATTCGATAATATCAGCGAGGTTTGACATTTCACATTGTTTGATAACTCTTAACTATTTGACTTTTAATAGAATTTTCGTATGCCAATCGTGCTCGCCTTCTTTTGTATCATTATTCACCCAAATTGAAAATTATTGAATATTTATTGGCCGGCATTAACATTTTGTCATTTAAACTATTAACATTTCTTTACCAAAAAAATATATTAGTCATTATATAAATTAAACTTCAATCTTAATAGTAAAAGTTTAATTTTATATTGAGTAAATATTTTTTAAAATAATCACTTTAATGCTTAATCGTATTATAAAAGATTAGTTTTTAACTAAATAAGTGATAAGATATTTTAAAAACTTAAAAAAGTCTAAGGTAAGGTCTTCCAAAGTTTTAACCAGCAATTAAGTAAGGCAAAAATATTAGTCAAAAAAATAAAATTACGCACATAAAAAAAATTATTAGCACAAACAATTTACATACTTTACCATTAATTCTGAAATTTATAATTGTCATGTTATTCTTTCTTTCAATTTTATCTATGGCTTTTTTTTTACAGAAACAGTTATAATTTTTTTTTAATATAAAGTTTAGAAACCGCCTCCTTAGGAGGGTTTTTGATAAATATTTAAAATAAAAACAAAATAAAGAAGCTTAAAACCGTTCTCAAAAAGATCGGTTTTTAATGAAAAAAAAATTTTACTCTTTTTAAAAATTGTCATTTTAGAGGGTCATTTCTAAACTTCTTTTTCTGATTTTTTTAAATGCTCGTCAAAGGCTGCCTTCAAAGTCTCAACTTATTAAAAAAAACAGCGTATTATGATACATGTTTTTAAATAAGCACAAAATTTTCTCATCAAAAAGAAAATGAAGCACAGCATTAAAAATAAAAAAAAAATCATCAATATCTGTAAAACCCACGTCTTTGTCCAGCACATCTCCGTTTAAGGAACAAGCCATGTCTAGTTTGGCTCAGCTCATCCAACCCTCCATTTGTTTGAATGTTGAACCCCACTTTTAGGATATGCTCCATCCTTTTCAAATCACTTTATTAATCTATCATCTTTGAAAGGGAAGAAAACATTTATCTAATAACATAAAGAAGCGAGATTGTAGACCTATTAATTTTGAATATGACACCTACCAGATTTCTTCATATTTGTATATTGAAGTCTTTTCAACACGGGAAAATAGTTAATTTCCAATATAATGTTTAAGTAATACACAAATTATTTCTTAATCAAAGTTTCAATAAGTAACTAACTTAAATTTTATTATGAGTTTAATTTTGATTTATTCTCACATCATAAAAAAATGTTATTGTAATCATGTTTTTTATAATATTACAAGATTTAATTAGATGATGATTCATGATAAATTTAAATTAAAATTAAAAATTTTAAATTATATAATTTTTAAAATATCTAAATTATCGCATTTCGCACATATGACATGGTTATATTTGTTAAACTTGATAGAGCAACTTATAATTACAGTTTTTTCAACTACAAATTGCTGCTCTTTTAAAGTATTAATTAAATATAACCTGCTACATTAATTGTGCATTATCTACTATCTACTATGAACTTAAAACAATAATCTACATAATTTGAACATTGTTTTGTTCAATACTATTGATTGTTAAACTACTTAACACTAATTATTTAGTCTCTCGATATATTCGTCTCCAAATCTCAAGTACTTACCTTGACCGGCAAAACAAAAACAAAAAATAAAAATTCTCAATCTCCTCAGTTTAAAACAAATTTTAGATAGAGAGATATTATTTAATATTTTAAAATTTTAATTCAAATTAATGCTAAATAACAACTTTAATAATTATTTAAAAGGAAGAGAATCCTATTGAAAAATTAAAAATATAAAAATTTTAAATATAAAAAATAAATTTAATAACTCATTATGTTAATAAAATTTATATTTATCTTTATCTGTAAAAAAAACTTATATATATCATTTTCAAATATGATAATTCTGCAATAGAAAATAATTTAAATTCATTTAAAAGATCATTTAAAAAATTTTAAATTAAACTTACAATATTAAATTAAAATTAAACAATAAATAACTCTATGTAAATTTCTTTATACTATTATTATTTAAAGAACATCGTTATCATCGAACCAAAGACAAAACTCTCAGGTCTGCCCCGATTGAAGTTGCTTCGTTTTTTTTCTCTTTCCTCCCCAACACACGCCTCATGGTCTTGCCCTTTGCTTTGTGGGTGTCGACTTCGAGCGTTTGGATTACGGGCTTAAGGCACTGCCGTTATATATACGGCAACTTTTTTTTTAACTTAATAAAGAATACGATTTTGCTTGGCAGAGACCAAAGAGTTGCAGAGTCTGCGAAGATTACGTTATAATAACATTTTTTGGAGAAAGAGAAGGAAGACACCAAGAAAAGAGAAGGGCGACTTCTTGTTCTGTTGGGTCGGGTTGGCTTTAGGGGCCTTGAATGCCGTCTGGGTTCCTCTGACCCAAACCAAGCTCCAAAGCTGAGCCCTTTGCTGTTGCCTTTTCTCTCAGCTCAGCTACACTGTTTCTCTTCTGTTCTCTATCTCTGTTTCTGGAACAGCAATGGTAGAAGACATGTGTTTCTTCAACAAGGTGCTTCTAATTCCTCCCTTCTTAATGCTTCTATTCTATGTGGTCCTTTCCTACTTTCCTTTTTGCTCCCTGAAACAATGTGCTTCTTCTTTTACTTCCCTTTTTTGGCAACTATTCTAAGTTGCCAGTGTGGATTATTTTCTTCCTTCTTTTTTTTGACGTTTAATTTTGAAAGTTCATCCTCAAATCTGGTGCTTCCACTCTGCGAGTGAACTAGGGGAGAAATAGTGAAGCAGGTTCAAAAAGAAGAACGCTTTGAGTTCGGGGAAGAATTCGTTATGTGGGTTTAAAGACGAATCCTTTGAGCTCCTTTGCATGTTTCGATCTGGGTTATTATCTGAATTCGGGGTTTCATTATTCTTCACCATGTATATTTATTACCGACTACGTATATTCTATTCTTTTGGTGGTTGCGTTACTGGAACTAATGCTTCTACAATTTTTACCTTTTTTTTGTTTTCATTTATCTTGTTTGGATGATTAATATCTGCTTTTTTGGGGGGAAAATCCAGAAATTTGGTATTAAATTCAGCACCAATTTGATAATCTCCTATATGTATGTATTTTTTTTTGCCGTTCATCTTCTTCTGGGTTTTGGGGGAATGGGGGGGATTTTCCATCAGTTTAAGCATTTGAGGCCCTTCCTAGCAATGAGTGTTCCATTATTGGCATTCTAGTAACTTTCAATCTCATACTTGGGTCGCAGGATATTCTCGTTATAAAGCCTCCGAAGAAATCGCCACTGTTATTGAGGATGGCAGTCTTAATATGTTCAATGGCCTGCGGCGTTTTTATCTTCTCGGTATGTCTAAAGCAGATAAGCACCCACGCGAGGAATAAATTTCTGGAGTTGGATGTCATTGAGAAGCCTTCTCAGAGTAGAGTGAAGCTAACGGATATTCCTTACCGACATTATCCCAAGCCTGTATCATTTAGCAGGTAATGGAAAGTTTCTGTTAATCATTGTCGTTTGGCTTTAATTTGGAACCTTAATAATTGCCTTGTTCATTGTCAGGAACGAGTGTGCTCGTAATCCTGTACAATTCTTTGCCATATTGTCAAATCAGAGATCAGGCAGTGGGTGGTTCGAGACCCTTTTGAATAGCCATATTAATGTAAGCTCAAACGGGGAGATATTTTCCGTTAGAGAGAGACGGAAAAATGCTTCTTCAATTTTACAGACTTTAGATAAAGTTTACAATTTGGACTGGCTCAGTAGTGCTTCCAAGAATGAATGCTCTGCTGCAACTGGCTTTAAATGGATGCTTAATCAGGTACAAGTGCTTTTTGTTTAGTCTTGTGCTAAATGTTGTCAACACGCCATACATTCATTGTTGTTGGTCCAAAGGCTATGGAATTTGTGGTTTTCTTGAATATCATTTTTCTTTTTTGCTATAGAGACTGTTCTGAAACTTTGCTTAATTATCTGTCAAGGGATTGCGTAAGGTTTATGCAGTTGTGTTTATGCATTAGTTTATGTAGTTGTACAAATATTGGCATGAATGATTCTCTACATTTTTCTCAAAACTGTTCAAAGTTATTCCCCCTTGCCCCCTCAAATCTATACTGAGATATCACATGACAATCATAAAATAGGTTCTAGTCCGTTAACTCATTGGTTGTAATCTAAAGTATGTATATCAAGCTTTCTTGAGCTTATGTTTGTGTTATAGTCTTATAGATGTTTCAAGAAGAAGAAAAAATACAGCTTCTGTTATTTATATTAGCAGGAACAGTTTCCCTCTGTATTTAGGCTTAGGCTGCAGTGTACTTTAACGCCCTGTACCCCCTTCCTTATATTTCTTTTGTAGAGGATTTAAGTTACACTTAACCCTTGGATACTTAACTTGATGAACAAGTTTTTTCAGTCTCTGGAATTGATCATTTTTCTCATTTGCTGACTGCCAGTCGTTATCATTGGCTAGAATAGAGCTACCTTGTTGCACATTAATATAATCTAAGCTGTGAAATTTGCAGTGCAAGTATTCTATCTGATAGGAGCAGTGACAAGTTTTACCAAAAGGAGATGAGATGGATTCAAGCATAATCCTAATGAGTAAATCACAACATGATGGGGAAACAATATTGTGTAAATTTAGTAAAATATGGGTGTATAGGCCTGATCAAACCTTCTGAAGGTATTGCTAGAACCACTTTGAAAAAAGAATATCGGCTACAACATCTTTTCTTAAAATTGCCTAACTTGCAAAATAATTTTACAATCTCTGTGTGTGCGTCTGTCCCATCAGAAACAAACTTTACTTTTTAATTATGGATTTGTATGTCCATGATTTTTTTAAGGAGTGTCATACAGGTGACCTGTCCACTTATGTTTTAAAGATGAGAAGATGCCACTCTTAAAAGTGTATCTATTAGTTATTACTCTAGAAGCTTTGCTCTACTGTGGGATGTTTCATACTTTCATATGAAATTTTGTCATCTTTGGGGTTCCCTTGGTGTTAACTGTTTAATCCTCCTCAGTCGTCTTTGTGTGTTTCTCCTGAGAATTTTGTAATGTCAAGTAATACAGTGTTGAAAAGTATTTGGTTGTGAGAGTTCTAGTTTCTTTTGAGTTAGATTTACTAAAAAAAGGTGTATCATAAGTGCTAATATTCGAGGATGCCAATCTGCCAGATTTGTTCTGCTTTACCTATGTCCGTTAACCTCACAATGCACTTGTACAGTTACTTTGGGAAATATAAATATGCAAGGAGTCACCTTTAGTGAAAGACTTCTGGATTGAAATTTTCTTGTGGCTATAAGAATTGGTAGAATTTGGTGTGTTCTGTATACCTCGCCCTTACCTGCTCTTTCTCCCCTCTCTCAGTCTGTTCACTTCCACAAAGTCTATGTTGATGTTAGATCTGACAGTATTTATTAATTTTTGAACCTTGAGGACATTGACACATTGTTGCCTCACGAAAAATTCAGTCTGTCGATCATCTGACTTGGACTTTAATGTTTCAAGTATATTATTCGTCAAGCTATTTTGTTCTTTATCACTCCATGAGAGGCCAATTGTCAATTATCTTGGACTTCCATGCATTTTATGGAACATGAGAAGGCAGATGATGAATGAAGACATGCATGCTTTGTTTGCTTATTGTTTTGCCCTGGGGGCTGAGGCTCTGCAATCTATTTTATGGGTTAGTAATAAAATAATCAAGACATCTTCTGGTCTTATGCAGGGATTAATAGAGCACCATAAGGAAATAGTGGACTACTTCAACCGTAGAAGTGTGTCTGTCATATTTCTTTACCGCAGAAACTTATTACGCAGGATGGTATCAGTTCTTGCCAATTCCTATGATCGTTATGCTAAGCTATTGAATGGAACTCATAAGTCTCATGTGCACTCTGCAGAAGAGGTTTTTGCATCTTCCATTCTGCTTTCCTTTAATTTCTCTTATACATAAAATGAAGCTCATATTTGATATTTTTTAGGCTGATACTCTTTCAAAGTACAAGCCTACCATAAATTCTACATCATTGCTGGCTGACTTGAAGGATATGGAGATGAGAGCTGCAAAGGCTTTAGAATACTTCAACAGCACTCGGCATATGATCCTGTACTATGAGGATCTTATGAGAAACCACACAGTAAGGGCGTCATCATAAATTCCTACATCTTTTACTAAAAGCTGCAACAAATTTCCTTTCCAGATGTAATACAATCAACATTACCAGTAGTAACTTCTATATGATTCCCAGTTACTGGATTAAGTTTGGCTGCATAGGTTATCCCAAAATATGATAATATAGGAAAAAAATTTCAATTTTATCACATTTTTCACCAAGTTTCACCAGTCTCCCTGCACCCACCTTTTAACTTTTAAGGGTAAAGATAGAATAGCC
Organism: Castanospermum australe; assembly: GCA_019955255.1. NCBI lineage: Eukaryota > Viridiplantae > Streptophyta > Magnoliopsida > Fabales > Fabaceae > Castanospermum > Castanospermum australe. The sequence continues at coordinate 464,984 of NSJW01000862.1, read as the reverse complement.
GTTTTCTTTCTTTTTAGTTTCCAATACGTTGAAATTTTATAAAATTTACCAAGTGCATGATTCGCTGTTTGTGTTTCTTGCAGAAGCTAAAAGATGTGCAAGAGTTTTTGGGATTGCCACAAATGGAGTTAACAAGCCGTCAGGTTAAGATACATAGAGGACCATTGTCAGACCACATTAAGAACTGGGATGACGTTAACAAGACACTGCAAGGAACCGTTTATGAGAGTTTCCTTCAAGCTGACTACTAGTCGTAATCTCTTCTAACTGTTGGAAAGGTGTAAATACCAACTTCACTGATTTTGCCCCAGGAAAGCCTGAGTCTCAGAGTTTGAAAGTTTTGGTTTTGGTTTTGGTTCTGGAACACTGGCTCGGTGTTTTAATGCGCTTTTTCATGCCTCCTAATCAACACCCCGTTGATGAAATGCAAAGCTTTTGTTTTGTTCGTTTGTAGTCCCTTTTTCTTTCCTTCCTAATTCCTGAGTGAACATGTATATGTCAGCTAATTAATTCAAGATGAGCATTTGTTTTATACTCATAACGGCTTTTCTGTTCTTTCTTCTTTTTTCTTTTTCATTTTTCCTTCTTCTAGATATTTGAACAGTATATAATTTGGCAGCCAAGTGATTGTTTCTAAGAGATCCATGTCTTGGCAAATGGTAACGGTTCAGGCGTTCTTCTGTCTCCTGGTATTGTCTAATTTGTGTTTAAAAACTGGATCAATTTATGATGATGTATTTTTGTTAATTGTTGTAGCCAGTAGGTTGACAAAGTGGTTTTCGAGGGTCCACGGATAGATATACAAGTATTGGCAGGAAGCTTGCTCAGGGTGCTTTGTGGACTAACGTGATTGGGCTTTGAGCCACCGAGGTACATTTTCGAACATAACCTAACTTCTAAATTGGTGCTTTCTATACAAATGCATTTGCTAGTTCCAACCAACAAAAATTAAACAATAAGAGTGACAAAGTGTAACTAATCATAAAATTTAAATAATAAGCGCACCAACTTGGCATTTTATTATACTAAAGCTGACATCATACTCGCACCCTCCATGTTATGACTTATAATGCTTAAAGTACATACTCTGGACGAACTGTGGCCCCTTGTACAGGTATGATCTCAACCTTGAACGACTTGAATGGTCATGAAATCGTTTCAACACACGAGACATGCTTTTCTGGTCATGTGATTTTCTTTATGAGAAATTCTTTGCATAGACAGTGCCTATTTTAGATACTTCATTTAATAATAATATATGTTATTAATTTTTTAAAAAGTGGTGTATATTTATAATATAACTTATTAAATTTTATACATATTAACCATTGAATAAAATACTTAAGATATACCATTCTTATTTTTCTTTTAGTAGACATATAAAGTGAACGATGCAACACCACTAGTTAAATTGCACGTGCCAATGGTGACTGCTGAGCTATGCGAAGGGACACAGGCAATTTTAATATTATTGTTTCGAAATCACTTCTCAGGATTGTTAGGTTAAGATTTTTAGAATTGATTATTATTGTAGGAATCAATTTTAATATAAATGATTCAGAGTAATTTTTGTAATGAATAAAATTAAATTTGAGATGGGGCTCAATGAAATCTTCACAAAAAAAAACAATAGAGAACTAATTTTTAACAAATGAAAATGAATAGATTTTCAAAAAATTCTTATAATTATACTTTAAAATTAATTATATTTTTAAAAAAATAAAAAATATAAAATTTTAAAATACCTTCAACATTAATCAGTGCTTTCGATATACAGAGTGAAGTGAACGGTGCGAAACCACTAGTTAATTTGCACGTCTCATGCCACATGCAAAATAACTCTTGATGAAAGACGGAGACTGTGACGAGCTATATGCGAAGGTACAGCCGTACAGGAAAGGAAGAGGGATAACATAATCAAATCAAAGGCAGAAAGACTTCCCATCACTACTTCAGAGACGACACGTGTAGGACCCAACACGCACTTTTTGTTGAGCTCTCTATAAAAGCCACCCATGGGGATTGTGTCCAAGCAACTCAATTGCATGCTTCTTAGTTGATATCTAGGAATCCCTTTTGCTTGGTACAAATTTTTTAGTTCGACCTACTTCTGCCTTGGTCTTTGCTTTTCAATTTGCTAATTTAAACAACCCGAACACACACACTTTTCCCAAACGACAACTTTGATTTGTTCCTCATATGGCCCTTAACAAGTCCATTTTCCCTTTGATTTACCTTGCACTGATCATTTTCTGCCAGGGATTCCAGTCCATTGAGGGACGATATCTGAAGTCTGACGAAGTCAGCATCCAAAGCCTCGAGGATCAGGGCAACATGCATGGTGGCATATTAATTACAAATGCAGCCACACTTACAGGCGTGTCTCCACCCACAGCCCCGGGTCACAGCCCTGGTGTTGGACACTGCTCCTCTCACAAGTCACAACTAGGGCAGAAGCTATGGTCGATCGGTGTATGGTTTGAATTTCACTATATATGTGTCGTTTACGAAGAAAAGGGGAAGAAAAAAAACAGAGTGATAGTAATGATCAATATCTGTGTAGTGTGTGTAGGATTTCGTTTAGAGATTATCAGCTTGGGTGCCACCGTTTAGACCCTCAGCCCCCGGTCACAGTCCCGGTGTCTGACACTCCACTCACAAGTCACAACTAGATGATCAGGAGCTTCAATACGTATATATGGTGTGCTTTGTATGGTTTGGTTTGGTTTTCGCTATATATGTACTGTCTTTTTCGAATAAAGGGGAGGGGGGTGTAGCTAGCGTGTGTGGATTAAAAAAACAATTATCATCTGTGTAGCATGGTCTTTTTTTTTTTTTTTGGGTACTATTGTGTAGCATGGTTCTATTTTCTACTGGTTAAAAAGTGCCATGTCTCTGGAATCGCGGTTCTAGTCTTCGCCGATTGACATATATCACTAATGAATAGAAAAATGTTATCGATCAAATTTGTTGTTCTTTCATGCAATCAACAAATAAACATGTTAAAGTTTTGCATCACTTATCTCTATTTTTTAATTATGATTTATATATTGGTTTCATAATTTTATTTAAAATTAATTAATTTTAAATTAGAATATAATAAAACAACTACAACCCTCCTCAGATCAAGATTTGAAGAAGGGTGATTTTTTATAATATACATTTGGTAGCGTGGAGATGAAGGAATTGTAGTTAAGGAAGGATGCTTCGATAATTAGTGGGCCCAGGCTCCCAATCCATACAACAATAGCAGCCGCTTAGTGGTCCTGCTTGTCGACAAACGTTACCTGACGGGGCTTTGGCCCCACTGCACTACATTCTCAAATTGTCAAACATTCTCTAAAATAGCTGCCGTTTCCATATAGACGCAAGACATTTAATTTGCCAGTTACAATTACCTAACAAATAAAATAAAGAAAGAAAGGAAGCAAGCAAAAAGCTCACAGATGGCATAGACGATACATCCCTTCCGTCTAAATACAAGTACAAACACCCTCTTTGAAGTATACAGGTTTTAGTTTAAAGAGTAAATGCAAATGACGACAAAAAAAAACAAAAGTAAATGCAATTAAGTTATTAACAAAAAAAAAAACAAAGGAGTAAAATGCCACACATTCATATATTGTGTTGTATTATTGTTAGTATTTTATAAATATTTAAATTATCTATGATATTCACTTTAGTTATTTTATAAAAAATCATTTTTCTTTCTCAATTCAGAAAATATAGCCTACCAACCAGCCCTTCACATTATAACATAGGAGCATAATTGTATGAATCAGACTGAACCATCTTGTTCGACTGAAATATCAATGGACTGGCTACTAAATCGGTCCGGTTGAGATTTTAAATTATTTTTTACATTAATCCGCATTGACCTTGGTCGATTAAGACAACTCGTTCGGTCTGACTGCTTCGACCTATCCAGTTCAACCGTCTTGACCTGTTCAATCCGTCCGATTGACTCGGCCTTAATATATGTTTCATTATAAAAAAAATTTAATATTTTTTAAGTGAACTTAGGACAAGATTATTAAATTTATATTATTCTTTAAAAATATTTAAAAATAATTTAATTTATACTATTTATTAATTACAAATATGTTTGTCTATTATATTGAATTATAATATTTAATTATGTATTCTTTAAATATTACAATTGAATTATATTATATTAAAATTATAAAATATTTTTTTATATAGTAAATTTTTTTAATTTATTTTCTTATCCAAATTTTCTGGTTCAACCACGGGTTAAAAAACGGTCAAACCACTAATTCAATGATCTAAATCTCTAACTGAGTCGACCTTCAATATGAGATATACAACTATATATACGAGGTAAGAAACAATTGGGTCAACGAAATTGTGGCATTAATTAAGAAAAATAAAGAAAGGAACAGTGAAGCGAATATCATACTGGACGCCGGGCCGGGGACCCAGACGACGGATATCATGTTCTAAGCCTAGGATGGTTACAACTTCCAAGTTCCAAAAAGTTTCATATGAATACATTACCAAGTTAGTTATTTAAAGATGTTATTAACTTTTCAGAAATTTTAATTTTATTATAATTTTTAATAAATTATTTTATCATCTAAATTAGTACTTATTTAAAGATAAATTTAATTAATTTTTAAATTTTTTAAAAAATTAATTTAAATGACATAATAATTTATTTATGAATAAAATTAAAATTTTTTAAAAATTAATATGAAGTTAATAAAATTTGTTAAAAATAAATTTAATAATTTAGCCTGCGTCAAATTATGCTGTTCATACTAATAAATATAATAGAATATAACTTAGAGCGGGAGGAAATGATGACGGAGGAGGCGTAAGCAAGAGAGGTGGAAGAACCCAAGATCAAGATCAAGGGCTTCAAAGCAGGGTCCATAAACAAATGGACTAATGACCCAAGTGGCAACAGGAACTTGAGAATGTGGCCTCAAATATGGCCACAGGTATGGGTAGATCCAGGGAATTTAGACAATGGAAAAACATAGATACTACATTAATGCAGTGAGGCCTAAAAAAGATACTACATTAATAAAAATAATAGTTTTAGTTTTATGCTAATATAATTGTCATTTAAAAAATTATATATAATTGCAATGTATTTATTGAGATAAACCTTATAAGAAAAAAACACATCAAGAATGAGACATTTTATTAAGAATATATTAGTGTTCTCTTAAAAAGAGTAATAAAATATAGTGAAAAAATAAAGTGTATAAAAAGTCAGATTTCAAAAGGTTACTTAATGTATGAGGTTTTCAAAGTATATTTGTTTCTTTTCATAATTGATGTGTGAAAGACTAGTGATTACGCCATTAATTGTTGTATATGGCCAAAAAAAAAGGCACAGGCATTAGGCATTACATTTAGTCTGTCTTCCAGAATTTTTTTTTCTTTTATCCCTTTTATTATTTTTTGTTTAACCCAATCAATTAGTGTAGACCAGCTTATTAAACCGAAACACTTTCTCCTTCTTTGAGAGTAGAAACCCAATATAATCGAAGGTTTTCCCCCTTCGTTGCAGGAAAAAATATTTTGATATAATCCATCGATGAGAGATGTGCTTCTTTTTTTTTTTTTCTTGGGTTGGGGACCAAGCTAACGACTGCAAATATATCTAGTAGATATTAGGTTTTATTTATTTAACAATTTTTGTTTTAAAAGTTATTTTTCATAATTCTATCTAATTTTAATTTAAACAAAGCTATTTTCTCAATTTATAAAAAAATAATTAAATTCTTCTGTCAATATATGTGTTTGACATTAAAAAATATGATATCTTCGACTAATTATAGCAGAGCCGAAAATAGTATCAATTCGATTTAAGATTTTTAACTGGAAGCAGGATTGGCTCCTCTCAGTTAATCGGTGTATCTTGCTTTGCAGCATTCATGATGACAAGAAGAATAATATGGAAGAAGATGGTTGAATTTATTAGAATTTCTTGAGGGTAAAAAGTACTTTAATTTTGAAACTTCTAGCAAATAAAGAGTAGGTAAATAAATAAAGTGAAAATAAAATAAAACAAAGGTGTTAAAAAAGTAAATATAAGAAAATAAAATTACAAGTAAAACGAGCACTGAAGAGTGAAGTGCACCGTGTGCCAAATGGAAGCACCGTAGCATAATGGAGCGTTGAAGTGCAAAAGTACAGCGTCCCGCTGTAGATAACTTCGATGATACACACTACATTAGACTATTGATCTTCAAGTAACTACTAGATAAATTTCATGTTAGTCAACTTCAATTTTGCTACCAATCACTTCTGTCGACTAATATTTCTTGAAAATTATTATGAAGCTATTTATTTGACTGATAATTTAAAATTATAAATTTTGGTGTTGACAATATCATTGATACGCAGCTCTATATATACTTACAGACTATGATATCATTTTTTGCTATTGTAACATTTTATTATTAACATGACTTTCTTTTCTAAATGACAAGTTGCTAAATTTGTAGTTGTAATACAATTTATATCAGCAAAAAAACTGTCATATTCATGGTTAACTTTATTGCATAAAAAATTTAATAATAATAATATAATAATAATAATAATAATTTTTTAAATTAAAACTAAAATAACTAAAACACGAGGGGAATAAAACTGCATCCAACCTTAAAAAATTGACTAAAACCCAATTTTGGAAATAAACCTCATTCTGGGTGTTGTTATGAAACCTTGATTTTTTTTTAAGATATTAATACTTAAAGATAATTTATCAAACATTTATTTATTATTATTATTTACAATAAATACTTAAAATTAATAAAATAAAATTAATAAATTAATAAATATTTAACAAATTAATTTGAGTACAAGTACTAAAAAAAATGAATACGGAAATAATCGCAACTTTTTATACATAATAGTAAATTTCTTTATTATTCTATTTCCACTTTTTGAGAATTATGTAAAAAAATATGCCAGTTTTTATGTACGTTGGAAAACCACTTTGAGTGAGGGTACAGTAAGCAATTTTTTTTTATTTTATTTGCAAGTTGAAATTTCTGATCACCAGATAAAAAAAAAAAAAAACTTTCCTGCCATCCTAAAGAGAGACTTTCAAACTTAAAAAAAAAAAATTGGCAAAACGCCCTGCTACAGTTGGTTTTAACTTTTAAGAAACCAACAAAGTCGGGGCTGGGACTTGCAAGATAAAATTATTTTATTTTTTTAAACGTTTTAAAACTGCAGTTTCTAAGCGAAAAATTGAATTTTTTTTTAGGTAAATGAGAAATTGTCGTCTTCATTGAAGACGGTTTTCAACCTAAAAATGAAATAATAATAATAATAATCACCTATTCTGAATGTTAGAAAAATTTAGCGTATTCTTTTAAATATTTCTCTAAAGATAGAAACATAAAAAATAAAAATAAAATTGTCATTTCTGCACAAAAAATCCAAATAATCTCTAATAATTTTTTTTATAATGCTTGCTACAGTACCCTTAGAAATTGTTGGGTTTTAAAATCCTGTTAAGTAAACTAATTAAAAAATAACACTTACTTTAGTTTTATTAAGATGGAAGAACGATTAACCAAAAAGTGGAAGAAGGAGTAATTACTTTGTATTTACTCTTGTTGTTGCACTTGTAGACATTTAAAAATATTTAAATAAAAAGAAAATATAATAGTTGCTCCTATAATTACTTATGCTGTTGTTCCTCTCTCAGACTTCAAAACTATCCAAATAAAAGGGTACAGTAAAATTCACCTTTTTTATTTGCTTCACTTAAAATTAAGTGCATGTTTAGCACAATTTATTTTTTAAGAAAACATCATTTATTTTTTAAAAATTTTCTTAAAATTTTTTTAATTATGACTGTAAAATAAACTAATTCAAACACACATTAAGTTTACAAAAAAAAAATACATCAATCTTACTTTCCATGAGAACATTATTTGGAATACAGTTTACATTATTAATCAACAGTATCATATCATGTTTAATAATACACATAAGTTTATCAAGTGGTTAGATTTAAAAAAAAAACTTAATACTTATTAATTAAAGAAAAGAGGATTTAAATTTGGTTTTTTCTTTTTAAGAATCAATTTTAATATGAGAGTAAAATAAAAATAAAAAAATTTCTTAAAAAATAAAAAAAAAAATTTTTTTATATAATATTTTACATAAAATTTATACATTCATAAATTTTTCATTCTTATTTTAAAAATATATTATAATTAAACATATATTAAATATATGTTTGATAATAAATTTATTTTATTTTATTTTTAAAAAAATATAAATAAAATTTAAATTATAAATTATTTTTACTATAAAATAAATTAATTTAACGAGTTTAACTAAATGGGTTTAGTGGAGGACATTGAATTGTAGCCACTACAACTCTATAAGACTACTCAAAGACTGCATGTGCCTACGGTAAAAAGCTGCACTAACAGCCAAAGGAAATTGGCAACTACATTGCAAAAATCTATTTAACCGGAGTGGAGTAAAATACTCACCTCAAGTTGCAATCCAGTTGGAAAGCTGACTGTTTTTGTCCGAGTGAAACTCAGATTCACAGGAGAGAAACAACAAGCGAAAGGAAAAAGGTCAATTTTACTCCTAGTCATGTAGTGTAATAATTTCATTGAGTTATTAAGAAATTTTATATAAAAATATTGATATGAACTTTTATAAACTTAAATATAAAAATAATGATAGGCGTGCCTTTTTGTTTTTGCATTTAGCTGTGGATCAATGTAATGTTACTAAAAAAAATACAATTTAAGTTTGATTTACTGTTTTTTATTATTAGTATAAAAAATTATACATTATCATTTTATTATATATTATTAAATTATTAAAAAAATTTATTAAAATAATAATTATTTAAAATATTAAATAATTTTAATAATATAATAATATGAATTGAATGATAATATAAAAAAATTTATATTAATAATATATTAAAGTTAAATTAAAAAATAATAACAATAGTATATAAAATACTAAGAATGAGTTATAAAATTAACTGTCAATTGTATTTTTTTCCACTCTAATTTATTCATACATTTCCGGTTCTTGCCTACTCTGAGGGGTAGTCCAATACTACTTGACGACGCTGAAAAGCTTTACAATAGTTTTTGATCATCCATGATGGTAAGTATACTTGTAAAACACCCAAATACTCAAGTCAATATTAAAATAAAATGAAATAAATATAGAAGTGAACATACATGAGAATAACTTTTTAGTATATTTAAAGAGATAGTGAAAACCCTTACATTTAAAGTGATAAATTAGATATACTGTTGGGCTTGCACCCAATAGGAACCTTTTTGTCTAGTTCCCTTTGAATGACAAAATTAAATAAATTATTCCTAATTTAATATATGACCTTTTTAAATTTTTTTATTTTTTAAATGAGAATCACATACACTAAAAAGTAATTTTTTTGATAAAAAAATTATTCAAGACATTAATTAAATTATCATTCTCAAACATCGACAAAGTTCACCTTAAAAGACGCAATATTCCTACTTTTGACATAATTTAAACTTCATTTTATTATATTTGTTTATAAAAAATCACTTGCTGTGTGTTGTGAAAATTAATTGTTAACTTAGAATATAAAAATACATTACAAAAACCAATATCAATTAAGTTAGGAAGAATATACTGATTTTATAAATTATATATATATGAAAGAAATGAATTTAAAAGTCACAACAAAGAGTGACAAAGTGTAATTAATCTTAAAATTAAACAATATAACCGCACCAAGTTGCCTTCCACTTCCTCTGTTTCATCAAAATTCGAATCCCAATTGTATATTCCAACTTGCCATTTTATAATACTAAAGCTGACGCCATACCTGCACCTTCCATGTTACAACTTACGATGCTTAAAGTACATTCTCCGAGCTGTGGCCCCTTGTACAGTAATGATCTCAACCTTGAACAACATGAATGGTCATGAAATCGTTTCAATATATACACAAGACTTGCTTTCTGGTCATGTGATTTTCTGTAGACACATGAACTGAACGGTGCAACACCACTAGTTAAATTGCACCTCTCATGCAAATTAATTATTGATGACAGACTATACGCTGAGCTATGGGAAAGCATAGGCCATAGGCGCACTCCTTCGATGGAAGGGAAATAATTAAATATAAATATTATTCTTATATCTTAATTTTATATTTTTTTCATAAACTTATTCTAAATAATAATAAAAAATAAATTTAATTTTTTTCAACTTTTTTTTTATCATAAAATATAAATATACAAAAAAAAATGTAAGATTAAACTGTAAAAATAACACGGACGATAATCAAAAGCCGAAAGACTTCCCAGTTCCCACTACTCAGGAGACAACACACATAGGGCCCGCGAGCACATGTTTAATACTTCTTGAGCTCGATAAAAGCCCCCCATGGGGATTGTGTCTGAGCAACTCATTTGCATGTTTCACAGTTGATATCTAGCTAGGCTTCCCACTTGCTTGCTTAGAAAATTTTGGTCCGACATCCGCACCTTTTGGTCGTCGCTTGTTACCCAAACACACTTTCCCCAAACAAAAACTTGATTATGGCCCTAACCGTTTTCTCTTTGATTGTTCTTGCACTGATCATTTTCTGCCAAGGATTCCAGTCCATTGAGGGACGATATCTGAAGCCTGACGAAGGCATCCAGAACCTCGGTAAGCATGAGGATCAGGACGACGTGCATGGCGGCATTTCAACCACAAATGCGAACACACTTACAAACGTGTCTCCACCAACGCCACCAAGCGACGCGGTTGGTGCAAATGGGGTGCCGCCGCCGCCGCCAGGTCGCGACGTTGATGATTTTAGACCCACTGCCCCCGGTCACAGCCCCGGTGTTGGACACTCCATTCAAAACTAGGGCAGGAGCTTTAGCACGTGTGGCGTCATCGGCTATATATGGTCGTTTTCGGTGTATGGTTTGATTGTAATGATCAATATCCGTGTAGTGTAAGTGGATTTCATTTGGAGATTATCGCCGTGTAGCATGTTTCTAAATTTGGTTCTTATGATGTTTTTGTAAATGCGTGCAATATATTATGCTTCTAATAATGACAGTTTCATTTAAATGTTCTGCAGCTTTTTCATTTTAGTCTAAATTTGTCTCTTTTTATTGGCCGCCAAAAAAGTTTGTCTCTTTAACTAAATTGTTGTATGTATATGTAGCATGGTTCAAGATTTGATTCTCATGAATTTTGTAAAGATTTACATTTATGCGTATAATAATAAAGACAAGTTCGAGACATTATCATTGACTGTAAATTTTACCAATCAAATCATTGAATTTAAATCCTATGATATTATCATTGTCATAATGCATAACAAGTTTAACATCAATTAGACATTTAGAACTATCTAACCTAATAATTGATATTTAATTATATTTTAAAAACATATTATATGTTAAAATAAAGCAGTTCAATGAAGTTTTATTTATTTTTAAAATATAAAACTTTATAAATTTGATATAATTTGTTAAAACTTTCAATCTAACTAGCATTTACATTGATGAAATTTAATTTATAAAAAAAATATTTAATAGAATAAGTGTATCAAGTCTTATACTTAAGTATAGTGTGTGCACGTTGAGAAGTTGTTATGATTAAATCCCATGAACTCTATCTAGATTTTATGTTTTGTTAATTGTTGGGCAATGAAGCAAGAGTTCAAAAATTCTATACATGGTAGTAAAAACATGAGCATGAACCCAAGAGCCACTTCGATCTTCTCCAAAAGTGTATTCCGTGGTTTTATCTCGATTTTGCAAGATGTTTGTGCCTTCAGATACGGGAGAATTGTGCACATAACAATAATTCATGACAATATATCAAGATTAATTAATATTCATAATTACTTAATTAATATATTCGAAGGCATGATTCATGGGGCTAGATTACAAAATCTTTTAGATAGATAACTCTTGAATACATCAGAAATAAGAGAAATTGTTCAAATAAAATTTATAATTGAAAAAATAAGGTGTGTATTTTCGTTCTACATTTAGCAGGCACAATATAACTTGCCCACTGAGTAAAAACACCTCTAAAATACTACTAACCCTATTGAAATATATTAGGACTCAAATTCTACTATAATTATTCCAAAACTACCTAAAATGACTCAATAAATCCCTAAAAATATTACCTACAAAAACTATTTAAACATAATTATAATTGATCCTCATTACTTATCCTACATTAATTTCCTTCCACTAAAAAAGGAAACTCGTAATTGATCTTATAATCTTCCTTCTATACCAAGAGATACTTAGAACTTGGAACTCTTAAAAATTCTTTATTTGAAGAAATCATCCCATATACACGTTCAATTAATTTGATTGTCAATCAATTGTTGAACTAAATTTGATGGAGTGAATAAATCACAATAATATCAATGGCTTCATATCCTAAATAATCTTGAAATATTTTGGTTATTTGATATTATTGCTTCCCTTTTAAAAATTTTACCAAATAAATCTTCAACATATATTTTCTTTTTTTTTGGGGTTAATTCAGACATATATTTTCTAATTATATTCTTTATCATTCAATTCATCGTTCTCTTTGTTTCAAAACTTTCTATCAATCGAAAGGAATTAATGCATGTTTGAAAACTGATTATTTTTAAGAAAAGAAAATATTTTTTTTAAAAAAATTAGTAGGATTTTGAGTATAAACTATTGTAAATACAAAATAATATACATTTGGTTTTGATTAATTTTTAATAAAAAAATTACTTTTTTTCAAAAGCACTCACTTAAATTCTGATTATAAAATATTTTAAATATAAAATAAGTTAATCTAAACATATATTAATCTTTTTCCTCGGGCTTTCTTCATGACAATTTTCTTAAATTGCATTTGACTTTCTTCTTGATACTCATAACTTTTTTTTTTATCCGTGGTCAATAAAAAAATTACCTACATACTTCGAGATATGAAAATCTTGATTTGCTTCCACCAATTTTTAGGATCAATAATCAATTTCTAAGATTATTCTTTTTAGTTACAATTTGTTGATTCTGATGCCTCCACACTACTTTGGAAACCATGAGTGGAAAGTCTGGAATGTGTTCTCGGTTTAAATAGCATCGCTCATTTTATTACATGTTTGATTTATCACCCAAAATCAATTCTAAAGTGTAGAATATTAAAACTATAGATTTTCTTACAGGTATGTTTTGCTCCTTTCTCTCGCTAATAACTTTAATTTGCTTGATCATGTATATTTATTTTTTTATTATAATTTGAAATAAGAGCTAGTGATACATTTTCCCAACTAATAATATATAATGACAATATTAGAAGTAAAGACGCATAATATGATGTTAAAAATTATATAAAAGTGCAAGTGTTACATATTAACTTTAGATTTAATTTTAACTCATTATTAGTATAAAAATGTATCTTATTAATAAATATACATTTTGTGACATGTTTAGAAAATTATATTAAATTTTCTTATTTCAGAAAAAAAAAAGTTCATATAAGGATTTAATTTTGATTCACTATTAGTATACATTTTTTTTACATTATCATCTAATTGCATATTATCTATTATTTAATTTTTTAGTTAGTTATTATTTTAGTCAATTTTTTTTAATTATTTGACAATTTATAATTAGAAGATAGTGTAATATTTTAATTCATAATGTTTGGATTAGCTTATTTTGTTATCAAAAAAATTTATAATCAAAATTTTACGATTAAACTTTTAAAAAATAATAATTTTTTTTTAAATTAATCTATTACTAAAGATGTACTTAATATAATATTATTTTAATTATTAATAGTAAAATATTTTATATTTAGATGAATCAAATTTAAGCTTGTAAACTTTTTCATATAAAATACTTCAATTAAAGGTGTAGATTGCAGCTCGAGAGATGTGCTGAAGCGACATCAAATCTTTTATGGAGGTTGCTTGATTTCAAAATTAAAATCTCATCAAGTTACTTTATTTGACACTTTAATTTACCCTTCTCCTCTTCACACTAAGTATTAAATCTCATTTGTAACTAAAAAGAAAAAAGAAGCGTAAAATTGTAGGGCAATATTGAAAGTGTAATATTCTCCATTTCAATCAGATTATAAACAAATTAATAATGAAATAATTGAATTGTAAAATAGTTTATAGTAGAATTTTAAATTTATGTTCAGGTATTATAAATTAAAATTAATTTTTAAAGTATACTTGAATGAATTTCTTTAAAAATTAATTTTATAAAGTCAATTGTTAAGTTGTTTAAAAAAATTACTTAAGTCTTATTTAGATAAATAACTTAAATAAGCACTCATTCGAGTAGAACTTGTTAAATAATTAAGTTCTACTATCAAAAATGTAATTTAACAATTGTTTATTTTAGATTAAGACTTCATTTGTGTCAAAAAAAAAAAAGGAATTAGGACCTCATTTGTAATTTTTTTTGTCATGTGACAATTATGTCTATATTTCGAAGTCATCTGCACATTTTTAAACTTTAAGATTTACTTGGTACATGAATCAAAATAAAAAGTATACACTGCAAGTTACCTTAAAATCTTTTATATATTAAAATTATGTAAGTTTTACTATTTACGAAAACCAAATTCTTAATTATTATATAAAATTATAAATTTTCACTTAAGAAATAATATTTAATTATCTTTAAAAAAATTATGTAAAGCAATGTATTATTAAAATCTTAAAAAATTTATATAAAAATATAAAAAATTCATAACTTTTCAAACAAATTATTGTTATTTAATATATTTTTTATAAAGTATTCTCACATCCTAATTTTATAGGAGATGAAGATTAATTATCGTTTAAAGTATTAAGGATGTTCTTTTTTATAAAATATTTTTTAACAAGATAGAACTCTTAATATTACAGCATTGCGACCAAAATTTATTTTATTAAGATTTCACCATATTTGTATCACACTTATATAAGTTAATACATAATATTTGTAAATATATATTGTAAAAGAACAAAAGCCTTATATATTATTAAAAAATTCTGTCTTTACGTTAATGTCGACATCACAGGTCAGACACAGTTCACAAACTTTCTAATTCATTGAAGCTCTAATTTTATTAATTAGCAATAATAATTAACCATTAAACAAACACCACTCGTGCACTACAGCGGTACAGCCTAGCCAGTAGCCACTACATACAACCACCCAAATGCACTTTGCTTCTTATTTTTCAAATAAAAAAAACAAAAGTAGACAATATAGTAATTTTATTAATTTATGTTATCATTGAATGTTCTGTCATGTTTGTACTTTCAGTTACTTTATTAGTTAAATGTAAATAGATAAATAATAATATAAATAAATATTATTTAATTTTAAAAAATAAATATTTAAGTAATGATAATTTAAAAAATTATAATTGATTAATAATAAAAATATAAATAAATAATTAAAAATATCATTATTATCACTTATTAATTTCCGTACTTTAAGGAATTGATTAATTGAGCAGGTAGAGACCTAGGGACAGTGAGGGTTCCCCAGTCCCCGGAGCTAACCTTTTGGAAGATTCTCCATTTCCACCCGAACAGGAGTGGACTATAGAGCGCTGGTTGATGAAGCTTAATTAATTGGCACCACATGACTGCCACTTTATGGCATGATCAATACCATATAATATATATGTCTCTTGCTCTTTATTTAATTGAAGATATTTTAATTAGATACACGTCACACCACACAATGTATTATACTATATGTGTGAGTTATTATTTTTTTACTTTAAAAATTTATTTGAGATATTGAAATCTCTAGAACATTATAACTATGCTATTAATTGTTGTTGTCAAAGTTAGATCAAATTTAACGGTTTGATCAATTTAAGATTAAATTAGATATTTACTTAGTTATGATTTAATTTTATAATTAAATTTATAGACAGTTCAGTTTGAACTGATTAAAATCAGACAAAACTATTTGAACTGACCTATCATTAACTTTTTATTTTAAAAATTTAATAATTTTTATATTTTATTTTTTCATAAATTTTATATTTTTACATATAAATTATTTTTATAATATTATCTAGTTCAACTAGTAAGATTAAACAATTGAATTAATTAAACCTAATTAAAAGATCACTTTTATTAATAGTTTTGTGTGTCAACAATTAAAAAATAATTGTCACATTTGGTGATAGAGAGAAACCCTTACAATGAGTATTATTGACATCACTAACTATCAAGAAAAATGTCACTTTGTTGACGGTCATATGTGTCAAAAATTACAAAAATAATTGTCATCTTTTTTGACCGTCAAGAAAAGGAGGAGCATTTGCAATGAACATTATTGACGCTCACTAAGTGTCAAGAAAAGTTGTTGAACTTTTTTGACGGTCACTAACCGTTAAAACTTCTTTTATTGACAAATCTTTTGTTGACGCACAACGACAATTAAATGAATGTCAAAAATAGTATTTTTGACAGTTAGATATAGTTTTCTTGACACTTATCACCTTTGTAAATGCTATGTTTTCTTATAGTTGTGATAGGGACTCTGCGACGATGCTGCTTTTTTTACTTGTCTTATGTTTGCCCCTCTTTAACATGGTTTTCTTGATTGATTAAGGGAGTTTCATTGTTGTCATGGGTGCACTCATTGTGTGATTTAATAAATAAAGTTTAATTTCAATATGAAGTCATCAAGTGATGACTGGTGAGAGAGGAGAATATACTTCAAGACTTCATATTTGGTAGAATGGTTTTTTTTTTTTTTATGAAATGGAAATGAGTGTGAATAAAATAGAATGAGATGTTCATTCTTATGTTTTATTCAGTATAGATATGGACAAAATGATAATTTCATTACATGTTTATGCATGCTTGAAATGTTATAATCAATTAAAAAATAGAATAAAAAATATTAATTGTTTATAATTTTTTAGGTGAAATGAAATTTACATGAAATGGAACACATAAATTTTTTCACTTTTATGATAGAATATATATTCCCATAATCGAAAGAATGTTCATTCATTAGGAATGAATTCCTTTTCAACCACCTAATCAAACATGAGATGATGAGATAATTAACTTATTCCCATTTATATTCCGTTTATATTTCATTCCATATATTCTCTCCAATTAAATGTGCGAATTTAAATGAAACTTGATACTAATATTACGTATAATAATAGTAGTTTATTATTTTAATATATAAAATGAAAATGCTAGGCATAGTAGTTTCTTGAGAGTAGAAAGTTTTGAACTTAGGTACTCACAACAAAACATTTATCAAATGCTGAGTACTCACAATCTCAGTAATTATTTTGCCAAGTATGGAAGGATTCTTTCTTTGATATTATTGATTGGAATCCAAAACAATAACTCTGTCTCTCTCTCTCTCATATGACGTGAATCTATAACAAAAATAAAAATTATAGAAAAGGAAAAATAAAGTAAAAGAAACAGTCGCAAATAATGGACAGTGGTAGTTGGCAGGTTAAAGGAAGATTTGTATGGTGACCTATAATTCCACGAATTAGTGGTTGATAGATACCTTGGAAGAAAAAGAAAGTCAATGATATGGCCGCAGACACACTCCGAGAAAAACCGAAGCACCAGATAATTGACCAAACTCTAGGAAGAGGTGGTCACAGCATGAACCTACACTACATAGATATTCTCTTCTTTTTTTTATTAATCAAAATCTCAAAATTCTATGCCCGATATGATGGGTCAAAATATTGCATATTCAAATTTGAGAAAATGAAAGGCCCACAATGACTAATGAAACTCGGTCAATTTTCGGCTCTCATATAAATCGTTCTTTTTGCTATCATAATCGCTTTTTCTTCCCTTCGTGCACGGTGCACGTATTCACACCGCGCTTTAACATTAACATTATATGTAGATATTGCAAGAATATGCTCCATAACCATAACCAATATCACTCAGCATTCAGCAAAAACAACAGCAAGAAACCTCTGCTGGGCTATGTTAATTTAAACGTCGAATGGATGGAAAATTTGATTAATCCTAGAAATTTTAGATGAGTTGTAATGCGCTTTCATACAACATCATTATCAAGGATAAACTATGATCATATATCTATGAAATGGGTTTTGTTTTGTTTTGTTTTGAACGGTGGTGCAGAAGAAGAGGTACATATAAAAATGCAGCTCAACCACCAAATTTTTGATTCGGTCCTACCAGAAGGCGGCGTGGTGATGGATGCCAAATTAATGTAGACCATATATGCAGTTTAGTACCAAATCTTGATGCTAGTCAAACATAAAATATACTTGAAGCCTATGAATCTTAGTTTCTCTTCACCTTTGAGCTTGTGGCTGCGCAATCATGCAACCCATTTCAAAATATTAGTTAGCATCCCACAGGCAGATGTGTTTCACTTGAACTTGTCGACTAAATTGAAAAGGTTTCTGAGATTGAACAGAGGCCATTCACTTATATTTAGTATAATTAAAATTATACCTCTTTAAGCTAAGTGGAGAGAAGGTACAGGAGAATCCCATCTTTCTGCAGGGTCCATTTTCATTATGCGAAAGTCCACCAACTCTTCTTTGTTGGTTTATCATTGCTCTTCGATTCGTACTTATCTGTCAAAGCAAAATAAAGAAGAACCATCTCAACGGCTTTGCTGCCCTCGCGCAACCTTCAAATAATAAAGCACATATATTGTAGCACTTGGGCACTATGAAAGGTCACAATATAGTCAGGGACGATTAAGTTCATTTCAAGCTTCCACTCTATATAAGGATGCAATATAAATATGTAAATATTTATATTATTTAATAATTTTTTATGAATGTTGAATTTTATTAATTTAATAATTAAATTGAAAGTATTTATCAAATAGATTACATTTACAAAATTTCATACAATTTACAAATTTATTGATATTTTATAACACTTATTTTATTTTAACGTGTAATATATTTTTTAAAATATAAATAAATATTAATTATTAAATTACATACTTATAAATATTCAATTCATCTAAAATTTAATATGTATAATCATCAAAATAATAATATATTATTTAATAGTTAAATTGATTAAATTTATAGTTTATAAAAAATATTAAATAATATAAATATATAAGATTTATACCTAAAATAAGAATCCCCACTACATATATAAACTAATTTATCTCTTTCTTTCTCTTCTCTCTTTCTCCACCTCTCTCTCGAGTCCCCTCACTCACTCTCTTCCCCCTCTCTCTCTCCCCCTCTCCCTGTTTTTGTATTTTAAAATTAAAAGATAAAATATTTTTCTCTAATAAAAAAAAGTGAAGGTTGCTAACCTCCGCCAACTAAAAAAAGAAGTTGAAGAAAGGAAATTAAAAAAAGTTAACAGCGCGCTCGCGCACGCCCACAAATTAAATATTTTTTTCAATTATATATATACACAGGAGCATATTAGCTCACGTGAGTAAGATTTATACCTAAAATAAGAATCCCTACTGTATATATAAACTAATTTATCTCTTTCTTTCTCTTCTCTCTTTCTCCACCTTTTCCTCTCGAGTCCCCTCACTCACTCTCTTCCCCCCCCCCCTCTCTCTCTCTCTTATATTTTTTTCTAATAAAAAAAAGTGAAGGCTGCTAACCTCCACCAACTAAAAAAAGAAGTTGAAGAAAGAAGTTAAAAAAAGTTAAAAGCACACACACAACCCCCCCCCCCACACACATATATATAATAAATAAAGTGGAATCAAATTAAATATTTTTTCAATTATTTATATACACAGAAGAACATATTGGCTCATGTGAGTAAGACTAAGACCCGTGGAATGAAAATCTATTTAACACATAAATGGTTGATACGTGTACTTAAATTAATTTATTTTATATTTAAAATAATTTATAATTAACATTATATTAAAAGAATTTTTTTTAAATAATCTATTTTCAAACATGCTGCATACGCACTTTGGACATATATGTATTTAAACCAAATAGTTACTATTACAACTCAAGTTTGAACCAGTCTAAATTTTCATCCCCTCTAATTAACTTCCTGAACAATGCCCAAGTCCATGCACTTCACACGTATTTAGTCAATGGCATAATTAGCAGTGGTCATTGCCATACTCAACAAGATTATAAATACCTGAGGATTCCATAACTTGCCATATCATCTACATATGCACTTGCCTCTTATCATCTGAGCTAGCTAAAATTTCCTATAGGCCAGGCCACTCTTTCTACTTACACAAAAAGCCTTTCACTTACCTCTTGCTTCTCCAGTCATGGGCCAATTTCAGGCCAAGCGCAAATATTTTGCTGTTTTTCTCGCTCTAGTTGCCTTCCACGATTCTGTTTTAACTCATGGAAGGCAGATGAAGCCATTGAACCAACATTCCTCGCTAAACACAGAAACTGCAGGGCACGAGGATAATCCCCAGCGTACACTCGCACCACTTAACACCAGCGTTAATGCTCCTGGTGCTTTAGCAGAGCAGAAAGTTGACTCGCCCACGATACCAAAATATGACGTTGCTGGTTTTGGAGATCCAGATGCAGGCTACGCAAATGCTTTTCGACCCACAACACCAGGAAACAGTCCTGGTGTTGGTCACCGAAAATTTGCTCAAGATGAAGGTATGAAAGCAGTGGTGGTAGTTCAGAGTCCAGGTGTTAAAGTTCTTGTGACCGAAGGATTCGAAAATGATTTCAGACCTACAGACCCAGGTCATAGCCCCGGTGTTGGCCATGCATATCAGAACAGAAATGGACAGCTAAATTAGTAAGATATGCACAGAATCAATAATAAGCACAGTTAATTTTCGGGGTCGACTTAATTGTACGTCATGTAAATAACTAAATAAGCATTTGCTTTTGGTCCCAAGACTGAAGTAGTTGTAAGTATAATGTCTTCAGGTTCCTTCCGCGCTTCATTAGAGACTGTATTCTTTTTTTTTTGGGGGGGGGGTTGAAATAGAGACTCTGTATTGAACATGATGATGCCGGGCCATGCATACATGGCACGTGGACTTGTCTTTAGATTTTATGTGAATTAAGCAAATTGCAAAATAAAAAGGATGACGTTGTTCATAAAAATGATCTCTCATTTATTTTTTTTTAATTCTTCGTTTGCTGATGGAGATGTAAGAGTCTAAAAAATCAAAATACAAGGGGTTGGTGAAATTCCAAAGTATATAAGAACTCTGGTTTTAAAGTTGTAATAAAGTTGCATGTGCGTACAAACTTGTGCACATAACACACTTCGCTTCACCCAACCCTCAAGGGCGTTCACTTTTCGTTTTAGTTTCTACATTCTTTTTCCCATAACCATGCGTATTTGCAGTTGAAATTGAGAATATGTATGGTAATGGAATCTTACTTGATGCTTGGCTCTTCATTCTTTTCTTCCTTTTTTTTTCTTCCTTTTGCAGAATGACCCTATTTCTGATCTCTCCCGAGCAACGTCCATCGTGTATTTACTTTTTACTCTTAACTCTGGTTTTAAAGTTGCATGTGCAGACAAACTTGTGGCTCATAACTCCCTTCGCTTCACCCATCCCGCAAGGGCGTTCCCTTTTCGTTTTAGTTTGTTACATTCTTTTCCCTTAAGGCATGTGTTTACATAACGCTCAAATCAACATTTAACGTGTCTAAAGTTTTGTGAATCATATTATAAATACACTTCTCTAAAAATCATAAATGTAGATATTTTAATATTGATTTAAATGTTAATGTAATCACATATCTACTTAAATATTTATCATGAGCACAAAGGGTAGACCATTGAGGCTTTTCAAGCCGCAGAAGAAAGGTTGGAGAAGGTATAGATCTTTCTATTTTGGGGGGAAGAACGACGACCATATTATTTGTCACTATCATATGCTCGTTAAATAAATGATTTGTGAACAAATCTCTAAAGAAAAGGGACCGAACGCGAAGTTTTTCCCTTTAACTAATTTTCATTTTGTTATGAAAGTTCTCCTTTCTTTTGGTTGAAAACACAAAAGGCTCTCTTCTTTATATAATCGTAATCGTAAAGGATACAGTTGGCCAAATTAACATAAAATACAGCACCAGAAAGAGCCAATCAACCCCTTTCCTACATAAATACATGCAGACGAAAACCTCCAGCAGAGCTCCCCCAAGCGTCTACGGCACGTGCAAGCCAATAATCATAAGTTATTAGCAAAAAGGGGGAAAAAAAGAGGAGGCAATAACCATAATTAACTCCCTTTTTAATAATTATGTTGAGAGTAAAACTGGTCACTTTTATCCGACCCAAAAAAAAAAAAACTGGTCACTTTTATGAGTGTAACTAAATCTTTATTCATCTTATATAGAATTGTACCACTTGACTCTCTTTTTTTTTTTTTTTTGCTTGGTAGTTAAATGAACCAACAAATGTAATGTAGAAAACTAAAAAAAATTCAACCCGTTCAATCCATATTTTTTATTTAAACAATTCCGTCCTAACAAGTTAAACGATGCAGGTTTAAAAAAAAGTACAAATTTAGATGAGCTATCATTTGATTACTTTAATCCATTAATTCTCACCCTTAAGTTAACAAGCCGACTCACGATTCGTAGATCAATTTGACAACTTCGTAGCTAACAATCATATTAAAGTGAAGGAGTATGTGATTGCTAAACATTGCATTGAGTGGCTATAAAAGCAATAAATTAACAAGCGAATAGCCTCCATAATTAACAATGGTAAAATAAATATGATAATTTTATGAAAGCAGACATTTGAAAAAACATATTTACTATAAGATACATAGTGAGATTCACAACTTTATTTGTTAATGAATAATTCAACAAATAAAATTAAATCAATTAAAAAATTGATTCTACCAATGAGAACTTGACTTATTTAAAAAATTATTTAAATAAATAATCAAATCAGGTGCATCTATATTATATATCACATCACACCCAAATATTTATAATCTAGGAAACATTTTACTGTAGTTGAATATAGCTCTATTTATTGAAAGGAGAATTTGAGAGGGGACCAACCTGAGATGATACATTAAACCAAATAACTACTCTAAACATCTCAAATTATTCTTTTATGTGTAATTTCAACCAGCCGCAAAATTTAAAGACTGGATCCGCTGGGATCCCCTATGCAGTGGCCTATGGTGTAAGCTAGATTCCTTATTGATTGGTTTAAATACTGTACTGACCTCTTAATTATTTATTGGCTAGCTCTTAACAGCTCCTTCTTGCTTTAAAAAGGAGTTATGTACAAGGACAGAAGGAATCAAAAGAACGACGTTTTGCAGGAGATCAGAAGAGTCGAATCTCCTACCATGTGCAGAGCTGGTATGTAGTCAGTCTTTGCATAGCTGCGGTTGAGACACAATGTAAGTTGCACAACAAAGCTTCCTTTGAGGTTGTATGTAACTGCGCAGAGATTCTAAGACCGATGCTGTTGTATTTGATTTTTTTAGTTTTAAACTAAAACGAAGCCCTAAGAACAAAAGACCTCTTCTTTGTGCACTGCCGCCAGAGAGGACATGAAATAGATATCAATAATCTCACGTGAAGAATTTTTCAATTTTCTTCTTAGCAATAAACTCTCAAAATTTTAAACAGTTTGTAAATTAAGGACGCCCCTTCATACAAAAAGGTCTCTCAGCTAAAAGCTTGCACGAAAGACGGAAAGAGACTCTTTTTTGGCGCATACACGAAACAGGCTCTTAGTACTTGTTAAGTAGGCTTTGGTGCATCTACCCCCCCCAAAAAAAAAGGCTATGGTACCACTAATGATTTTACAGATGCGTTAACAGTTGTACATCTCAAACATGGAATAATGCATACGTCCTCTTCATTTTACTAAACTAATAAATAAATAAATGCGTGATCATGAACTAATTATGACACATTATGAAGCTAATATACATTATATATGTGTGTCTTCTATTTATTTAAATTACCACAGTAATAACTTCCAACTTTTATATAATAAAAGAAATAATTTTATATTCTTATAAAGAATTCTCCTGAATCTTGACATCTCTTAATTATTAAAATTTAAAGTATTAAACGAAAAAATAAAATCATTTAATATCTTAAGAAGTTAAATAGCATTTAATATTTTCTTTTTTAACTAATTAAAAGAATTATCATCTGTTTAATTAGGAGTATTAAGAATTTATCTAAAAAAATTGTGTGAATTAGTTTCTCTCTCATTTCTTTCTCAATTACCAAAGCTCTTATTTTCTGTTTACTTGGCCTAGGGGATAGTTAAGTACGCGTAATCAGTATCCTATTTTAATTAATTTATTAATTGGATCTTTAAAGTAGCAAGATGTTGGTTATGGGCTTCAGTACTTTTTCCCTTCATACAAGTGAAGGGCTGCTTCTGAACTCTTTGAAAGAGTGTACTTTTGTCACTGTTCCGTCCACATGCACCTTCCCACTAACCATTCCAGTTGCAAAGCCCTTCATTTGGCCTTCTCATGTGGGATTCGCTGTATGCTCCCCTAGGTTAATATTATTTTTTGGAATGAATGCGCACATAAACTAAGTATTACTTGTATGACCTACCATTATTAGGTTTACTTCTGAAAATCGTGTCGTCAGTCCTCACCGCGCTGGCAAACCTAACCTTGCAACTAGGGGCTCCAACTGCAGCACACAACAAGAATAAACAAGATGACAACAACAGAAAAATCACAAGATTCCTTTGCCTTCAATAATAAATGTATAACTAAAGAAACAGAAAGTGGTTCCCTCAGTTTGGGCGATCATCGAGTCTCGATCTTCTGCATAATTAAATGGAAGTGCTTTAGAATAATATATGCATGTATCTCTGTAAACTAGAACGAATGTGTTTGGTTGGCGAGATGTATGTATCGGTGGTTAATTACGTACGTATTTCCATTTCCTTGTCGGAGTGCTTCATAATGAATAATGAAAATCCGTTGCTTTATAGCTACGCTGCTTCTAAATGTTTTCGACTATTGTGAGTATTGAGTAACAATCCATAACAGATCATACTGCACTATATAAACCAAAGGCATGTAATATATCTGTAACTATTTTTGCAAACAATTTTTGGAATTAAAAGGTAGTGGCGTAGTCTCTCCCTAATTTTAATCTTTGGGCCATTTTCTATGATTGAAGTCTCTATATCAATCTGCGATTCGTGATTCATGACCGCATAAACTCATATAATGAGAGTGGGTTTTGGTCAACTTATAAATTATGTAACACACACACACGCATATATATATATATATATATATATATATAATATTTTAATTTTCAAGTAATTTCGTTTTCTGAATTAGACGTATAACTTCCAACTTAAAAATGCCATACACACCGGCAAATGAAAACGAAATCCTTGTACCAGGTTACATGGCGGTATTGCCACAGTTGAGATGCAATTTTGGCAAGTAACATAAAGTATATACGTTGTCTCCAAATATTACAGCCTAAATGCAAAAAGGAAAAAGGGTTCAAAATCTTGTATGTATATAGCACCCAATGTCAACTAATAGAGGTGCTCATCCCTGGCGCCGTCCTCTAAATTCTATCCGTCCATCTTAATGAAATTTGAACTCAAGACTTACAGGTTGAAATTATTACTCAGTGTTCAATTATTTGGTTGTCCTATGGTAGAGAGTATAGGCTTACAACGACTTTAACCTCAAAGCTAGCTAGCATATCGAATTGAGAAACATATATTCCGTGGCAAACTTTTCTGAAATGGTTTGCAAAGGCATATTCTTATAGTGACCTACCCTAGCTAGATTAAACCATGTGAATGAGCTTGTAAAGAGTAATATTCTTTTCCAATTGTATTTACGTCATTGATTCAATTCACATACTAGCTACATTAATTAGTACATTTCAGTTTTTTTTTTAATTTTTTTGTTGCAGAGGTCTTAGTATTTGTCCATCCAATCACAAAGCAAAACATGTACGTTAGAACTTAGAAATATAAAATGATTTATGTGCTTTTACTTAACAACTTCAAGTTTTGAGATAGTTGGTTTATGATATTGTATCAGATTCTCTAAGATCAAGTGATTGAGAGTTTCATCTTTGCTAGTTAATTAGTTATTTTCAGTCCTTGCAAAATATATATAGAAATCCAGCCTTACCATGCAAAGCACATGCATATGTGATATTGTTAGGGTTTGACTTTGCACTGAAGTTGGTTTGCCTATTTTCCTAGTGTATATAATATGCTATTTCAAAAACTCAATGATCGATATGCTTGGTAAGATCGTGATATTAAAAGTGATGAAATTGTTGAAAACCACGTATCATGCTATATCAATTTTTCCACTTCTCCGACTTTCATTCTTTTCAATATATATTTCACCAAAACACCATAAAATTAGCTATTATTTTTCTTTCATATAAATATGTAGTTTGTTTCGGGCCATTCATTTTCTTTTAAATTAATCAGTACCAGAAAACTGAATTTGAATATTAATTTTCAAAGTAAAACATCAGACTCAATTCATAATAACTTAATGTGAAGTTTATTATACGAACATGATGAATGGAAGCTACAGTCCTTGCAAGAGAGATACGGAGGTAGAGAGATGATAATTTTGTAGAATATAAGAAACACATGCTATTTAATAATGGTACAAATACAAAGCTTATTAGAAAACTACACTAATACATGCAGCATAATAAGAACCTAAACTAAGAATAGATACTACGTCCGATTGCTGCGAGGCTGCGAGCATGGGACCTGCCTAAGAGTGAAATGAAATAGCATTAGGACAACGCCATATAATTATTACGGGTGCACATGAAGTCTGTTACATTTGCATATTTGATATTACTTACTGATCATTAATGGTTAATGGAATGGCCAACACCAGGGCTATGGCCAGGACTTGTGGGTCGAAAAGCTTCAACATATCCCTCCAGATGTCTAACGCTACTATGGAACTGGCTTGGGCTGGCAACAGCATTTTTTGTTGTGCCAGTTGCAGTGCTCGTTGCCTCGGCAGAGGCAGAGTTGGGTGACTGAATGCTTTGTCTCAAATTCCTTCCTTCTGTATAGAGTAGTTCACGAGACAGAAACAACACCACAAAAAGCAAGCAAGTGCTAGTGAAATGTGCCATGGTCAAAGGTTAAAATGTGAGGACGAGACAAAGTAAAGAACGAAGGGTAAAGAAGCAGAGCCTAAGATTTTAAGGGTTAAAGGTGACGGGGCTGGAGATCTGGGTGTTTGGGGAAAGAATTGAAGGAGGATTGATATTTGAAGGCCACCAGCTCCCTGGTATTTATAGACCTGAAAAGGAGAAGCATGCGCTCCAAATACTGAGGGAGGGCTGCAAAAAGAAAAAAAAAAAAAGAAGAGCAAGCATAAGGAAGATTCCATTCTCATACATATACTCAAACAAAATGTGAACGTCCATGGGGGTTGGGTGAAGCGAAGGGAGTTTTGGGCCACAAGTTTGTGTGCACTTGCAACTTTATCACAAATTTAAAAAAGTTAAAGAGTTACTGAGGCAGGGCTGCAAAAAGAAAAAAAAAAATGAAGAGCAAGCATAAGGAAGATTCCATTACCATACATATACTCAAACAAAAAGTGAACGTCCATGGGGGTTGGGTGAAGCGAAGGGAGTTTTGGGCCACAAGTTTGTGTGCACATGAAACTTTATCACAACTTTAAAACCAGAGTTAAGAGTTAAAAGTAAATACACCATAGACGTTGCTCGGGAGAGATTAGAAAGAGGATCCTTCAAGTTAGAATACCAATACTTCCTCCTTCTCCTATTTTCTTTCTTTTCTACCATGGAGAAGTGGGGAGGGATTGTGTTATTAGAAGGTCAAGAATATGTGACTGGAAAGTAGACAATTTCACACAAAAGCATACGTATAACCATTAGTTGTGCTTACACTATAGAATGACCAGATTCGTGAAGAATAATAAATATACACCATTCTTTTTAAGTTAGCGTTTACTGTAAGTGATTAATCGCCTTGTGTTTGATTGATTTCAAGATCAGAAGAAACATGAGATGTATCTAGAGACTAGTTCATCGCCTAGACCCACTATATTTGGTTCTTATTTTTGATCTATTTTGGACCCATGTGGATGAAATTCCAGCGACTTTGACGTTTGTGTATCAGTGCATTTATTTATGACACATAATAGTATGGATCATTTTTAGTAGTTGTCAAATTTTTGTTGGTTAATTATTATATTTGGCGAACTTCAAATATTTATTAAAAAAACTAATAATAAATAAGTGTTTGACAGTTCATTCTTAATATTTAATCCCAACACCTAAGAAAAAGACATTAATTGGTTTCTTAACAGTGCCACTATTTCAATAAATAGATTAAGTTAATAAAAAATTGACACATTATTATATGTAAAAAATATTTTTTAACACAAATTTTTTACAATCATTCAATATAAAATAATGATGTATCAATTTTTTATTAATTTAGTGGATCTACACAATTTATGTAAATTAGGTCTATACAAGAATTTTTCCATCTATAAAAAGTGACATAAAAACAAAAGAATTAACAAATCATTTCCTTTATTTTTTTTAGTCTACTACAAATCTTTTCGCTAAAATTGTTAATATCCATGATGGGCCAATAGAGAGACAAGAAGAACAATACAACTAGACAAAGCAAGCAAGATATTAGATACTAGCGCTTTTGCTCGAGAGGTTGGCCTTAAACAGTTAATGCACGCCATCCACCATTGTTCACAGGATGTGTCCGCAGAATCTCTTCCTAAAGATGCGGAGTGAAAGGCCTTACATGCTGTGGTCGAAACAGTAAAATTAAATTAGATTCACTTTTTCGCTTTCTAACACGTATAAATACCAACCTAGATGGAAGAGCTTTCAGTATCTGCTACCTATCTTCCCTCTTCCATTCTCTTGAAAGTAGCACACCCTTCTCTATCCCTTTCTCTCATATATCTCATCCTCGTTTCCAGACACATTAATTTGCTCATGGCAAACACAAGGCTCCAAATTGCCCATGTTCTCCTCCTGTTTTTGATTTTACACCTGCTAGTTCTCTGTGTCCAAGGGAGGCATCTGAGGTCTCGGTTGTGCAGAGTGTGCTCCAAGCCTCTTGAGAACGCCATGAATGTAGCAGCTCATGGTGCTGGAGATCATGGAAGCAGTAGTACCACTCATCATGATATGCAGCAAGAAAGAGAGAGACGAGTAGAACTTGAAGTGGACGATTTTAGGCCCACTTCCCCAGGTCATAGCCCAGGTGTTGGTCATTCCATCAACAATTAACTAGCACAAGAGGCTTCTTAAACACATGAACATACGCTACGTACGTGCATGACCTGGGAACTGCGATTGGTTAAAGTTGCCACTCGTAATTTTGTCAGTCTCTCACAAGATTAGAGTAGCTTGATATGTAGTTTCTCTTAACTTTATCGTTGAAAAAATGTATCTCGCATTTGATTTATTTTCAATGTATATGGCCTTTCCTTCATGCATCGCAACCTCTGTCTGCGTACGAGCTCCCTCTGTTTTTTTTTTTAAATGCAAATTCAATCAGCCTTGCCTTTCAACCATATGATACTAACGATTTTTTTTTAATTGATGGTATGTTTATATTTTTTTGGCGCTAATGGTATGTTTAAATTGAGAAATTAAAATGAAGAAAAAGTAAGATTATAAATAAATATTTTTTTTGTTCGAAAATTTTATTAAAAAATTTAAAAATTTTACACAATAGATTTTTCAACCTTGTTCACTTTTATTAACATTTCAGAGTTCAGAGAAATTCAAAATCCTCCCTGTACAAAGAATAAATGTCATTTCCTTCTTGAATATATAATATAGAATCATGTAAGTGAAGGGCCAACATCCCAGCGACCAAAAGAGATGGAAAGGAAAAAGTATAAAGTAAGAAAAGCCTGCGCTGTTTTTGAAGTTTACTAGGGACAGAAGAGAAGTAACCGAGTGGCATTAAACACACACCCAACAGCATAACCAATAAAATAGTGTCAAATGTCAATTAACTAAAATATAAATAAAAGATTTGACTTGTGGATCGCACTACTCTATTCTTAAGTACATAGATAGAATTAATCAGTTGTAACTTGTTTACGTATTTTTAAATACAGATTCATCAACTACTTAATTACTTATCTAATCATACTAAATTAGATATTATCTAATTAAATTAATTATACTTTATATCTCATTACTTATGAAATCTCACACTATGCTACTTTTTTATACAAACTGATTTCATCAATTATCAAACTAAATTAATTAATTATTTATATATTTTTAATCACAAACTCATTAATTATTTGATCACTTATTTAATTACATTAAATTAATTATTTATCTAATTAAATTAACATATTTTATATCATGTCATAAGGTTAGAATTCCCCAATATTTTATGGGACCACTTTTGATGTGCTGTCAGTTTTTTTTTTTTTATTGAATGTGCTCATGAGTGACGCGTTCAATTTGTGGTCAAGCAAAGTATTTTTCGTGGGGTTGGATATTCTCTGTTCTAGAAGATCAAGAACTATCAAAATCAACAACTTCATCCATCAGTGTCTTCGTTTTTTTGTAGAAAACCGCGGCGTAATTCCATCAGAATCTTGGGTCACATCGCAAAACCATTGGCGAGATGGCTATGTTCATATACACCAGCAGATGCGATTGGAATAAATAAATGAAGATATTTTTTTACAAAGGAGCAGTAGTAAGTTATTATCATAAAGGATACTATATTTGCGCATCTGTTGTTCAAAACAGTACTTTTATATCACACTAATTTTTGTATAATAATAGGTTAATAAGAACTAATTCCTAGGTAAAATTTTGATGTAAAAAATAGTGAAAATAAAAATAATATGCATGAATAATTTTTTCTATCATAAATTCCTATTTATGTCATTAAAAAGAACGAAAAATTCTCATAAATGACGGCAACATAATGTATTATGTACTGTGGACTTGTGGTAAAAGTATTATCACATTAATACTAACAAATATTTAGCGCTCGTGTTCCTAATTTTGAAAGTAATTATAGTGTGTTTGATTTGATTTTTAAAACTTTAAATTAAATTATGATTTATGCAAAAATTTGTCTAAATTTTTAGGAGATAAGCTTTTACTAAAATTATGGTTTGAGAAATTTTAAAAGTCAAATCAAACACACATTAATTTAATAATTGATGTTCTATATATATACTTCAATCTTTTGGAAAAATTAAATTAAAATGAAAACAATAGCTCCAACCCCTTAGCTTAATAGGGTATAATAATGCAATGGTAAATCAAACTCTCACAAAATTAAGATACTATATGCCGTAACTCGACATGAAACTCTAATTATTTTGATGGAAAGAAATCAACCAAATGCAGCTTGAAGAGAAACAAATTAGGTCCGGTGAACATGAGAGGCAAATTTCAATGCCAGTGATGAATCCACTTGAAGTTGAAGATGAGACATGAGAGGCTACAACGTAGCACAACTTGTGCTAGATACCTTTTTCCTCCCTGTGCCTAATGGCGGTTACCTTAGTTGAAGCTGAAGCCAGACACCTGTAGAATCCTACCCTACCACCTTTTCAACAAACGAGCAACATTACATGCATATGTATGTTTTTAGGATAATACTTTTTTTAACTCCATGTAAATAATGTAAAATAAGTGTATAAATAAAATATTAAATTTAATATTATACTTATTTATTTTACATTCACTTGTACAGAATAAAATAAAGCACTAATTTCCCCATCATTACATCCACTAAATTCAAATAGAAAGAGGGCTGTCCAAATTGCAAGGTAGGTTTCTTAAAAGGCAGCCCTTTTTTTCTATTTTAGGATTTGGTTGTCTGCGGGGACAAACGCTCGTGGCTCCAACTCATAAACTTTTTGCAAGCTGCAGCATGCGCTGTGTACGGCTTATGATTTGGTTAAATATACTCTTAAAAAGGAGGCTATGCTTATAAAGTGTGGCTTTTCATAAATAAAATTGTTTGTCTATCAGTTCCTATTCCTAAGTACTTTTTTCAAAAAATTTTAAGAACTTCTTAGCTGTACTTTACTTTCCAATATCTTAAGCAATTCCGTCTCAGAACGTAACTGATCACTTTGCAAGATTTTTGAACCACTGGGAATTGTCAAAGGGTCGTGACGGCTTTTTTTTATTATTATTATTTGATTATTCGAAAGTTATAGTTTTCAATTTTTTATGACTCACATTAAAACAAAACAAAAACAAAAAGTAATTAGGAAGGGCACAAAAGTGCTCATAATCATAACTAGAGAACATGGCTTTAACCCAGATCTTAACGAAATTCTAGCACTGCTTAAATAATGTGCACCAGGTCCAAGATAGCTACAATTTTACTCATAGATCATACTTGTAGTCCTCTACATGGTAGATAATGAATCAAAGCATGCATCGCGTCTATATACATTGTCAATTTTATTTTATTTTTTAACATAATATCGAAGAATATATACTGAATCTTTTGGAGCCTGTTCAGCATTTCATTGAAGCAGTAACTAGTCTCGAGTTCAAGCTAGCTAGCTATATTTTGTAGCCTTAAAAAAATGAAAACAAAAATGAATAGCCACTTATGAACACATATTACAAAAGCAAAGATTGTAAGTGAAGAATAAAACTAAATCAATAATATCAACCTAAATTAAGTAAATTGCCAGAGCATCTCACCTAACATTTGCCATATTATTCAGGCCTAAATTTGGCTAAACATTCTTGTCCTAGATGCTAGGGAATTGCTTCGATGTGACCCTTTGGACCATTTTGACAATGCGAAAACAGATCATTACCCTCCATCCAAAGCCAATTGATTAATCCACGGGCTAGAATTAGAAGCCTAT
This sequence comes from Castanospermum australe, assembly GCA_019955255.1. Lineage (NCBI taxonomy): Eukaryota > Viridiplantae > Streptophyta > Magnoliopsida > Fabales > Fabaceae > Castanospermum > Castanospermum australe. Next base: position 432,153 of record NSJW01000862.1, on the reverse strand, counting down.
AATCACTTGAGTCGATAATAAGTAATAAGATAATTTAAGCTTCATAGTGGCATCTCTTTTTTTTTTTTGAAATTTTTTTTTTTAAATTAAGAATATCCTTATCAGGTTCAGCCCATTCGAATAATCTTATAAGTTTAATCTCTTTTGAATTAAGAGTGATAATGATATAGATCACTTCATAAAATGTGATTCTTCTTAATCGAACTGCAATTCTCATTTATAAGAATATAAGCCACTTCCATTATACTAGTAACTTGTAGGTACATAGTGGCATCTATTTGTTCACGTAGGTGGAGGCATTTATTTTTTCTTCCTGGATCAGAATAGAAAAGGCAAGGCCCTGATGTATTAACTAACAAAAGGAAGATGCAAAAAGGTATGGGCCTGGTACATTTATGCATAAAGGAGCGCAAGAATCTGGGCTCTTTTGCTTTCAGCTTCTTGTTACTATAAACTCAGTTATTAGGCCCATTTTGAAGATGTTGGACTGTTTATGTGACAGAAAGAGCCCGTTTTACCTATGTGGAGAAGCTTGTCCTGTGAATATTTTTCCCTGTTCACAACTAAGTTCGGCTAAGCCCATCATTGCCAGGCCACTGTTCGGTGAGCTTGGGATGGACCATTAACTTAATTCATCTTCATCAAGAACCGAAAACCTGGTGAGTAGACCCAAAACAAAAAACAAAAACTTGCTGAAGTTTCAAATGAATATATTACGGTTAGAATAAATTCATAATTCATTTGGACGCAAATCAGAATATTTGACAGTGTGAGATGGTCAAATTCCACACTGTTGAAATAGGAAATCAATTTAAAAAACAAACAATAAAACTACACATAATTATATAAAAACACAAGCATGTTGTTTGTATTAATAATGAGATAATAACTAATTTATTTGTTCATTTTAAACAGTTCAAGTTCTATTTAATATTTTCTTTTGGGTAATCAAAAGTCAATGGAAAGAAAGGTTACTCCCTTTCAAAATCAATGCTTGTCACAAGCCTCAGCCAAAATTTAGAGTGGAAGTTGGTAACTTTTATTGCAGTTTTGCGGCTTCAGTTGTTAAACAATGATTTCCTTTGCTAATAATGATCATACGATCCAAGTCTGAGAGCAAGGTTTTTGTTCTTTCCTTTCAAGTTGAATATAAATATCTATTTTTTTAATGTGAATCAAGAGTAATTTTATAAGATTAGTTCATTTAAAATATTTTATATGATTAATTTTTTTAAATTAAGAATAATAATAATATGAGATGAATGAATATAAACATCTATAAATAACCCACAAATAATTAATGCATAGCATAATCGCATGTCAGAATCTAACAATTTGTTTCCTATTAACAACAAAAATGAATAATGCTAGTGATAGCAGTGCCACTACCGTTCATTTATACTATTATTGTTTCTAGTTCGCGATGTCGTTGTGAAATTGTGATGTTATAGAAGTGGCAGAAAATGAAGGTTTAGCTTTATGTGGTTGTTTCATTTGTATGCCCAAGAAGAATATATGTCAGCATTAATTTTTTAAAATAAGCAAGAAATCTTCATTTAGATGCTTATTAAAAAGTAGGTTTTGCCTCTTCTACAATGAAGTGAGAAATTTATTTTAAAAAATAGAGTAAAAAGTATTAATTATTAATAAATAAATTAAAAAAATAAATTTTAATAATTTTATAATTTAATATATATATATATATATATATATATATTTATTATAATATTTATTATTGATTATTTTATCAATAATTAATTTTTTTATTTTATCTTTTAAAATAAATTTTTTATTTTAAAGGAATTAAATCCTAAAAAGTAAAGTGTTTGGTCTATCAAAATCAAGTAAACAAAAAGTCCAATTCTTAATATGCAGTTATGCACCATTAAAGTGATCTGCCAAAAGACGACCAAAAAAAAAAGTGATCTACCAAAAGAAATAAGATATATATTTATTTTGTTAAAAAAAGAAGATAAGTGCACTAATAACATTATTCCTCACTTGCAAGACTAAACAAGTGAAACGGAGATAAACACGTGTTTAAAGAAACTAAACTATTTTATATTAATATTTTTTATATGATACTATAAGATATAAAATATATGGTTTAGATTATAATAATTATAATCATATTATTCATATATTAAATAAATGAAATATTAAATCTATATACGAGTATCCGATTATACAAAAAGAGTCTAATTGATTTAGGATAAATGTAAATTTATATACATATATATATATATATATATATATATATATATGATGTTAATGACGTTAATTAATATAAATATATTGTTATGTTTCTAAAAGTCATGCAATGTTAAGTGTTGAGATGGTTTTTTTCAAAAACTGTAACAAGTTATGTAATATTACGTAATGTTATGTGTTAAAGATTTCAATAAGTTATCTAATATAATGATAGGTGATGACATAATTTCCTTCAAGTAAATTTTAATTTACTAGAGAGTTGATACTTTTATTATTTAGTCATTAGTTTATATTTATAAAAAAATATAATGATGATATAAACTGTTTGTTTTATTTTTCTAAATATACAATCACAGTTAAAACATTTGATTAAAAGTATATGATCAAGAGAAAAATATAAATAAATTTAAAAATAATTTATCATCAAAATAAAAATATTATATTATCACTGATTTAATTTAAAATATAATAATTTTATTGTAAAAATAATTAAAAACAGTAACACGAAAGTGTCCGCAAGTTACTTAATTCATAAACTAATATAATGTTTAAAAATATATATATATTACACTAGGACTATTAAATGGCCGACTGGCCCATTAGAGCCCGCCTATGATGGATTGAGTCAAAATTATTTACATATAAACCGATTGAAAAAAATTAATTTGACCATTCTCACATGAATTTATGAGTGCAAAGGGACTAACTTGAATAATTTTTTTTTAAATTTTCATTTTTTCACCAAAAAATTTATAAAAAAAATTAAATTCACTCAATTATAAATGAAACTTGTCAAATCAAATAAACATTATCCAAATCATATCTACCAATAGATAACATAGTATAAATATTTTTCAAAATCCATACTAAACCTATAAATATAATACATAATTTTAATATTTTCAAAAAATTCAAGCATTCAATTTCAAGATATACTGAGATTCTAAATTGAACAATGAGAGTGATTAGTATAACGTGTATATTATAAAAAAATATACTGAAAAATTAAACTTAGTATATATTTTTATTATAAATGCATTTCATAATTTGAAAAAATGTTAATATATATATTGAAGTTGAATAGGTAGATTTTTTAAAAACCTCTTAAACTTAATGAGTATGATTGTGTATTTAAACAAAAAAATACAATTTCACTAAAAAAAAGTAAGTAGGGCTCATTTAACTCACAAGTATGATTGTGTACTTAAACGAAAAAAAATACAATTTTACTAAAAAAAGTAAGTAGGGCCTGTTTAACCCATTAGTTAAACGAGCTTGATTCAAAAAGCATTATGTTTATACAAATCATAATTATAAAAATTTGACTTACATTTTTTATGCTGTTAAACGGACTAATCTAACAGATTTGATTCATTTTGATGATTCTAGTTTACACGTTTTAGTGCGGCCCATGATATAAAAATATTATTTTGTATATTATTAAATATTCATTCATTTTTTTTTGTGGTCATTAAATATTAATTCTTTCAATATACACGTTCATATATAAATATGGGATAAAATATATTTTTACATTCCTTAAGTAAAGTCATTTATAAATTTACTCTTAAAATTTATTTTGAATAATTTAATTCTCTAATGTTTAAGTTTAAAAAAGTCATTTTTTTTAATTAAATCAAATAAAAATATATTTAAAATTTTTTTAATAGATTTATTGATAAAAATTCAAACTTTATGAGAATTAAGTGATAAAAATTCACACTGTAGAAGTTATGAATTTTAAAAAAATTATTTTTTTTGTAAAGATAAAATCACGAAATGTGCATATGTTATATATTATATTTAAGTAAACAGTCAAAATAACTGTTTTCAATTTAGTTAAGTAATTTATTCTATACTATATATAATGGGAGAATCTCTCGTTTGGTCTCCAAGTTTTACTTTTTTCTAAAATGTTATTAATAATTAATTAAATATAAATAAATAAAAAATAAACTATAAATTTATAATTCTTTTTAGTAACTATTATTTACAATTATTCTGAACATCATTTCTTCATTTTCTTTTTATTTCTATTTTTGTTGTCATTATTTTTTTTGATAACCACCATTTACGGTTACCTATATTTATTTTGCCATCATTTTTTATTTAATTGTAGTAAAAACTTTGTATTCTTTAAACTTTTATTTATGTAAAAGAATTTTATTATTTTATTTGTCCATTTTATGATTATTTTTTAGCGTATAAAATTCTTAAAAATTAAATTATAATTTTTATATTTAAAAATATAATTTATTTTTATTACGTGAATATCTTTTAATAAATTTATATAAATATAAAAAATATAAAATATAAATTAAAGGATACGTTAATATTTATAAATGTCTAATACAAATAAATTTTAAAGAATAAGTTAAAAATCTCCTCATGTAATTTGAATTTTATTTATAAAATTCAAGTGACTGAGATCAAGATTCGACGCAGTAAAACGCGAAGACGGTGCCCGTAACAGAAGCAGTGGAGCCGTTAAACCAGAGTTACCGGAGACAAAGCAAACACAACGTGACGCAGAAAAATGGCGACCACGTGGCAATTATTGGGAAGGGTCCCACACCTTTTGCTATGCGACCCACCATCCTCCTTTGAGGTCCAACAGCCCTGTTATCAGGTGGACCTTTTGATGCAATCCAACGGTCCTTGACGAGGTCTGAGTTAGGATCAAACGGAGCACATTGCACAGAGCGACGATGATCACCGTAATATGGACGGTTGAATCTCGGAACGGTGGAAGCGCCGCCAACACGTCGCTTGACGGCGTTTCCCCGTTTCGGAGTGAAAAATCGAATTCAAAAGATTCTCCACTTCATTCCTGCTTCAAAGCCTTCAACTCGAAGGCATCGTTTTTTTATTTTTAATTTATTTTCCAAATTAAATTAAATTAGTATTTCTGTCCCCAAAAATTTGCTATTCGCTCTTTTTCCAAAGAGGACAGGGACACTCTTCAGCCTTCACCTACACCGCATTCAATACTGCCGTTTTATTATTCGTCAAAGACAAGAAAATATTCGATTCAAGCCTGCTAAACTAATTGTTATATGTAATTGTAGAGCATTAAGCTAGTGATGGAAATGGACTTTGACTTTGTTTGGATATTTACTGTAAATAAAATAAAATAAAATAAAATAGGATAAAATGAAGGAAAATAAAATAAATTTTTTATTTAAATATTTAATAATAAAATAAAAAAATTTATTCTATTATTTAAAAATTTTAATAAAAATTAATAAAAATTAATAAAATAATAAAAATATATTAATTTATTCTATCAAATATCTCATAATTTAAAAAATAACAAAAAAATATAAATAAAATAAAATAAAATAAAATTTACTAAATTTTATTTTATTTCATCTTATTTTTTAAAATCTAAATACTAAATTTTATTTTATTTCATCTTATTTTTTAAAATCTAAATAATAATACTTCTTACTATTTTGTTTCATTCTACTTCTTTCTATCCTATATAATGAATCCAAACAAAGTCCTAGTTTCATGAACCACACCATTCCCAGCAGTCACTGTCTGCATGCCGCGGTGTTCAACGCAAATGCTTCCTATTAATTAATTCGTTAATTACAACCAAGTCTCTCTTATGACCTCTCTCCGCCGTCGTTGCTTTTGATTCCTTGTCCTCGTGTTTTTTTCTCCTTCCTCCTCTTAATTTTATTTATATGAATAATTTTATATTTTATATTTATTTTCAAAAATTATTTTAATTATTAAATAAAATATGTTTTATATTTTTAAAATATTAAATATTATATTTTTTATTTAACACTTATATTATTAAATATTAAAAAAATAATTTAAAAATAATTTTTAAAAAGATAACAAAACACTATTTATATTTGTCTCTCATCTTAGATCTTACAAGTACAGCAATAGCATGAAACCTTGCGACCAAAAAAAAAAAATGAAACCTTGCAACCCTTTTATCCTTTAACAGAATAGCAGCATCATATTAGTCCAAAATAATAATAATAATAATAATAATAATAATAATAACTTATCCCTAAAAACAAGTTTGCCATGTCAATTTATGCTGTTAGATACTTATAACAGGATTTTGTTGATGAATATTCCTCGGCAAATTTATGTAACTATTTTGATTTTTATTGTATTATTGAAAAATTATATTAAGGAGTCATTTATAATATATACTTTTTAAAAATCTGCATTTTTATATTTTCATGTAACTTCTCACAGTTTTTTTTGAAAGTACGTCAATTTCATTATTATTAATAAGAGTATATATATATATATATATAAATTATAAAATTTACCTATACTTTTTAAATAAATTATATAATTTTGTATAAAATGTTAACAACTTATAATTTATTTATTAAATTTTTATATCACTTTATAATATAATATAGTGTTTTTCTAATAATATGCTGTAACAACCCTAGATTATGTTGATGACTAGAATAGTATTTCTTAGCAAGTTCTAATTAGCCACAGGAATGACGACTTTATCACGCTTTTCTACTTTCTAGACTAACCTCAGCCATAACCCAAGACCATGTTGGCAAAAATCAGCTGCTCAGCAGCTGGTTCACGACGTCGTTTCAGCACAGGACAGTCATTAATTCCAACTTATTATTATACCAATATTATATTTAATTACGAGTGAATTTTTATTTTAAACTTTTAACATTAATTTAGTCTTATAAAAAAAAATTAACATAAGTCTCTTAATTAAAAAATTAATATTAAAATAGTTTTTATAATTATAAATTATAAAAATATTGTTTAATGAATCTTTTAATTAAAGAATTAAATTAATGTAATTTTATATGATTTAAAAAATAAATTAATATTATTTTTTATAATTAAAAATTAAATTAATATTAATTTTTTTAAATAATAAAATTTTGATGTTATTATTTATTATTTAAAAATTAATTTAATATAATTGTTTTTAGGATTATATTAATATTATTGATATAGATAAATATTTCTTTTACTAAAATGGGCGTTTCCATTATTTTAACCTGGCTGGTTGTTTTACTACTCTGCATTTTGCGTTGCTTCTCTGGGACCATTCATTCGCTGCTGCTGTCGGGTGTGCTTGGGTTCCAAGCGCAGTAAGAACACCCCCAAAATTCGCTCTAGCGTCGTATGGGTTCCTCTCTTTCTCTTCCATGGAGCTCCAAACCCTAATCATCTCAGCTGCCACGCTTCTCTCTATGTTCCGCCACCGGTATCTTTTACCACTCTCCTCCATTTCCCCTTTCTCTTTTCTTTCTCCATCATCTCTCCTGCTTTCTTGTGCCTGCAAATATTTGTTCCCACTACCTGTGCTTTGTCTGCATCGCTGCCTTGTTCATAGGTTTCTATATTCTATAAATTTCCGAACTTTTGCCATTTTTGGAAGTTGATGACTTCTTTTTTTTCAAAAGAAAAAAATTTCTTCTTTTGGGTTTCCAGTCTATGTGGCTATTTTGTTACTAGTTATTACTTTGGTTTGAATAAAGCTTTCTTTCCTTTTTCGTTTTGAGAGGGAGGATTGTGATTGTTTTCAGTTGAGCGTGAGGTGTGGGTGATTTTTTATTTGGGTTTGTGAGTCAGGGTAGCTGGAATGCTCTGTTTAAGGAAGCGATGATCTTTTTGTTATTTATTTTCGTTGACCAAGTGTTTTTGGTTTTGTAGATGATTGGTTCCGGCATGGTATGGTAATTATTTAAACTTTTCACATGACGGTGCGGATAAGGATCCTTATGTCTTCTATTTCTAGCATGCAAAGTTGAATTCTAATTTATTGCTTTCATATATTTCTGTACGCTTTTGTATTGCTGTTTGATATTTATCTAGCGTAAAACACATGAAGTTAGAATAAAATTAGTTATTCTGTAATCAATGCGGTAAGTTGTAACTGCATTTGGTTAAATTTTGGTCACATAGCTATTTCAAAGCTTTTCTTGCTTTGGGCTTTCTACTATTTACTTATAAATAAATATGTGATGTTCCAGTTTGTTAAATGAAAGTATGCTCAAAGAGTGTTTCATTTCCTTTGACAAAAGACATTGTAATTTTTATTGGCTGCTGAGTTGAAATGAAACCAAAGGAAGTGATGACTAGAAAAAATTTGGCTGCTTTGTATTTTTAGATCGTTTTTCTGGTTGTGAAAGCATTCTGTTATATAGTTGTTTTGCATATATTAATTTATGTATGGAGTGAAAAGAAATTCTTACATGTATTTGTGGTTCAAATAGGGAATTGTTGCACCCAGTGAAAACATTCAATTGTTTTGTGGTTCTGTCATGTACCTTCTTTTGCCTCGCTGCATATGGACCGTGCTATTTGAATGGGATGCAAAATCCACCAGAATATGATGCTTGTGCTTCTTTTGGGAAAAGTTACAATTTCGGTTTTTTCAGACACCATTGTTAGTGATTCTAGTCCAGGCTATGGATCCCCTACTACCCACGACAGTTTTGAAAGTGTTTGTCTAAACACTCACTTGTTCTGCTTTCCTTCAACCTTATCTGGATTTTCTCATAAAGAGAAAAGTCTGAAAGCAGCTTCTCTAGGAGATTCTGGCATTAAGTACAATGGTCCATTTTGTGTAGAGTTAGCTCAAGATAGCAGGCAGACAAGTAACAAAAGTGGGTCATCTGACTATGGCGTGTTTAAGTTACTTAGTGGGGGGGTTGTTTCTTGTTCTTTAAACTCCGGAGAAGGAGTGAATGATGTGCCATCTCTTCAAACTGAAGGAGGTTGTAAAGATGATATTTCTTCCTGTGTTGGCTCTTTACTTAAGCAGAAAACAACACATTTTTGGTCAAAGAACTCTGAGATGTCCAAATCAAGTTTCTTTGATACTTCCTTCTCACCCAATGTAAGGATTGGCCCTACTATGCTGGATTGGGGACAAAAATATTTGTATTCTTCTTCAGTAGCCTTCTTAAATGTGGCAAATACATGCAATGATAGCATATTACACCTCTATGAGCCATTCAGCACTGACTTACAGTTCTACCCTTGTAACTTCAGTGAGATTTCTCTAAGACCTGGTGAATCAGCTTTAATTTGTTTTGTTTTCTTCCCTAGATGTCTGGGCTTGTCATCGGCTCAACTGATTTTACAGACAAGTTCTGGTGGATTCATAGTAGAGGCTAAAGGATATGCTACTGAATCTCCCTTTGGAATTCAGCCCTTATTAGGTCTGGAAATTTCTCCTGGTGGAAGGTTGAGCAATAATTTTTCGTTGTTTAATCCCTTTGACGAAACCCTTTATGTGGAGGAAATAACTGCTTGGGTTTCCGTTTCTTTGGGGCATAGTTCGGTTGAAACTGAGGCAATTTGTAGTATAAATAATTTTCAGGTTCTGGAAAATATCCTTTTCCCAACCATTAAGAATCGGTTGGTTGTGAAGAGTAGCCAAATTGATTCACCAATAGTAGCAATCAAGCCCCGTAGGAACTGGGAGATTGGTCCACATAGCTCTGAAACTCTCATGGAGATAGATATTACAGTTGGATTTGAGGGGAAAATTTTCGGTGCATTTTGTTTGCATTTAGTGAGGTCCTCACAAGACAAGTCTGATACAATTATGGTTCCTATTGAAGCTGAAGTGAACAGTCATTCTACCTACAACACTGTTGGTATATTTGTTTCAGCAACTCTTGAGGGTCTAGCTGCATGTGATAGTGGTGAAACTGTTATCACTATCTCTCTAAGAAATGATGCCCCTTACATTTTAAGTTTTGTTAAAGTCCTAGAAGTTGCTGACGCTGAGCTTTTCCATATCAAGTACATGGAAGGCTTACTGCTTTTCCCCAGTACTGTTACACAAGTTGGCATTATTTATTGTAGTCACCTGCGCTTTGATTTACATGACTTGCCTCATAAAGTGTCCAACTTGCTAGAGAACTGCAAACTGCTTATTCTTACAAATGACTCGACTAGTCCCCTGATTGAGATTCCATGTGAGGACATACTATATATTTGTTTTGAACATCAAAGGCTTTCGTCTGTTGGAATAGAAGACATGTCTAAACTCGTCAAATCTGGTAATATGAAGACAGGGTATGTGGGAAGAAGCATGCAATTGCCACCAAATGTCAAGGTAAGCAGGTCTAGCTCTCCTTGTCCATGTTTTATTTGAACACAATTGTTGATGAATTGTTTTCAATTTGTAATTCAAAATTTAGACTACCGAGTCTCATGAATACTTTTTATTTTAAAGAATGGGCTGTTTCAACTGAATCTAGGAGCATATTTTGTAAGTGCCTTGGAAGTATGTTCCTTTGATGCATGAAATGCATAGTTGTTCCTTTGTGATATTTTTGCATAAATAGTGTACTTGACAAATACCGTCGGCTCTTGCCTACCATTTATTATTTTTGCACATAAATTATGTACCAGGTCCAGGATCATTGAAATGAATGTCAGTTGTGTTTAAATTCTGCATTAACAATCTACCTAAGTCTATTTTTTTTCAAGATCTATGGATACGATCCTGGAGAACTGAGAGTTTGACAGGTTTAAGACAATAAACAGTTAGGGTTCTCTAGGACAAAGGTGTTAATTTCAATATAATATCAGTTACTTTTCAGGTAACGCAAATAAGTAATAAAATAAAGAAGCTTGTGTCTATTTATCTATACTTCCCTGTCTTTGATACAAATAAACAGCTGGAAATCTCTCTCTTAATTGATGGCTGAAATCTGGAAGTTTGGAGTAATAAACTTGTATAATCATATAATATGCATCAATTGTTCTATGAATGACGTGGGGATCTGCCCCCATACGGGTATACTTAGTGCTTTCTGCACCATATTCTGAATTTTGGTTTCTAACCCACTGCTCTCTTGCTCTGCTTTTTTTTTTTTTTTTTTGACTTGCTCTCTTTTTCCTCTTTATAATAGTTCCCTTTCTACTTTTACTGCTTTGCCCTAAAAGAGAAAAGAACAAATTACTTTAAAAGTATTATATGATATTTTGTAGAGGGCAGGAATCCTTATTTTGCAATTGTTTTTAACACAAGGGAACTTTTGTGGTAATCATCTTTCCTTCATTTGCAATTTTTCTTTCTGCAAATTGTTGTATATGTGTATATAGTTATTATGCCCTGTAGAGCAATTCATGTCATCTACTATTTGAGATAGATTTACTTATTTTGCCTTAATTATTTATTATTGTTTATACTTATATTTCCAATAATCTTTAAAACAAATGATTTCTGTTACCTTTATATGAAGGTTATAGAGGCAGCAGATATAGATGAATTAGTTCTTGGAAACTGGAAGTCTCAAGGAACTACCGGTGACATGTCTGTGCTTGAAGACCATGAGGTGCTATTCCCAATGACTCAGGTTGGAAGTTATGTCTCTAGGTGGATCACTGTAAAGAATCCGAGCCAACATCCAGTTATGATGCAGCTTATCTTGAACTCAGGAGAAATAATTGATGAGTGCAGGGTTCCAGATCATTTGTTACAACTCTCTTCATCTGGTAATTTGGTTCTAGATGAAGGTACTACTCCAACAAAGTATGGATTCTCAGTACCAGGGAGTGCACTGACAGAGGCGTATGTGCACCCTTATGATCATGTAACTTTAGGGCCAATCATTTTTTATCCATCCAATCGATGTGGGTGGAGTGGTTCAGCATTGATAAGAAACAATCTTTCAGGTGTTGAGTGGATGCCTTTAAAGGGGATATGGAGGGTTGCTTTCCCTAGTTTTGCTTGAGAGGTCTGAGCATGTCCAGAGTGTAGATTTTGATCTTAAAATGCCCAAGCCCCTCAATTTCTCTCTTCCATATGCCTTACTTCACATGAAAGAGATGAATTCTGCCTGTTCACAGCCTTTGGTGAAAGAGTTATATGCCAAGAACACAGGAGACTTGCCATTGGAGGTGATAAGAATCAGAGTTTCTGGGAGAGAATGTGGGTTGGATGGTTTTAAGATTCTTTCTTGTAGGGGTTTTGCTCTTGAACCTGGGGAGTCAACTAAGCTTCTCATATCATACCAAACCGATTTTTCTGCAGCTATGGTGCATCGAGATCTTGAACTTGCCTTGGCTACTGGTATTTTTCTGATACCCATGAAGGCCAGTTTCCCTTATGATATGCTAAGTAACTGTAAGAAATCCATGTTTTGGATGCGAGTGAAAAAATCCTTTCTTGGATTCCTTCTTGTTGCATCCTTAATTTTTCTGGTATTTTGTTTCATATTTCCTCAAACCATTGCATTGGGCTCCTTAGATTACTTGTGCAAGAGTGATGATGACTCCGTCCACACCACCATAAAAAGTGCTGGTAAAACCGCTTTACTACATCATAACCAGAGAAAGAGTAAGCTATCTATGTCTGGTAAGATGAGTCATCTATTTTGCTCGGTTGGAAAAGACACAACGTCAACAATGCAGGCCTCCTGTGGAAGATATTCTTGTGGTCAAGGTGGACCTTCTGAACTGGGAATATCTCAACATTTGATGCAGACTTCAGAAAACCATAAACAGACGACTCATTTGTTGGATACTCCAAATGAAAGAAATTTGCCATCCACAGCAGTTCGGAGCTCTGATACAATGAAAGCATCCCAGCTGGGTCATCTCATTGTCAAAACTGGAAAAGAAAGGGGCAGAAGAAGGAAGAGGAAGAGTCTTGGAGCAAAATTAACGGCATTGTCTGAAGTTTCAAGTAGTCAAAGTGGAAGTTCTACACCCTCATCTCCCTTATCCCCGGTCGCCTCTGCTACAACTAAATGTAACTGGCCATCGTCTCCTGATGTGGAGCAACCCCTTGAAGATCTTAGTTTAATGGCTGCCCAACATTCTGACATCAAGCAAGCTTCTGCCTCTGCTGCTAAGGCAAATATATTGGAGCCTGGGGTTCCAGTTGAGTGCTGCAGTAACAATCTGTCTTCTCCTTCTCATGTGCAACATTCGGCTTCAAGACTTGCTGTTCGTACACCTGTTCAGATACCTTACGCCACTTCTCCCTTGCCTGGCGGACCTCCTCCCTCCTCCTTGGTGTCAAAATCTACTGTTACCTTACATGCTCGAGCTCCTGGATCCAAACTTCATAGCCAAAAAGCTGCTCAAGCACGAGAGGCAGGACTTGCAGATGAGTATACATATGATATTTGGGGTGGCCATTTTTCTGGACTTCATTTATTAGTTCCTAAAAATGTTACATCCATGAAGTCCAGTCCCGCAGAAAATAATTTCGACAGCTTCTTTGTAAGGGGCCCACAAACCCTTGTGACAAATTCTCAAGAAGGCCAATAAGTTAAAAAAAAAACTTTGTTATTTCTCGTTTTCTTGCCTTCACTTCAAGCTTCTGTTAACTTGTTGAAAAAAAAAAGGAAAAAAAATAAAGTGTTGGTTAGAGCTCCCACAGCCATACAAATGCACACACACACTAGGGTATGGCTGCATGAGTTTAATTTTGATCCATTAGTAGTGTAAGTACTTTTTTTTTTTCGTGAATATTCTGACAAATTAGCACATGGAAATCCTATAACTTTGGGCAGTAAAGGGAGAAAAATAGCAAACAAACTGCTAGCGAGCTTGGTGTGGTTGGGTGAGACTTGATGTTCAGCCCATCTTGAGATAATGTCATTGTCATGTGAGCTTACTCAGCTGCAGGAGGGTCATGACTAAAACGGAAAAAAGAAAAGAAAAAAAAAAGCTGCGGGTTAGGTTGAATAAGAATTTAGGTAGGTAAACTAAGTTTCATTTTTTTTAAGTATTATAAAGAAATAAATGAAAATAAACTGATATGATCCTCTGTAACGGTGAGTATGTACTCCTTTTAGTTCAGCTTGCATGAGACATGCCTTCCTACTTCTCCGCAATCAGGAATATTTGTTTATTATTACGTCAAAAGTTATAACTATTAAATAAGGTATAATTTTATTCACTAGGTTAAAAGTTATAGGTGTTAGTTAGAGTGTAACTTTTACTACTTAAATTTAGCAATAAACATTACATTTCAATCTGATTTAGACTTTACTCAGACTTTACCAAGACAGCATGTTTGGCCACTCCACCAACAAATTGGTATTTGGACAGAGAGGACTCTAGCACATTGTACCAAATGTATATAATGCGTTTGCATTGGTACAGCTTGTAGGTCTACAACTCTGGATTGGATTCGTGTGTGATAACAGTGGGTTCGGTCTCATCTAGACCCATATTGAGGCAACGGCATCAGCTTGCACTGACACTGACAGGGACTATCGGCCTAGTCTTTTCTTCCATGTCATTAAGTTAGTGTCTTTTGGATTATAGTTTATAAAATTAATTTTAAATGAACTTAATTTTTTAAATTTAATTTTAATTAAAAATTAAAAATAAGTTTGTAATAAAATAATTTATATTTAAAGATATTTATTTAAAAATTAATTTTATCAGAATTAATATTATTTAGATAGTATTATTGAGCATTAATTTTAGATGTATAATTATCACAAAAATATGAGTTTTATATTTATCTATTTATTTCATTTCATTATTTTTTATATTCATAAATATTATTATAATAATTTTTATTTCTAATTTCCTTATTAAATTAAAAATAAAAATATGCATGGCATTTTAATTTTTAAAATTAATGCCTTGTTAACAAAATAAAAATTTAAATAAATTTCATATGTAAATAAATTATTGCAGGTAGCAAATTTGTAAAGCTTAAGTATGATTTTTTTTTCAAATAATAAACAGCAAAATAATATCCAATCAAAGAAATAATAATATATCTATATTTGAATTTCAAAATTAAGAGTTATCCTATTCGTACCAACTCTCCACTCTAGGATCCCTTGTGCTTCTTACCCATTCCAGTAACTCCCACTATTCTTGTCAAGGGAGTGGATGAATCACACTGCAAACAAGAACAAAGGAGGGCAAATCACACTGGTCAAAAAACGCATGCCTTTTATTCTTATTGTAATACCCAATTTTTTTGTTATTACCATTTCTGATTTGGAGTTCATTTTGCACCAATCTTTTAGTTGCAGAGACGGGTAGAGTGAAAAGATTGATGTGAATGGTTGTTGGGAGCATTAGATTTTTGGGATGGATCTCCTTTTGTCCAACGCACCCAACGTAAAAGCAATAATATTTTGCTTTTGGACAAATCCGTTTAGTTCTAAACTCCCGTTTAACTGTGATTCTGAAATGCAGAACAAAAATTATATAAGAGGCAGACGTGATTTTAAATGTGTCAAACACACGTAATTGCCTAAGTCAAACGCGGAACCAAACATCCCACACTATCCATTCCCTTGCTCTGCCTTTAATAAAAAAAAAAAATCAGAAATGCTATATCATAGGAAAACAAAGGCACCAAAGTTCTTAGGAATAACGTGGCACACATTCTCTTCTTGTAAATTTACTTAATTGTACAAAAATATGATAGTTGATTTATTATATAACAAATGAAAGCACAAAATTTATAAAATAATGAATGAGCTAAAGCGAAAAACTACAATACTAGATTCGACACTACATCTTAACCTAAAACTTTAAATATTAAATTTATGGGTCTTTCTACTTATATGGTATTGATTTAGTCCATTCTTATTCCACACGATACTTCCACTTAACTTAAATTCCAACAGTATCTCCTTTCACAATTATCAGCGGCTAAGTTGGCATGTACCGCGGCCATAATGCACTACCGATACGTTGACCTTACAATGAGCCAAACGGGCAAGTCCAAAGTTCGCAATCGGGTAGTCTCGTCGTCTTTTGGTAAGCATAAATATCAGTAACTTCCATTTGAGATGCATGCTAGCTTCTATTAAGACTCAGGATGTCTGTATGTCCGTACTTTTTGTTAAACGGTTAAAGCATTCTTGGTCGTGTAGACTAGCAGAAAGCTACCACTCGGTCTATGGTCCATTCAATTGGTCCCTGCAGCAATTGGATCACTTAGCATGAGGTGGTCCAAGTTCCATCTTAGGACCATGCAAAGATTACGGCTTGGCGCTGTCTCTATATTATATGTACTGCTAACGATCGATAATTTCCAACACGATTCCTGGCTTGGCTTTACCATTATATATGCACTCACAATTCTACAGGTACATACTTGAGTTCAGGTTACCTTTCTAAATCTTTTTTTCTTTTGAAACATTTAAGCTACAATGCATATAAAACTAATATTTATTCTTCAATATATAATATTACATCAAAATTTCTTATATAAATTTATATGTAATTTAATAACTATATACATTTATTAATATCTTTTTATGAAATTGAATTGTAGGCTGAATTTGGGCTGAGTGCAGTATCCACAAGAGTGAAAAGCTGACTTTGGATAAAGTTACTCGGCAGAGCTGTGGACAACGCCACACAAAAGCTGGTGTCTCTGTGTGACACCAAGAATGCTTTTACTCAAGCTTTTAGTTCTCATTATTGTGCTGAGCAGAGCAGGCCACGTATATTGACATGCTGCCCTTGTAGCTTGATCGTTGGATCACGCGCAAAGATTAAGATAAGAATTCCTGTCGGCATAGATCTAGCACAAGCCCATCATACATCGAAGCAATGAGACGTGAAACCCACAAAGACCAAGACTGTGGCATGGGATCCAACAATTTCGACACATAACTGTGTAAAGAAGGTGACGATCCAAGAAGTCTCTGTCTCGGTGGGCATTGAAAGTTTCAGAATATTGAAATGGGATATTTCCCAATGATTGAAGCTACTATGCATAGTCGGTTATCTAAATTAAACCATATATTGTTTTCATATGATGGGATTGAGAATAGGAAGTTTTTTAGATATTTTGACAAGGAAAGACAGCCTCACACTCACCCCCAAAAGTGGTGTAAATCCAACAGAGGAGTGGAGGTTATTGGATGAATGGACCTTTTCTTGCATGTGCATGTGGTTGTCTTTGCCACTTTTCGCGAATCGCAACAAACTAACTTCTCGTCGTTCCACTTTATGCTTTGGATCAGCTTACAGCCTCATTGCTCATTAGTCGCTAGACTCACTGGGCAGACGAGCCCAGAATTCTATGGTGGGACACTTTGCGCACCCGCTATCATACACGGGATGGGACCACCACACAAACACAAATCAAGTGATTTTGCGATTCTTTCACTGAATCATATACTAGTTTTTCTAAGTTGGGTGCATGTGTCTTGATTTCTATTACGAGCCCAAATTGCAACAGGAAAGATTAGAGGTTGAGGTTTGAGTGAGTGAAACACAGAAAGATTATATTCATCTTTGCCATAAAGAAATCTGATCTTGTTTGTGAATATGTCGACAGATCGAATTCTGTTATTATTTTTTTTTCCTGGTTTTTCCCGCTTTATTTATTTTACTGCTCTGCCCATAAGCATCTCGCATTCTCGCTCTTTGAAGTCGTTTTCTTTCTTTATCCTTTCGAAACAACGCAAGAAAATGATATCCTCTAAAAAAATCCACTAGATCTATGGGAGGGAGTCTCAGAATCCTTTTTATCTTAATTAGCATGTCACGGAATCACGAATCACTTTGCAAATTGAATGAAGCAAAGGCCTTTTTTTCGTATCTTAACTTGATCCGCAATCATCTTAGCTACGTCATCCTCAATTAATGGTGGCTGGACCATTAACTCCTGGTCCCGGAACTATTAGACAAACCTCTTAGTTCAACTGTATCTGAGAGACCTTCATCAATGCTTATATTGTAAGGCCAGAGCGGATACACATTGATATTTTAACCATGGAATAAAAACCACCATTTTCTTCGCGTCTCGGATTGGTTTACAACTTTACATTGTGGAATATATAAACCAAATGGATTTTTTTTTTCTTTAAACCTATTACATTACCAATGTAGCAGATCGTAATAATCACCCTAGTTTTTTTTTTTTTTATCAAAAGAAAATGTTTCTAGTCAACTTTTAGTCCTGGAAAAATAAGGGTGGAACTAAAATGGATGAAAAACTGAAAGGGTGCTTGACAAAAGGGCTAGGTATATAAAACGATTTCAGTGGTGTGACGCAGCCCTACAAATTTCATTTTCACGGGCCAGAAGTCAGATTATGAATGTGAGGATTGGGTGTTGTGTTCCCTATGGCACAGATACACCCATACACTAATAATCCCCAAATACTTAACAGTTTTTGGGACAGTGGGACTGGCAACCTTCAGCTATTACAAGCTCTGATGGCAACCTTCCACCCTCTCATACTCTTTCCTTTTATCCCCTTATTTCTCCTTAAAATTTGAGCTCAAATCTTTTGGATAAAGCAGAATGTACGATACCTTGTAATATTTTCTGAGTTATACTTAAGAGTAACACTAACTGAGAATCATATTATATATTACAAATATTAAAGCTTCTTCCATTCCACTCATTCGTTTTCCTATGTCTACATCAAAGATTAGTTTGAAAAATTGACAGTGAGTTGTACACGTATTGTGATTGTTGAGAAAATGGGTAGCTGAAATGGTATTAATAGCTGAAATAATTCTGAGGCTAAATTCTCTTCCACCTGACAAAATGGGCAACAGTGTAACACAAATGATGTTCCATGAGTAGGTAGAGCACACTGTTACGTGTGTGTCTGTGTGTCTGGGTAGGTATGACAATGAGACACACAGATGCAGAGGTTGGGACTTCGGTGGATTCGTCTCCTCTCTTCAAATTAAATTAAAGCTGCTGCCCTCAAATGGGTGTGAGAAAGAAGGCGTTTGAACCACGCATATTATTGTTGTTATTTATCACAAACTTGTCTCTAATGCATTGGGAATGTCTCTGCAAGCCCCACCTTAAAGATACCTTTCCATCAAATACAGTGGATATATACTTAGTTTTTGACACCCCGATATATACTATCTATTTTATAGTACAAGGCCACAAGCATTATTTGCAATTCCTTCTTTTCCATTATTAGTCATCCCCAGTGCATTTAAGCTCACAACAGACGCTAGTTGTGCTGTGTAATAATCCTTACATGAAGAATCTCTACAATTTGGCTTAGACATTGAGGATAGTAATATGTATAAGAAGGCATTTTACCACTTTATGTATTTAATTTTCCAGTATACACTAGCACTCGTCTTTCGCTATTGATCTGATCTTATGCATATAAACTTTTTCTTGACTATGAATCTTACAAATGAACTAATTGCCTAGCCCTAATAAATTTGAAGGCACAAGAGTTGGTGAGAACACTGAGTGTATGTTTGGTATGAGAGTAAACATATAAGTTAAATTTTTATATATGAGATTTGTATATAATTTCATTTATGAAAATTTCACACTAATTTTCATTCCCATGCTAAACATGAATTTAGTAAAAAAAATTTATAATGTAAGAAAAAAATTAAAGCATGACAGCGTGCTTTGTCATTTGTCATTTGGTTGTTGTTTTCTTTCTCTGCCAATCTTGGAAGCAGTCTATGAGATTGGTCTCTCCCTCTCTCTCTCTCTCTCTCTCTCTTTTTCCTCTTTCTGTTCCTTTCCAATTTGTGTCGTTTTTATTTTAATCAGTCCCCCTGCTTGTTTGTATTTCTGTTCTTTTTCCCGTTTTCCAGTTATGTTTTCTGGTTGTGGCAAGGAGAACGAAACAGTAGAAACCATCGATAATCAGACACAACATTTCCAGAAGCCAGTGGTCAAACACATTTTCAAGCAGATGGTGTGTAGTTAATTCATTGTATTAGTAAAAGTGAGGATTGTATAATCAGTTTAAAGATAAAATATTGTAGCATCTCTTCTACCCAAAAAAAAAAAAAGATATTGTAGCATCTCAGCAGATTACTGACCACGTTGCTTGCTTCTTAATCTTATATATGTCTCCAATATATCCGCAAGGATGCCTCCGGCAATAATTTGCATTGCCAAATAAGATAATTCTAACTCGATAGGTTCCTCATATATCTCTAGCTAGGTATTAAACAATTCCATATGTCAAGAACTACACCTTCATTTTTTTTTGCTCATCAGAGTGAAATTTATTGTTAGATTTAACAAAAGGATTTTTATTTTGGCTGGATACTACGGGTATTCTTAGACTAACATTTTTTTTTAGGTATTAATCAAACGTTCAAATCCGAATATGTAGTTAAATCATGAAGCTCGCCTCCTTTAATTATTAGGGCCACTCACTTTGGTTAGATCATTTCAAACAAATCGACGTATGCCCTTTTTTATAACTTTATTTGGAGGCATAAAATTACAAATTTTCTTTTCAACAAGAGTATGTAATCAAATAAGTTATTACAGTTGATTAATGATAAAAATTTTTGAATAATCTATAAGAAAAAATTTTAGTTCAGTCCTATCAGTTGCCATGTATATAACAAAAAGTTCAAATACCATCTCTTAATTAAAAAATAATTATTCCTATTTTTATTAAATTAAAATTAATAACGAATTATCATTTCTTTTTTTTTTAATGTATACAAAACATAAGAAGTTTGCTTTTCTTTTTTTTAATTAATGCAAAACATAAGAACGTTCATTCTAGCAGGATAAAGATGAATAAAATAATCATTTCACTTGTATATCGTCTAACTTCTAAATTTTAATGATGTAATTTTAAAAATAAATTTAGATTGAAAATAGCCACAAGCCATTAATTAATATGCTTTTCTTTTTTTTCTGAGATGATAAACTTCTATAAACTAAAACCTGGATCTATTCATTGACGCAAATCGCAGTATACATTGCTCCTTCAAGTATACTTTATATTTAATATATTATACAATTAATTACTCATTTAAACAGATAAGAAACAAAAATCACAGTACATGTCAGTTGCGTTAGAAAAAGTTGGAAATTGGTTGAACTTATTATTATTAAATATGCTCATTGGCTCTCGCTTTTGTTAATGCTCTTTTAATAAGCTATGACGCAGATCTTGTATATCAATAAGGAAAAACATATATCAGCTTCATTCATGGTCTCCTTATGAGTTATGATTAATCAATATGTACTGTTCTGTGAATAAATTATTTATCTTGATGGTCCCTCTATACTTTGGCCAGTACTTGAGGACACTGCCTTTTATTACAAGTACTTTTTAGCTGGTATCACATGCCCTGACAAAGTCCACTCAATCCTTTTTATTTCTTTTTACTTTTTATTTTAATAAAGAAAAAGTGAAAGTGGGAAAATTTCATTTTTCACAGACAAAATTGAAAACAAGCAGAGCGAAAAATCATTGGGAGTGATTTTTTTCTTTGTTATTGTTTGGATATTTTCATATTCTTTAAATATAAAATTAATTTTATTTATAATATTAAAATTATTTTTTTAACCATATATTTTTACGAGTTTAAACTTTTAACACTACAAAAGATCTTAAATTGCTTAAGACTGAGTTCCTGAACAACATGTTGATATAATAGTTAAATGTGGCTATTGTGGAAGGCAAGTCACTCCACTGCTTGAGTAAGGAATTATACTAGCTAGCCAAGGGACATGTGTGACACGCGAAGTTGATTATTATTTTCTGCTTGCTTTAATTGCATATATGAATTAAATAATAAATAGTGGAGAAGACATGTAGTGAAAAAAACTTGGGACGTGCTTTTTCTATTTGTCTGCGTGTGCCTTCTCTCTGCTCTCCTATCCTTTTCTGAATTGATGTGGGGAAAAGAATACAACAAGATTAATAAGTATTCATTCTATCAAACGATTTAGTTAACTAGCTAAATAGTTTTGCTACATCCTTTTAAAATTTTTTAATAATTTTTTAAATATTTAATAAAGTAAATATTAAATAAAAAATAAAAAATTTAATATTTTAAAAACATAAAAAATATTTAACTTACTTTATTTAATAATTAAAAAAATTATTAAAAAAATAAATTAAGAAAATATAGAATTATTCCTAATTATATCAACCTGCTCCAAACATTGTGAGAACATAAAGAACACGAAAGGGAAAAGGGTAAACTATCATTAATATTTAAAATTAATCACTACCATGCAGCCAATGAAAAGGAAAGAAAGAAGAACTTGGTAAAAGGGTGGGGGAGTGGGGCACACGACAATCCATTAGTTGTCACACTCACTTTCATGCTCGTCGAGGCCAATGGCAAAGTGCACACACAGACAATCACTTCCCTCTCCCAAGTCCCAATTGCCAGCTCCCCTTCTCTTTCTATATACGATTGTGTATGTTTACAAATTGCATCAAAACTCCATCACCACTCTGAAAGATTGATTAAATTAAAATTTCTGATTTAAAAACAGAGAGAGCAAATCGAAGAAGATAAAGAAGCACGGAAGCAAAAGAATATAATAAGATAATAAGGAGCGAGTAGTGAGTACACATACATTTTTAGGTGAACAGAATCTATAATATACGTGTGGATCAAATAGTTTAAATTATATAAGGGTTTTGATGAAGGGTACTGATTAAGAAATTAAAAATAAAAATTATTAAATAAAAATAAAAATATTTAATATTTTAAAAATTTAAAATACATTTAATATTTTTTTAAGTAATTAAAGTGATTTAATAAAAGATAATAAATATTATTTTCTTTCTTAACATAAGTAACTAGTTGACAAAACCCATTATGTAAACGTAGAATTTTCCACTGTCTCTCTACATGTCCGTCAACCATATTTATTTGTTTGTAATATGCATGTTGCACAGTAGCAGAAAATATTATTAACTATTACAGGGAAAATTTGGTTTTATTGTCATTTTCATACCACCTTGGTAGTTGGCAGTGGTACTTAGAACTACCGGAACACCTCTCTTGGACGACGCGGTAAGCTTGAAACCTCGTCGCTTTCCTTCTTCTTCTGCTGCGGTGGACTTTCGCTCTTTTCTTTTCACTGTTCGAGATTTTTTAACACATGCAAAACAAAAACCTTCTTTTTTTTGTTTGCAGAAGCTGGCATTTGTGCCCCTGGGTCTCCCCAGCTTTCAAGTTTCCCGCTCTGTGAATTGTATGAAATCTTTCTTTCTCTGTGACTCTGTTTCCGAAGGGTCGGTTCGTGTCTGCCTTTTCCTTTCATTGCTTACCGCTTTTGCAATTTCACTTTATCAATGGCATATAACCTCATCCTGTTTTACCCATTTTGCAGTACTATTAGATTGCATTGTTTTCTTTCTCGTTTTCTGGGAAAGTGGCGTAGCAGATGAATACCAGAGCACGCACCACTATTCAGGCAATGAAAGCTCCTTTAAATGATGGCAAAGTAATTTCTTCTTCTCGTAGATTATTTTTTAAAATAAAGCTTTGAAGATTTTCTTTCTTTCTTTCTTTCTTTTTCCTGTTTGATTGCAAGATCTTAAGAAACAAAATGGCCATATAAGCTTGTCAGTTTCCCAGGAAAATGAGGCTCTGCAGTATAAAATCTACCCAAAATTCTGATGTCATTTGAAACGAGTTCTTTCAAAATCCAAATACTTGAAAAGAAAAAAGGTTGGTTTCAAAGCATAAACGTAAGCATGGAATTATTCTTCCTCTTTGGGAAGTATTCTTATGGATTGTGCAATATCCTGCTGAACTGAGAAAAGGTGTGCGCTTTTGTTTACAAATCTGAAAACTGCGTTCTCTCACTTCTCTTAAGAAACGAATAGTTTTGTGAAGGTTTCTTTTCCTGCAGACCAAAATCAAAGTTTCGATTACAGATTTGTTTATTAATTATTACTGAATGTGCAACGCAGGACAAGATGGAAACTCGAGGAAGCAGAGCCCAACAAACCATGAAAAATGGGCGTCGATCCAATCAAGAAAGGAAAATGGCTTTGATACAAGATGTATTTGAATCTTCCTCATATGATATATTCCTTTCGTTCTTTCACACAAGTGTTAATTGACTTAATTCTATAAATCATTTGTCAGCGTAGTTATGTTTCCAATCTTGTAGGTAGATAAGTTGAAGAGGAAGCTCAGACATGAAGAGAATGTTCACAGAGCGTTAGAAAGAGCATTTACGAGACCTTTGGGAGCTCTTCCACGTCTTCCTCCTTATCTCCCTCCATATGTTAGTGTCTCTCTTCGCCTTACCTACTCTTCTGTTCATAAGTGGAACACAAAAGTGGACAATGCAATATGTTCAATTACATAGATTCAATTGTTTCGGGCAATAAATTTAGAAAAGACCCAGATGAAGTCAGTGCTCAATTGATTTCACTGCACCTGAATTATGGTATGATTTTTTTTTTTTTCTCTGTTTGATACATGGAAAGTAATGAAGACTGTGTATACGTATTTTAGACATTAGAGCTTCTGGCTGAAGTAGCAGTATTGGAGGAGGAGGTGATTCGACTTGAAGAGCAGGTTGTGAATTTCAGGCAAGGCCTATATCAGGGAAGCTATCTACATTTCCTCCAAGAGGAATGCGGAAAATTTGAACGACCCAATTGACCAGAACTCCTTCAGGAGCTCCAAACATCAAAGGTCAAAATCTTTGTCCCAAAGTGAGCTTAATTCAATTATCACGGCTCGGCCTCATTCTTCTCTTGCCAGAAGTGCTTCCAGTAGAAAACTGTTCTCCTCTGACATTGTCACTGATCACACTGGGAAGCCAGTCAACGGGAAGCAATTGCACAGAAAACAAGATTCATTATCATCAATCCCAGAAGAGGGACACGGAAAAGAGAATCGATCGATTTGTAACTCTCTGAAGGATAAGCAATCTCCAGAAAAGAAAACGGCCAAAGTCATTACCCCAGTAAAGAAATATCCAATCAAACAAGAATCAGCTGCTAAGTGCATGGATCACTTGAACTTACAGGTACCCAATACTTTTCAATAATTATTAATTAGTATGTGAAATGATTGCGCTGTCATTTCAACAGTGGTTTTTTTGTTTTTTTGCTTGTGCAGCTGGAGTGGAGATTAGTAGATCAGGAAAGAGCACAGAGTTCCTCGAGTTCATCAGATGATAAGGCGTCAGAAGTTGATAGCACACCCAACAGAGTTTCAGAGAATATTGTCAAGTGCTTATTTAGCATATTTGTGAGAGTTGGCACATCCAAGGACAAATTAGCGGAATCACAAACGCCTTCCCCCTCTACATCAGCGTTCAATCCATGCAGCAAGGAAAAAGAGCAGTTGTGTGATCCTTATGGTATCTGTTCAGAATCCAAAATGAGAGATGTTGGTGCATACAAGAATTTGTGTGAGGTTAAAGCCTCCACTATGGATCTCAACCGAACAACAAATGCAGTGTTTCTGCTCCATAGATTAAAGTAAGTTATAGAGGGTTACTAGCTGTTGGTTGATACTATTACTATGGTTGTCTATCTAATCTAACAGACATATCCAGGTTCCTACTTAGGAAGCTTGTCTCTGTGAATTTGAAGGGTCTTACTCATCAGGAGAAACTTGCATTCTGGATAAACACTTATAATTCCTGCATGCTGAAAGTAAGATACCTTTCTGTCACTAATTCGCTATATCTCACTACAATGTAAGACCGAAGAGTGGGGTCTTTGAGATCTAGACTTGAATTTGATATCATCTTGGCTTGATTAACATGCTGAAATATTTTGGCGTGAATGTTTTAGGCATATTTAGAGCACGGCATACCTGAGACTCCTGAAATGGTTGTAGCACTAATGCAGAAGGTACAATGATCTGGCCAATATTCTCTAACATTTATTTATTTTTTAAAGAAAAGTATTCAAAGTAGCAGAAACATTGCTGGTCCTTCTCAATTGAGCGGTGATTGCTTGCTGGCATCCCACTTTGACCTGAGAGGACTTCTTGGTGCTCCTGTCTAACTTATTTTGTCTATTTCGAATGACCACTATTTAAGTATATACTATATAGTGTCCTGTTAAGATGAATCTCTAGATAAACATTCAAGTTAACAAAACCTTGGCAATGCTTGTGTCAGGCAACGATAGTAGTGGGGGGCCAGTTACTCAATGCAATTACAATAGAGCACTTCATCTTGAGACTGCCTTATCACCTGAAGTTTGTAAGTGCAATAATATACTTTTCCTTGTGCTTTTAGATGTAAGAAAGGTGATTTTTCTTCTTTATTGAAGTCCTTGTTATGCTTTATACAACTATAAATGTCTTAAAACAGATTGTATTTCATCCCTTAATTTTCATCTTTGCTTCCTGCGATAGACCTGCCCAAAAGCTGCAAAAATTGATGAGACGAAAGCACGAAGCATATTTGGCTTGGAATGGTCTGAGCCCTTGGTTACATTTGCACTCTCCTGTGGAGGCTGGTCTTCACCTGCAGTATGTTTGTTTCTCAGTTTACACGATAATATTGTTCTGTCGGCACTGATTAATTGTTTTTGAGCTATAGCTTTACTATCTTAGTATGTGATCAACTAGTCTGACAATGCATGACCAAACCAGAGATGTCATGTGTTCAGCAATCAACTTCTCTTTAAATCAATTCGGATTTCAAAAAATTCTTGTACAGTTGAAAATCAGTCCAAGTGTGACGGTATTCATTTGATTCTGAGGAATTGAAATATCTAAGTAATCCTACGTTGCAGATAGGAACTAAGTAGACATGCGTGGATTAAGCTGGGAAAATCTTGAGAGCATTACAATACAACATTAAACAGACTAAAAGCTTTCCACTTTTCCATTTTTCACTGCTGGGATCAATAACAATGTTAGTATTATAAATGTTATATGTTGGATTTCTTTCTTGATGTGGATAAATCTATATATTTCCTTTGGTTGGTTGAACTGATGGAACAAATCTATTTTATGAAGGTGAGGGTGTACACAGCATCAAAAGTTGATGAGGAGTTAGAAGCAGCAAAGAGAGAATATTTACAGGCGGCAGTTGGCATTACAAAAACAAACAAGTTAATAATCCCTAAGTTGCTGGACTGGTATTTACTTGACTTTGCGAAGGACTTGGAATCTTTATTGGACTGGGTCTGCCTCCAACTACCTGATGAACTGAGAAACGAAGCAGTTGAATTCCTTGAAAACAGGGGAAGAGAGCCTCTCTCAAGCCTGGTACAAATGATGCCATATGATTTCAGTTTCAGGTTGCTTTTACACCCGTAACTCGGTGAGAGGGTATTGTAATATTGTTCATCACTCAACCCTTCAGTCTGCACAGATTTCTGAACTTTGAAGTGGTGGGTTTTTACTTTTTATACATTAGATAGTTCGCACAGAATGAACATAATCCAAAGTATGTAATGTTTTTATTTGGGAAAGGGTTTAGGCCTTTTGGGTCCTGCAGTAATTGGGCCATTAGCGATGCTTTTAGGAATTATGCATTGAAATGGCGGTTTCATTTCGGCTGCAAAAGTTTTGGATTTATAATAATCTCAGATATTGCTTTGCCCCATCGCACCAAATGGAAGTCCATGGTTGGATTCTTCAAGTTAAGCCAATGTTCATTTGTTCCATGTCCAAATACAGCTAACTCTAAAGGCAACGCTCTACGTTCCATGAATCGATGTATTCATACAAGAGAGAGATCAATGGCATCTAACTGACTAACTCTATCCTCCCTTCTTCTCTTAGTTTCACTACACAAGCTTCGTCCGGTAAGAAAATTAAAAAGGAGGCCACAGGCCAGCCTTCTCCCTAGTAGAAATTCTTAGGTATTTTGATATTCTTAAGAGGAATTGAAGAGCTCATATTTTATATTATTTTATTATTTAAAATTATAAATTTAATTTAACCACTAAATAATTGTACAGTATTATATATTATATATTTATTAGATAACTATATTATTCTAAATGTTTAGAAAAATTTCTTTCTGCTTAATAAATTTGACATGGGCAACGGGAAAACAGCCATGACAGTTGTGATAATTGGTAACATACAAAACTCTTTAAAGACCCACGATCCAATCATTACTAGAATTCTAGTTCTAGAAATTGGAAACAATGAGGAAGGTATACAATCACAACCTGCTATAATTACACAGGTGTATCTATTATTTTACAGAAGGTTGAGTAAAACAATTGTCCATGAAAAATACAGGCACTTATATGCACTTACAGCCAGCCAGCTACTAATAAGCTTAACTTTGTATAAGTAGCATAGCTGGCATAATTATCTATTATCTATTACTATTACTATTATAAAGGGGATTCCTTCTTTTGATATCAAATTTTTAGTTTCTCAAAAAAATCATTAATACTTATATTTAAATACAAATAAAAAAAATAAAATTATAAACACAAAAATATATTTTGAGGGTTAAAATTATAAACACAAACATTTATTTTGATAACTATATTCTACAGTTACAACTTCTTTCATATAGAGATAATTATCTTCTTTTTACATTAATCACATTATTAAAAATATATTATACCTTTTTACAAAAAGTTTTATTTAACCAATTGATTTAAAATTATAATAATATTTTAATTAATCAATTTATATATAAAAATTAAAAAAATGTGAATTGAGAAGTACGATGATGCATCTCAATATGTTAATAAGAATAAAATAGATGGATGTTAGCTTCTGTAGTAAAGAATTCGTTTGTCTCGTTGTCAGCTTGAGTTTGAATTCAATGAGAAGTTAGACTAGAAATCTAATTCTAAAAAAAGAATAATTTTCTCGAATCAATTTTTTTCCATTTAGTTTAAAGAAATTTATGAGTTTCGTCCACTAATCCCTTTTTAAATCAGTCAACATATGGTTTCTAAGCTGAGTCTAACAAACTTACGAGAATTTTATTTTCTATAACTTTTCAACGAATTTGAACTCCAGATAAAATGATGACAAGCAAACTCGTTTACGATTTTGAGTTAATATTTCTTGACTTGTACATATCTCAATCAAGTAGGGATTCCTAAGTTTTCAAATTTGACAAAATTTATTTTTGCAATAATTAAACGGTTTGCTAATTCAACTATCTTATCCTAACTTTATAGAATTACAGGTAAAACAGGTTGGTCATTTAATTCAGAAGAACAATACAGGTTAAAGGAATCCTTTTAAAGGCTTGACCTCTCCAATTTAACTTGTATATTAGCCTATTTAGCTTGTTTATTTTGTTTATTTTTTATTTAAATATGTTAGTTTGTGGGCCAATCAACCTCAACCTGCGTAACTCCCTAGCTAACTGGGTTAGGTAGGCCAAAATTATTTTCCCAAATAAAAGGCTATAATTTAGTTATTCAAATCCAACTAAATCTCAAGTTTTACTGTTAACCTTGGGTTAATAAGAGAGTTGCGAAATTTGTGGAAAACAACATTCTGTAATTACAGAGAATGCGTCATCTGGGACTGGGAGGAAATCAAAGAACAAAGAATGCAGAGGAAACCATCACAAATAATCACATCAAAACTCAAAAGCAGAGTATACAGAACGGAGAACCCGATAATCTGTCCAGATTTGGTGTGAGAATTTTTTTTCCCTTTCCCTTTAGTTGTATATCTCCCTACAACAAAGTTCCGTCTCTCTTTACAACAGCATCACTTGGAAACACGTTACAGCAATTATAATTATGTATCTAGAAGACTCAACCAAATGGAGAAGGAACTGGACCTGTGAGCGCATCTGATCTTTTGATGCTTCCCATTCCACAGATGATGCATCCAGGTGCAGTTACGGCTGAAAATTTGGCTCCACAGAGATCACAGACATCATATCCAATGGTTGACAGCCTGCTTAATGTGGCAGCACAGAATTGCGAAGGATCTTCCAATGGATCAATGGACTTGTTAGTCAAACCCCTCTGAACACACAAGTCGATCAGGCTCCTAAATTCGTCCTGCTTGCTTGGAGGTGCTTTAGACAGTAGTAGTTCTAGCATCTGCTTGGAATATGCATAATTTTGCACCTCCATGTTTCGTTTGATGGCAGTTCGAATGCAATTTATCCTGTGCTTAGCCAGAAGGGGCAACGAACCCAGGTGGCGTGAAAGTCTTGCCATCTCATCTTTAGCACTGATTGCACTTGGACCATGGACTTTTTGCAGACGTCCAATTTCCTGCAGTCATGAAGACAGTTTTAAAGTAATAAAGGAAATAAAGACTTCCAATACAGAAGTGAAACTTCGGAGGTTCATGTCTAAACAGAGAAAAGCAACATTTTTTTTGGCCAGAAGGTTAAAGACTTCTGATGTAATTTACCAGGTCTGATTGACCACCAAAGCATCCACAAAAAATAGTTTAGGCTCAATTCACTAACTTCAAGTGTAGACAATGGTTTATTTTCCTGTTTTGCAGTTTAGACCGTAACTAGTATCTAGTGTCAACAGATGGAAACTTATTGTGAAGCCAAACGAAATGAAATTAAAAATAGAGACTGAGGTACCACCATATTAGTAAGGGAACACATTTTCTTCATATATAATTTCAAATCAATTAAGACAGTGACAGAGATTCTAATCATCCCTTTTCTTGTCTCTGTTGCTTGCTATCTTAGGAGTCAGCTGACATCACTTAATTACACAACATTGACGGCATGGAAGACCTCTAACTACAAGTTCTCCAATAATGCCAGCTTATGGCCTAGAGAAACAAAAGTTCATTTATCTAATTTATTTTTTGGTGAGAGTCCATTTCACCTGTATTGTTTAAAATTGAAGTATGGTATTAGTACCTGAAGAAGAGTGACTGCTATCTTGTATTGAGCACAGATTGTCGCTTGAGCTTTTATATCACTTCCACGAGATTGTTCCTTGGCTAATGCAAGAAAAGCTTCATCAAAGCAAGACAAGGCATCTGAAAGATGATTTTGCTCAAGGTGAGCAAGTCCAGTCTTGAAACATACAGAAGCAGCAGCCCCACGGGGAACCTGTCATAAGAGCCATGAGATTGGAAACAAATAAAGAAACCACACATGCCTAGCAGCTTCAGGAAAAAGCTGATTTCTCAGCTGTGGCATAATCAGAAGAAATCACCCCTTATAAGTACACTAGCTCAATCAGAACATTTTCTCTAGCAACCTTCCTAATTTATTGTTTAGCATCCACAAAATAATGAAAGGAAAAATCACAAAGTGAGTATTCCTTTCTGTTTATGCTAGATGCCAGCTCAATCCAGAACATCTAATTCTTGCATGCCTTCCCATATTCTTCCCCAACACCCACAGAAAAATACCATAGAATCTCAAAACAAGAAATAGTACGAATTTGTCACTCTGGTTAGGTGTCACCCATTCCACATGTATATGGATGCCTATGTGTATATATTTTATACCTGTCCAGGACGCACAGAAGATGGCGGAGAACCAGTTTGTGGAGGCTTCCCTGAATCAGCAGAATTTGGTACTCCAAGTACACCAAGATCAAGAGGTTGGCTAGAAACTGGTGCCTGAAACTGCGACTGGGGAATGACTGCAGCCTGAGCTGAGGATTGTGGAGGGACACCACCATCAGGAAGTCCTATGGACTCAATCGGTACAACAGGTTGTTGAACAGCTTGAGGGGGAACACCTTGGAGACCAACATCAGCTTCAGAAGTACTAACCTGGTTAGGATTTGCATTGCTGCTTTCAACCCCTGGAGTAAATTTGGAGAGCAATGTCCCAGCAGAAGGCAGTGATGCAGCGACCTGAAGGGATGGAATTGTATTCTGAAAGAAGTCCTCTGGTATAGGTCCTGCTTTAACTCCCCCACCTACAACTGCAGTAGTTGGCTGTGAAATTGAGTTCTGGTTGAGTCAAGGCATCTGTACCAAACAGGTCACCAGGAGTTGAAACAGCAGGAGCAGCCATTCCAGTAGTTGCTGGTGGCAAGGACAAAATCTGGCCAAGATCCTGGCTTCCACTGGTTAACGACTTGCTCCTTAGCGGAGCTAACCCTTCACCAAGTTTGAATTGTCTAGTGGCTTCTTTAATCTTATTCACATCCACAGTAGAAGAGGCAATCGGCTTGTCTCGTATTCTAATGTGTATTTTTTTGGTTTTTGACACTCCTTCCTCATCACTACTGCTACCATCAGCAGTAGGTCCATACATAGATTTCTTAAATTCTTCTTCTGCTTTAGCCTGTTCATCAGCAGAGGAACTCGCGAACTGTTTGTTAAGGCTTTCCAGACCCATCAATGAATCACTTTTGGAATTACCAACCCCCTTCAATTGATTAGATATGGATTTAACTGAAGATACTTCAACACCATTTGCTTTAATGTCATTACCTCCTGGTGTGAAGGCCTTAACCAAGCTATCTTCCCTCACCTCTACAATATTGCCTCTTCCTTTAATTGAGCCTAAATACACACCAATATGATCTACAATAATGGATGGAATTGTACCATCATCAGTCTTCATGTATGGCGTCACCTCTGCAGCAAGCTCCCACTGAGGTATATCCTTCACAGTAGTAGGAGTTTTGATTTCCCAGTTTCCACCACCCCATTCCGGTCCTTTAGGAACCATACTTTCTGCAGCAAAGTTAGCAAATATGCCTTGTGTCCATCCACTAGAACGAACTCGTAAAATCCTTTCACAATGTCGCCTCAATTCTGAGTCAAGACCTTCTTCTTCCAACTTCTGAGCAAGACACCTCATGGCGCTAGGATTAAGGTGGCATATAAACAGATCAAGCATGCTTTCATAATCTGCTATAACTTCAAAGGTTTCTTTTGCTCTATCAAACTGACCAAACCTGCAAGTGATCTCGAATTACAAAAATGGACAACAAACTGCTATATCATGCTATTCATATAACTACAATACCATCATCCATACACCAGCTCACCAATAGTATAAGCTCCAACACTCCAGGTAACAGACACATGCATGTCATAGTTGATATGGAAGGTGTTATAAACCAACAATATGAAAATAATACTGATCTTTACTGAGACCAGAATTATTCACATATAAAAAGCAAAGACCAAAGCTAATTTAAAGCGTTGTACAGGAGGGAATCATTCATAAAAAGGAAAAACAAATTAAGCTAGACAAGAACACATATAGAAATTATACTCTCATATAAATCCTCTATTTTAAATTATCATACTCATCATATGAGGCCTAGCATGCTCTAGCGATATATTTTTTAAAATAGTGTCCTCCATATACACTGAAAGAATACATTTGATACATATAGAAAATCTATTAACTGGCTCTTGGCAACATGTTAAAGTGCTAAGTCAATCCTAAACATCTAGTCAGTTCATATTCTTACATTCTGATAGGATACCAGAAATTATAACACCAGAAAAATACTGAAATGGCCTGTTATTGAATAATCACAAGAAAACTCCTCTATGATTCTGATATCAGATGGATATCAGTTTCAGGAAGAAAGATTACAAGGCTAACCCAACAGAAAAGATAAAAAAGAAGAACAAAGATAATGCAGCTCTTTGTGGGTCCTCCCAACTTCCCACTCTATTTTTCGCCCAAAACGTGCCTTCCCCCTCTGCTTTCCTGCCCATATATTCCTTCCTTCCAGCCTTCTCCTCTCTCTGCCACCTCAGCATATGCTGCAGCCTATTAGCATGACAATCCCTAATATTCATCCTATCCTCCTTACCCACGTGACACCCCACTGCCCTCTTTCTTAGCCCAGGTATTGGGTATCTATCACATTCTTACTTCACACATGAATAGACTAGAATCATGAAATTATAATTATTGATAAGATGCAACATCCATTAAAAAAAATACCACTTTCATATATAATTTAGATACATTATAGATTAGCTAATGGCTGGGATAAGAAAGTAAAATGTTACCATATTATCATAGAGATACAAATGCTCAAGAACAAGAAATAATTCCAGCAAATCAATAACAAATGCAACCCACAAGCATCATAGTTCAATTGTTCCTCTAAGTACAATGGCAGCATCATAAGTACAGTGAAAGTTCCAAGTCTGCCTACCTGATACAGGCATAACCCAACTGCCTGAACCGGTGAAATAAATGAGATGTAGGAGGACATCTTGGATAATCTCTCGAACGCAGAAATTCATCTTTCAAAACAGATAAAGCAGTGGAAAAACGAAGAGCTTTCACAGCATAGACACCCCGCATCACCTAAGGTCAAAATTCATCATGCTCAGAAGATCAGATAGACCATAACTAAAATGCCAAGACAAAGAATTCTATCACTTACCTGGGTGAACTGTGGACCTGATTGGGATAATGACACGGCTAAATCTCCACAAACAGGAGAACCTCTAGCAAGGATGTCCAGAGACCTTTGGTGTTATGCGCAAGCTGTCAAACCTTCATTGAGATTCGAATTTACAGTGTCAGTTGTTACCAGCGTTAACATAGATAAAGAAAACCTGAAAAGGGCCCTTGAAGTCTAAACATTCTACCATATAAAAAGAAGTCAGATTTTTCTAAAAGGAGAGGTCATAATTCATAGGTAACAAAGAAGGAAACCTTGATGTTATTTGGTAGAATATTTCTGACAGGTCAAGCTTCTGCTCAAAACTTTGCTGCATTGTGGAAAATCCAATGAGAAGAGGTTCAAGAAGACCAACAAGACAGCTTTTGACCTCAAACCCCTTCTTCTGTCTAGGATTTATTTCCGCAGGGCTAGCAAGCAACAATCGATCATTCAAAGCACCAACCAAGGCTGCATAAGAAATTCATAAAAATATATCAGTAGGACAATGCCAAAAGGATTACAGTAGTTGACAAATAAAACACACAGAACAGATGGCTAAGATATTGTGACATCCCAGCATGAAGCAAGACATTTACCTGCATAAGGCATACTAATTGAGAGGATAGTCCTTACTTTTCCATCCCAGCCCAGTACACTGATTGCTGTGGCAGTAGAAAAAAGAAGGGCAGGTCCAACCCACAAGAGAGATCTAAAGTGCGCACCAGTTAAGGTTTCAAAAAAGAGTATATATCTAACTGATACATGAAATTTTGGGTCTGCTTGGTTGAGTAGGTGGAAAGTGGGAAGGTAGAAATAGAGGGAAGAGTGGAAATGACTTTCAACCAAAGTTATGGCTTTGAGTGAAACTGAGTAGTTTTTTTTCCTCCTCTTATTTCTGCCATACCAAGCAAGTGTAAATTGATTCTCATTCAAATTTGCCACCTACTCAACCAAGCACGCCCTTAATGTAGATAAATAATTACTTCATTTTAAAAAGAAACAAATTCTAAGGAGTAAGGATATTGAAGGAAGTCCCTTGTCAAAATTTGTAGAAGTCCCTGCAAGTATATCAAGTGCTGCCGAAACAATAAGTACTCTCTGTGTTGTTAAAATTCCTGTAACATATCCCCTAAGAGTCTCTTGCCAGTGCACCTGTCAAATTTGAACAAACATGAATTTGTTACCAAGCATAACCATAATACAGAGCCATTTGATAATATTTCCACTAACAAGGAATCCTAGAACTAATTACTTTTACCAAAGGGAAGCAAGGATCTAAAAGGTTCAGTTCTCTTTTTTTTTTTTTTTTGGATAAAAAAGGCCTTCAGCTATAACAACCCATAGGACAAGGGAAAAAGTTCAGAACACCATGGGCAATAAAATTGGCTAAATTATTATACATGCATACAAATTGACACAAAATCAGAAGTGCTAGCTGACTCACTCCTATACACAGTATTTGGAGTACTTGCAGGTGAGATAGGGGCACAGGTTTAAACCTTAAATTCTACACAAGGAAATGTTAGGGGGAAAGATTTTGACATCCTCATCCCACCCATAATCGGCTTCAGAACACAACAGAGATCCACAGTAATTTAAAATCTAGAGTAACATTATAATAGCACAATTTAGTGTATTGAAAATAGATCAGTTAATTATTGATGCAGGACTTCATGGGTGGTGTCTGTATAAGATTTTGTAGATGGGAAATAAGTCCTCACATTCTACAACAACAACAACAACAACAACAATAACAACCAAAACTTATCCCACTAGGTGGTCTTGGCTACATGGATCAATTGTCACCATTGGGCTCTATCAAAAATCAAATTTTCAATAAAACCATATAAAGTATGTACTGTACAACCACACTTCCATTTTCTTTTTGTTTCTTCACTCCTATCTCCGCCTTTTTTTACATAACTGGACAAATTATGTGTTTAGCACTTTCAAATTCTAGTCATAATTAAATAAGCACGCTTCTGAATGATACCTGAAGTACAATCTCGTTTCTTTTCAACTTGATTGACTTTTTGCCCTCACTCTTGGTTGATATAAAATGGCCATCAGCAGTTGAAGTTGAAAGGCGGTACCCTTGTGCAAGCTTTACCAATCCAATCTGGTTCCCATGAGATGCAAACATCAAAGTTGAATCTACAATAAAAACAAAAATTCAATACTTTATACTACTGATAGACTAATAATAAGCATTTAAAGAAAGTGTGTGTGTGTGTGTATATATATATATATGGGTAGGAATCAATTTACTATAAGACTTGGCGCACTTACACCATTCAATAATTTCTTATATAAAATTATTTTGACCAATCTAACCGTTGAAATATAACTAAATATTGTGTAGATCTTGCATGCCAAATTTCAGAAAATTTAAACAAGAATAATCAAATGGTTTATCTTTCCATTTATTTGAAAAAGTATGTTATACATTAATCTTAAAACATTTTTAAGGAGTACAAAGCAGTCCTGGATTAATTTGGCAATTTTATTATGTGCATAACACAATTTTAATCCACCAGTGAATTTCATGAGAAATTCATCCTATAGAAGGTAATTCATTTGTTAAAGATTGATTTTGATTTACATTAGTGTCAATGGATCCCACCCCTATATACACATATATATTTATGCATGTTTATAAGTATGTATTCAAGCACCTATTGGAGTAGAAAAGATACGATCAACTTCAGTTTCAAACATAAATGGTGTTGGGCCACGAATTGAACCAACACTAGTCTCTGCAGGTTGGTTTTCTTCAAAAACTTTATCATTTTCCTTAGCTTCTTGTGAGGCCCCTCCTGGTAGAATATATACCGCCAATCCTGTCCTGTCATCATCGAGAATAGCAAACTGATTTTCATTGGGGCCAATAAATGCTGCGTCTCGACCTACAAGACAATTACTTGAATTATTAATTGCACATAATGCATAACCAAACTCTGGCAAAAAGAGAAAATAAATACATTCCACAGACAAAAACACCTTTCACTGTGCTGCTTTTACTGTTTGCTGTCACTGCATCAGTATTTTCCCAGTAAAGCACAACTTCATTTGTAGCACCACTGAATTCATATACTACAAGAAATAGGTGCTGCTTTTTACTGTAAATTAAGTATTTTGCTTGATACTCCACACTCCCAGGAATCTACACAAAATTAATGAACATTAAACGGTTCAATATGGACATGATTTTCATTTACAATATATGAATACTTACAACATATCAATATTATACAAATTAAAGTGTCAATAGAAATTACAGGGACAACATAATACTCGTTAAAAATACTAATCTCTCAATATTACCGAATTATACAGCTTCTTGTAGATACTCTCAGATCCAGATGAGAGATTATAAGCCATAAGGTTCAGTCCATCCACATAGAAAGCCCTGACAGGATAATGAAGAACTCGGTTCTCTTTATTAAAGAAATTTAGCTCCAGATGAAATGGCTGGCAGTGGATAAGTGGTGTCAGTTGATTGAATAAAAAAATCTAAGGGTCAGTTTGGTATATGGGTAAAAATAAGAGTGAAAATTTGATGGATAAGCTCATCCATGAAATTTTCACCCCTATTTTTACCTTCATACCAAACATACACTAAGGAAAAGAAATCAGTATTAAAATCAAATTGTCACAAGGATCTTACCTGGAAAGCTGGAATGTCCTTCAGATGATGCTGGGTATCTAGAACAGTGATGAGGGGCAAGCGAGATATTGGAGCACTTTTCGCATGGCCTTCCATAAAATGCTACAAGAATAATGTACAAATACCAAATTTGAGTTAGAGGGCATGGAAACTTTCAAAAGCTTTATAAGGAGATTAAATGCAGGACAGCAAGGCAATTTGAGTTACCAAATTTGGTGATCAAAGTTACTTCTAAGCCATTGCATCCCTTTTTAACATTCAGGCTTATAACAAAGAGATAAAATAAGAAAGAAACATACACTGTAAAGAAAAGCCTTCCTTGCAATGTCTGATATTGTAAGATGACTGTGGCTGCAAGAGTGGAGATTGTCAACAATGAGACAAGATAATTACTAAATGTCACAAGTCGCATGTACTGGATAACAAACTATGGGAGAAAAGAGTCAAGACTCAAAAGTGATGAGTTACAAAGGAATCTGAACAGTTTCAAATCTCAAACTGCTAAGTTAAAGTTTAATCTCAACATCGGAGTTGCTATTTTGCACTCAGAAAAAGCTTTTCAGCCAAAATGTCTCTCTTGAGCATTTTGATTATGAGCTGTTCCAAAAACAAAATAAGCTAATCCAAACATGTTATTAAGTGTGGTAACTGTAAACTGATTATCAAATAACAGATCAATTGGAGCAGACAAACTGACCTGAACACATCATCCCCAACTCACTATTATAGTAAAAATCCTGTTCAGCATCTAAGACAATCCTTTGAGAACCCATAAGGGGCCCTAGCCAAAAGGAAAATAATGTCAAGGCCGTGTGAAGCACTATAAATCTGCCTTGTGGTTGCTTTTTACCCTCTTTCCGAGTTGGCAAATTAATATTATCTATTTTTAACGGGAGACATTATACTAACCAAAAGAGTTAGTGCTGACAAATTTTTCTTAAGTGATAAACAGATATAGTCAGAAAATTATTAATCAGAGAAAAACCCAATGACATAAGTACATACATAAGAACACCATCTAAAGTCAATAAAAAGAAGTAGAAAAATTTCAAGACTCCAGCATTTTCATTCAATCACTAGGTTGCGTAGCACATAATGTGTAACCTGACATTTCTCTCTGCCAAAAGGCCACAACATAGTTGTATCGAACTTAACACTTCAGCCAAAAGAGATGTCTACACTCCGTCCCTTGAGTGTTGAAGTCAATCTTATCAATCCCTTTCAGAAGTATTCATAATAATTCAGTGCTAAAGTCAGTCTTATCAACTTTCTTTTAAAAGTGCATGCATACAATAGATAGAAGAAGGTCCACATACCAAGCCACCCCACAACCTAATAAAAATACTCCATACAATCGTACATTATTGACACCAAACTCCACCAACTGCTACTTTCCAGCACTAATGCACCCGTCAGCGCTCACTTAAGGCATCTACATGTCATAGGCAGGTGGTGCAAAATATCACATCCTCCATACTAAGCCAATTGAAGGGAAAGGGACCTTAGTCTTTCTAACTGGATTTCAGCCTTAAAGATCCCAGGTACCGACACCATTTAAAGTATGAGCCTATTTGAACTAAACTAAATATTTTTGTGAGCCTTCTTGGACTAAGTTCTTATATATACTTAACTTTTCTCGTTTCCTGATTATGGAACTTGGATGCTACAAGTCAAAAAAAAAAAAAAAAAAAAATTGGATGCTAAAGCTGAACTTGTCTTCACCCACCTTAACCTTTACCATCAGAGACCATTTAGCACCCCAAAAATCCTAAGTTCAATCCATATTTGCTGGCCTTTCAGCATTTAGAAATGTGAGAGGTAGCCTCATAGACAAGCTCTGTTTAAGCAACTGTTTTATCTTGTGCAAAAACATAAAGACTTCAATTGAGGAGAGAGAGAAAGAGAACAGTTAACATACGATATAAGTGATGGTGGACTTCTACCCAAGTGAGAATCTATACTAAAGGTTAATAATATAACACACTGATTTCTTTTTTGGCAAAAAAAAAAAAAGGTGGAAACTAGAATTGGATTTAAAGAAGTCATACAGCAGATGTAAGCCAAGTACATGCTACAAGAACTAGTATATTTTTAGCCCTCTGGTGGGAGCTGCATTGAGGAGCAAAACACACACCTAATCAAAGCTTAAAAGCAGCCAATGGACACTTCATGATGATGGGTAAGTTGTATGCCTGCCCTCAGAGCTTAGATGGTCAAGGTAACACTTAATAGAAACCTAAATAGAAGTTTAATTTTGTGCTGAAGTTCTGTTTATTGAAAACCTGAGGAAAGAGTTTCATGGAACATGCAGAGAAATAATGACTAAACTTATCACTCAAAATAGTTAACTCCTAAATGGCAAATCGATCCATGAAGAAGTCAGCACGATATACAAACCCCTTTGGAGTAAAGCACCCAAAAACCTTGTCATAATGGTCCTCATAGCTGCATCAGACACTTTAATACTATACAATTGTTGCAGCTAAACCCTATATGCAGGTATAGATATCAAGTGCAATTTCAGATAGAAGGCAGTACTACCCAATCAAGAACAAAAACTTAGAGAAAGAATAGTGGAAGATTTAGAGCCAGCATAAAATAATTAACTTAATGAATTCTAACCTCAACCTTTTTCCATAAAATGCTAGTGACATCTTTTCCTCTACCTAATTGCAAATTCCAACTCACCCTTTCATATTTTGTTCTTGTAGTTGAGCTTGAAGCTGATGGTCTGCTAACACCCCAGATGAACCCAAGGTTGACAATTTCTCTTTTAAAACAGATGCTGCATGGCACCTCTAGCATTAGCATGTCTGATTAAAGTACTAGATTGAAACAGAAAAACTGTATGTAAATATGACTTGCATGACACTAATAGAAGAAATAGAGATAAAGATACAATGTGCAACAATAACTACACAAAAAAGTAGTAAAACATGTACAAAATAAATGAGTATATTAAAAAAAATTTAAAAAGAAAGAGATCTAAGTCTAAATCTTTGTTGTCTAAAACTCCCCAATTAAAGTCATTGCATGGAAAATTGTGCAAGATATTGACAAAAAGAGGAGACAAAATGAAGTAATATTTGCCACATTGGAGAGTGGGCAGAAAAGTAAATCAGATGCCCCATGAAAAACAAACATTAAAACTCAGAAGATTTTATGATGCATGACAAGCTTTTGTGTTGATAAATGGAAGTATAGCGGCAATACTACAGACACATTGTGGAAAATTTGTTTATTCAGATAGAAAGTATCCCAAAATACTAAGGGTTCTTTAACTTTGATTCCAGATAAATAAAAACAATCACCTGAAGATCCCCGTGCACTTTGCAAAACTGCAAAAAGTTGCTTTCTCCCTTCTCTACTATATCTGGTCCTATTTTTTGAAATGTCTCCACTTGTAACATGCTGTTAAAATAAATATCAAATTTATATTTCCAATATTCACTGGCAATTAACATATAAACAATGTAAGGTGGCACGTAACTGCAAACACTAGTGCTGCTAAATTGGATTTTGGATGAAATTCTAAAGCTTTAATTCGCGGTAAGGGATAAACTGCTTCTCCACCCTGTTGAGAAAGGATGCGAGGGATATCAATTGATTCAATTGCTGCATCAGAATGTAATATGTATTAGCCAACCACTTTTAATGAAATGAATAGTACAAGAATGAAATGCTGTTAAAGGAAGTAGCATAATTTCTACAATTTGATTAACATAAGAGAAGCAAGCTATCAAAAACCAACAGAAAATTCAGAGTAAAAGCAGAAAGAGTCAAGATAGCTAACCAGCAGGCTCAAAAAAATTTGCCTGCATAGGAGGTCTATTAGGATTAACTATAACCCGTGTTTTCCAAACTTGCAGATTTCCATCCCTAGATAGAGTGACAAGTAAACGCAACATAGGTAGCCAAGCAACTGATGTAATTGGTTGTGAGCCAACTTGTATTCTGAAATTGCAATAATAATATGATCAGATTCCAAGTCCAGAACAACAGCAACCAAAATAACAAGGTTCAGCTTAAACATTTCCAGTTGGCTGCAAGAAAATAACAAATAACAAATACTAAACAATAGGTAAAAATGATACCAGGTCTCTCAGTTACAGAATGGGGAAATCTCAAAACCAAAAGGAAATTGCAGTCACTCACATTCCAATCATACTAGGTCTCTCAATTGATACATCCCATGCCAGAAGTGTACCACGTCGATCACCAACAAAAATCCATTCCAGAGTTGGATGAAATGCAAATGCACCAGCGCCATTAAGCTTTATGGTATTGTCAACTGAATAGGAAACAAAATATAAATAATACTAAGGATGCAACTTACAAGAGAAATATAAACCATATCAAGAAGAAATCATCTCACGTTGTAATGTGTAATGAACAGCATAGGTATGAATGTTATACGCCCGAATCAAACCTTCAGCATAAGCAACATACTATGACA
The DNA here is from genome assembly GCA_019955255.1 of Castanospermum australe. Lineage (NCBI taxonomy): Eukaryota > Viridiplantae > Streptophyta > Magnoliopsida > Fabales > Fabaceae > Castanospermum > Castanospermum australe. Next base: position 389,874 of record NSJW01000862.1, on the reverse strand, counting down.
GAAAAGCAACGAAGTCAAGAAGGATAGGGTTGAAGTATCATTAACACGAGAAAGAGTGAAGACTAGATCTGTCTTGCACCAAAAATTAAGTATCCCATGAACCTCACGAAGAATAGAATTATGATAAGAAGTATATTAAACACATTACCAGGACAGGAAGGCGAGGATGACAAGCAAGATTGACAATAGGCTTCTTCAAGTCTGTCTTGATTTTTGTGGGTGCTCTACCGCCTTCAACAGTTCCAACAACTTGACGCAAAAACAGATATAGAACAGAAATCATCACTATTAGTAATCAAACCAATGACAATAACACATTTGTCTACACACGTGAGAAACCAGACCCCAACCTGTCACACTCATCCGTTTATGGAATCCAAAAAATACAACAGGTTGCAGAGGGGTCAAAGCCAGATGAACTTCTGTATCAGAAGAAATTTGCTCTGTCTTCTTCTCTGGTGAATGCAATACACTTGTTTGCTCTAAGTCAAAATCACACGACCGTATCGTACAATCCTATAGATGTAACAGCAACAGTTGTAATAAGTATAAAAGAACTTCTTAGTCACAACATATAAACTAATACAGAAGAGGATTGAATGGCATCACATTCAGGAAAACAAAAACAGAGACTAAATAGTTCTAGCCCCAAGTAATAGGAAATGAATAAGTATCAACAAAAGCAATTTGCAAAGCATATAAAACAAAAATTCAACTGAACAACAGAACCAGACTATCTATGCCAGCGTATCTTTATATCTTAAAGAATGGTAACATAAAATAAAAAAAAAAAGGAAAACATAACACCAAGCTCATCAAAACTTCCCTTCCAATAAAGAGATTCTAAGAAGGGAGAGTATGACACTTGTGAATAAATATCAAGGTATGATTTAGACAGGTGAAGTGAATTAGTAAATTATCTTCCTCGATACCTAAGTACCTGGAATCTCTCACCAGACCATTTCACTTACTCTAAAATCAGAAGAAAGATTTACAATGGCAAGGCCTTTTAAATTGCATAATTCTTTTCTTATTTGGAAAGACGAAAGGAGGAAATCCAACCAAATTGCTGTCAAATCTCATGTGCATAAACCCATCATGTCCATTTTCTAGTCAAATCTTGTGCATTTATCACCCAAATGATAAGCAATTTTTATTATAATTTCCTAATTTTAATATAAAATTATTTTTTCTGAACTTAACCAAGTAAAACACTTCAGCAAGATCCTACAGTGTTATCCCAATCATCTTACAATGTATCCATCAGGATCTGATTTGCATATTGTTGCCTCTCTAGCCTAAAATACAGAAAGCATTTCTGGAAATTTATGGGCCTCAAGAGATCAGAAAACTATGAACACTTATGTTGCTGATCAAACTACAACCTTTGTAACACTTTGTCCTTCCATTCTTGAAAAAAATGTCCACATGGTCCATTGAGAATTTAAGATCCACTAAAAAAAATTAGTATAAACAACAAAAAAAGTAATATCCACATACACGCAGAAGAGAGGTTCCAGAAGGGCCAACCTGGAGGATTGCGATCACAGTATGCCCACTTGTAGGACTATAAGACATACGGACAACAGGTGCACCAATGTCAAGAGCAGAAATCTTGCTTCCTGTTAATGCATCAAATTCTGCAAACATGGAAACAAACCAACAAGTAAAACAATTGCCAAAAACAAGTCATCAAGCAACGAAATGATGCATACAAAAGGGGTAAGTCTACTCCACACAGCCAAATCACAAGAGTGTTAGATGTGCAAAACAATTGTATTTACACAGGACAGGAGCAATATAGATTGATAAGAATCCTTTGCCAAACTTTTAAAAAAATAGTACAATGAGAGATAGGATATAACCCAGAAATGTTAACAGTAGTTGACAATACCTAAGGTATTCAGAATTCAGTAATTGTGAATATATAAGGAAGTCTCATAGCAAACACCAAGTTAATTACCAATGGCTCAGATGTCATGGATCAACATAGGATTGCTTTCACTGGTACATGCCTTCAGAACTGAAGGCTTCAAGAGTAAGTTAAGCAAGGCATTCCTGTGATGGTAGTTTACAAAGTTATGTTATGTCCATCTAATTCTGGATGGTAGTTTACAAAGTTATGTTAAGTTAACAATGACTTTAAAGGCTAGCTAAAGGGTTCAATTGGATACTGTTGTTTTAGATTACTTTATGAATTAGCCAACTTAATTCTTCCATGACAATATCTCATGCTGCATTGCTTCATACATAAGAGAAAAAAATAACTTATTAGAGAAGAAAAAATAAATAACAGGACGATCAGGAATCCTCCTACAGCTTGAAAAACAAGGAAAAAATATAAATAGAAAAACAACATCTCAATAGAGCTCTCTGATCCCTCTGACAGAAACTACCTTGAAAAAACCACGCAAAAAAACCCAAATAAAATCACAGATATTAGAGATAATATGAACAGTTGATTCCAAGTTGGAAGCATGCAGGTTTGAACTATGTTTTTTGGGGAATTTAAGTAAACAAGGGGTAAGAAATAGAATTACATGGGACAAAAACTCAAGGTAAGGGATGATATGGAGACTAAAAATAGGAAAAGGAAAACATTCCCAGTATTTTGAAATGATGGAGTAACAAGTGGAATTATCATCCAACAGTAAAGATATATTCAATTAATGAGTAAAGTAGGAACCATAATCAATACCCCTAGTAGTTTCATGTAGAAGGACTGAAGAGGTTAACAAAAATAATACAGGATAAAGTGTTAGATAAGATTAGGTGAAACATACCAACTCATCTAGTAGGACTAAGATTCCTATACATTAAAATCCACTTATTCAGTTCAATTTAGGATAATGGCATGTGTTACTGTCCTTCTTTTTATATATCAAAACCCCATTGACCAGAGAGGAATTAATCATAGAGCTCTTCTTCAATCCTGAAGGAATTTCGATGCATTCACTATATCGGGCAAAGTGGCAAACCATATTGCTTGTGAACATCACCAGACTCACCAATATATCCATGTGGGTCAACAATAAATAATGTGAAGCAAGTTCTGCTTTGCTTTGCTTTCTTTACAAGTTTCAACAACGACCAAAATAAGAATATGGAGCCCAGCAAAGCCATAAACAGCCGAGCAAGTGTGATGGGAAGGCAGCTACTAGTTAGCTCTAGGGGTTTTCCAAAAAGCGAACCAATTTGAGGAAACCTGTTAAACTGAACCAAACCACAGTTTGATTTGATTCCTCTAATGTACAGTTTGGTCCAGGTTTTGAGGGATAAGCCGTACCATGTATTTATATTTATTTCACATATAATATTATAATACACATTTTATATATATTAGTCATCTGATATTGGAGTTATTGACTTGTTATTTTGCATTTTTAAGATTGGAATATCCCATTTGATTCCATTGTTATGTAATTTATTTACTAAATTACTAGTACTATTGGACAACATAAGCATTTGAGATTGGATAATGTACTATTAGCCTTATAACTGTTATTTTACTATAGCAACGCTATAAGACAATAGCTTCTCAATTTATGAAGTTAAGCATCGATAAAGTATTAGCAAGATCTGAAATAACCAATGAGCCATGGTTTAGAACCGAACCAAACTAAGAACCGTGGTTTCATTTAGATTCTAAAATTTTATGAATCATGAAGTATGACTTTGTTCAAGGTTGAATCCCAAACCGAACCATACTAGACCATGAACACTCCTACTTGGCTGAAGGAAGATCAAATTAATCCTAAGAGTCAGTTTGGAATGGGGTTAAAAATGGGGGTGCAAATTTCATGGATGAAACCAAACATACACTAAGTATGAACGATTCCCTGAGAAATGGAAACGAATGCAGCAACATATCTTTCTAATGCCGCATATACATTCGTGACCTCTGGCCCTCTTTATTATTATTATTATTATTATTATTATTATTATTATTATCATCATCATATTATTTTTTTTCATTCATAATAAGAATCGAATTTCAAAAACAGCACAATACAGTAATGTTCCGAAACATAGTACTCAGCCGTTCCCGAATTCTATAAGGCATGGCGAACTTAGCTTCTTGAATCTAAAATATCAAAAAGGACGGAGAGACATTGCAGTTGCTCACCAACGATGTAGGTTCCGATGGCGACGGCAACAAGTGCCTGGTGGGGATGAAAGGAAGCAGCATGAGGCTGCAGAGGTCTAACGCCACGGCCAACGTGGCGCAGATCGAGATGCTGCAATGTCGTCCACTCCATGAATCAGGTTCCTCAAGTTTCGCCTACAGCTTCATCATTGCCTTGCGAGTGAATGCCGAAAAGAAATGGGATCGAGAGAAATGACGGAGAATTCAGATCTTCTTCACAGTTCAGAGGCCACAGAGCATGGAATTGCACTAACCATTTATCGTCATCGATCTGCAACTGTAATGAATTGAAACAACAAGGAATTGCGAGATCGCGGAAGAGAAGAGAAGGAACAACTCCGATGTAAAGGTAGTAAAACTTGGAGAATAAGGAAGAAGAAACGAAGAACAAGATTTTGTCTTCTCTTCTATCGTGGGCTTATTGGTCTACGAGGTACACAGTGGGGCTCGTTGTGCAGGCCCTCGGGCCGAGTGTGACTTATTGGACTTCAAAACTTGGCCTCATTGAAAACGAAAATGCCTGATGGCTTGTTTCCAGCAACTATCTCTTTTTCTTTTTTATATAAAAATAATTTTAATTATATGATTAAACATTTTAAATTATAAAAAATTAAAATTATTTTTCAAATCAAGTTCCAGCTTGTTAAGACTATATTGAAACTAAACTCAAATTAGGTACTCAAACTCGACTTGATTCATACTAGAGGACACTCAAGCAAATTCATATATAAAGTGCTTCGCTACTTTTTTTTTTTCCTAATATTCTTTCTGTTTATTCAACCCATCATTTTACTTCTCTCGTGTTCAAATTTTATTTTATTTTGCGAATATTTGTTTTCAATTTTAATCACTCATGATTTGCATTTCAATAGGTGCTTTAATCATAAAGAAAAATACATAATTTTTTTATTAAAAAAGAAACTTTAGATAATATTTTTCAAGTCCTATCTTTTAAATTATTATATGTTCCTGAAGCGTCACTAGGATTATGTTTCATTTAATTATATCTTGATATTTAAGTATTAAATGATTAGAAAAATATACTTATTAAGAAGGAAAATATTACATAGCCAAAAAAAATTTGTTCAAAATTTTTGATATAAATAATTTGACATGTTTATTTACTCTTAGATATATGAATAGGTTTATATCACTTAATTCTATCGAATAACTCTCCTTAATTCTGAGTGAATTCTATCAAAAATTCTATTAATTTTTTTTTACAGTATAGCATTACTCTGTCAAGAATAACATATATTTTAAGGTAAAAATAATTAATATTATATTGAATAAGTGTATTTAATAATAATTCAATACTAAAATATCAAGATATAATTGAAATGGAAGCATAATATGAACTTATAATAATTTCTCTTTGTGAAGATACAAATTATACCACCATAAATGAGATTTAGAAAGAATGATGGGGCGCAATCCAACGGCATTGTGTTTACCAAACTATAATCACATTACACATGGTACAATACTTATTGAAAAGAAAAGATATGAAGTGGTATCTGGAACAAGAGGATGAGATGTATAGAGATGTTCAACGATCCTAGTTTAAGTACTACTAAGTTTCTACTAGAACACTGTTTGATCATGAAAGCGAATTTCACGGAAATGGTTGTACCTTCATTTTATATACCATAAGTCTCTTTAGTCTTTCCAATTTCCATAGGAGTTTTAGACAATCTTTTTTAAACAAAAAAAAAGAGAGAGATATAAAGAGGTAAGGTCCAGTTGGGCACCTTGCATATATGTTATTAAATGGAAAGGGATCCGATGGGGTTGGGGTGGATCATGTTGTAGCCTGCATTCTGTCATTTGGTGACAAAATTAAAGGTCTCCCAATACATAAGCAAGTAAAGGGAAGCTATATATCGTTCAACAGAATATACGAATAAATGCAAAGGACCTCTGATAGTTATGTATGCATGCGCCAATCATTTGCATCGATAAAAGGATTTAAATTTCAAAGCGTTACATTACAATGAATCAAGACTGCACTGGCCAAAATCATTCCATAGTTTCTTCGATCACTACATGTGCTTCGTCGTAACGTTCACGGCTACCATCGCCCTTCCTCAATCCTCAGGACCTCACTGACGCTAAACAACAAACAGGTAGGGTGCTTCGCGCTTCTGTGTCACTTAAAAGGTCCAAAACGAAAAAGACGAACGTTTGAAAATTTCACGCACATGCTTTTTTTTTTTTGTCAACATTGATTCATCACGCACACGTGCGATCGCATTTAAGTGCCCAGCCTCTCCCTCTTGGCCCTCCAACCTAGATCCAACGACAAATTCTTCATTGGGGCCATGCGCATTGAATAGCTGCTATAAAAGCGCAGCTTGTCCTGTTCGCTTTTCCCACCATCAATTGGATGTCTTGATCCTTGAGAAATGCTATAACAAGGAATGTGGCGTGTTTGGCTAGCTAGAGGCGAATATGGTTGACAGAATGTGTTGAAAATGACAAGGCCTAGCTACACTAATAACTTGTTTCTTTACGTTATTGTATGATATAAAACTATACGTGGTTTCGTGGTTTTACTTAATTTATTATACGAAGGTATATGAATAATTTTATATTTAATAATTAAAATTTAAATAAAAATATATGAATAATTTTATATATAATAATTAATATTCAATCTCAATTGGTAGAAATTTTTATTGTGATGCCAAATGAAATGAAATTAAAAATAAGAGACTGAGGTCCCATATTAATAAAAAAAATGTATTTTCTTCATATATAATTGATTAAAATTAAAATATTATTAATTATTCTATGAATTTAATTTTAACTATTATTAAACACATTTTAATTCATATATACAATATATACCCAACATTTGTTACCACCCCGAGCAATGATTGAGAAGCACTTCTACATCACTGAGATTATGGTTCAACGAGAGTATTAGCAATTTAGCATGATTAGTTTGGCTTTTAAAAGCATCCAATTATGATTTGAGTAAAAGCACAACTCTTGTTAATTTTATCTAAATTATGGTTTTGAAGTTTTAAAGGTTAATCTAAGCATATTATATATAACTACATATATATATGGAACGGGTGTCAATTGTGTAAGATTAATTTTAATTTTTATCTTAAAAACTCTTAAATTAAATAAAACATGTTTATAATATATGTGAAATATATTTTTATTTGATAAAGATTTTATAAAAGGAATCAAATGTAAATACATATACATTAGAGTTTTATTTTGACATAGACACTATTTAACACGTCATGAAAAACCTTTTAAATAGTTATTGTTAGTCAAAATTAAATTTTAAATGAAATTACTTATATAATAATCTTTTTAAGTATTTCTTAATTGTTGATTATACTTATTTAAGAATTTTTTGGTAGAAACTTATTTATGAATTTTTAAAATATTTATTATGTTAACCGTCATTGTTTAATTGAAATTAGCGTCAAGTAATTATTGTTGCATGATAAAATTAAGTGAGAGAGTGGAGGGGGAATTGAGAGAGAGAGAGAGAGAGAGAGAGAGAGAGAGAGAGAGAGAGAGAGAGAGAGAGAGAGAGAGAGAGGGATTACGTAAGAGAAAAGAAGAAAGGGGTGTTGAGTGGTTTAGTGGGGAAGGAGAGGGAAGTAGAATGCCTCTTGTAAGGGAGGCAATGATTCGGACAGGCGGAAGACGTCTCACCCTCTGTCCAATACCTTTCTTCTCCGATTCCATTACTTCTCACTCTCCCTCATCTTTATTATTAATCCCATCACCACTACTCCCTACTGCTACTTAAACCAATTCTAGCTAGCTACCTCCTTCAATCTCCTCCCTAGCTTGTCTCTTTTATTCTTCTTCTTCAATCTGCTTGATTCTCATTTGGTTCGTCACCACCGCAGAGCCTGGAGCTATAATATATATATATATATAGACACACACACACACACACACACACACACACATATATATTCAACATATAGTTACTATATATTATTATTATTAACCCCTAATCTTACAGTTGGAGATGCGAAACATGGCAAGCTCTGCCTCCTGGCAAGGCATTGCTGCCATAGTCGGGGTTGGGCCCAACCTCGGTCGATCAATCGCCGCAAGTTCGCTCACGAAGGCTACACCGTTGCCATTCTTGCTCGTGATCTAGGCAAGTCTTTTATATCTTTCTATATATAGAAACATATATATATGTGTGTGTGTGTGTGTGTGTTAGTTTCTGTTTGTCGGGAAAGTGATGATATGAAAGAGAATGCTAAAAGTCCTTCCTCCGTTATTTCATCAATCATTCCTATATAGATATATTCTGAAATATATATATAGTAATATGATGATGATATGTAATACATGTAGTCATGTACTGATGTATTCAACAGGGAGGTTGTCAAGACTTCGCGGACGAGATAGCGAGGGAAGAGAAGGCGCAGGTGTTTGCAATACGAATCGACTGCTCGGATTCCGGAAGCGTGAGAGAGGCATTCGAAGGGTGCTCTCCCTGGGATTCGTGGAGGTTCTCGTCTATAATGCTAATTACCACCACCCCCTCTCTAATTCTTGGAACCCCACCTCCTTCCAACTTCTCCACGTCGACTCTTTCCAGAAATCCCTCGCTGTTTCATCCGTCGGTGCCTTCCACTGCGCTCAACAGGTCTCTATCTATATATGCACCTCATTCATTATTTATATGAGAAAATAAGTGTTGGTTAATATTCTTCATTTGAACTAGCTAGTAACTAGTAGTAGGAGCTATAGTGCCAATTAACGTCAATATGGATCCTTTAATCTGTTTGAAGGAATGAATGAAGGTGCTGCCTGGCATGGTGGAAAGAGGAAAGGGCACGATTCTCTTCACGGGCTGTTCCGCTTCGCTAAACGGCATTGCTGGATACTCTCAACTATGTAAATTCAATTCTTTTTTTTTTCTTGTTAGAGATTTTTTTCTACCCGCCAAATTTAATTGTGGGAAAAACTGTGACTCATTATTTTGGTAATTAAATTAAATTAATTGATGTGTGAGTTCTCACTGAGACAGGCTGTGGGAAATTCGCGTTGAGAGCTTTATCGCAATGCCTGGCCAGGGAATTTGAACACCAGGGAGTGCCCGTAGCCCACGTTATCATTGATGGAGTTGTTGGCCCACCCAGGATCGTTTCGTCGGTTTATGTGTTGCAGATCCCTTCCCCTTTCCTCATTAGGTTCCAACTTCCAATTCAGTCCAAAAAAAAAAACAAATATATATGCGTGTGCACGTACCCAAAAAAGGAAAAGAAAGCAAGCTCAAGAGATGTGAATATAAATATTGCAGATTAATTTATGAAAATGATTAGTAACTAACAAATGTCACTTAATGATTAGGTTTACGTGTTTTGGGGGTTGCAGGGGACCAACGACGACGTCGCAGAGAGCTCCAGGTGCGGAGCAAAGCACTAGCGGAGGAAGAGAAGGGACGATGGATCCAGACGTGGTGGCTCAAACCTACTGGCACCTGCACGTTCAGGACCGGACCGCTTGGACCCAGGGGATGGACCTTCGTTCCTCCACTGCTAGATTCTTCTAGCTACCTACCAACCTCTCTTCTTCATCCCTTCCTCGCCTTTAATCTTTAAATTTGCTTCTAAATTATTTTCTGGCATCTACTATCTGCACTGTCCATCATTTGATTTCATCTCTGATGCGAGAACACAGGCCAATAGAAATGCAAAGCATTTGATTGATGATGACGGCTAGCTTTGGCAGTGTACTAAAACTTTATATATACTGATTATATGTATTGTTTAGGTCAGGTAATGATGAAATGATTTTTTTTTAGGCTTGTATGATGATTGAGCCGACGAAAAGATATGAATTATACGTATTTTGATTTTTCTCTCCAACCAATCATTGCATTGAGAAAATGGTGATTAATGTCAGGTAATGGGTCAACTTGCGTTGGAAGGGAGTGGGGGATCCAACAGGTTATGGGCCCGGCAGCGGGAAAGTTAAGGGGATCGGAGGAGCGGGATGGGAACAAGTTTGCATGGATAAAACCAGGACTTCGGGTTCTAATGTAGGACACATAAACTCTTGTATATTTAGTCATTTACGTGGATCTGCAACGCTTTTTAGTTTACGTATTTGTTAATTTCTTTTTTTTTAATAATATTATACTATTTTAATTCTTAAATAAAATTTGGTTAAATCATATAATAATTCACCATATGTAGAGTTTACCTAAAAGGCCAAGGTGATCTATGAAAAATAATAACATAAATATGATGTAAAAATGTAAAAGATTTTTTTTAATTTTTTTCTTTGAGTTCTCAATTGTTATAATTTTAGTCTTTTTAGTTTCTAGTTTTCTGGCATAGTTAGACTATGTTTATTTTAGATTCTCATATATTTCAAATCGATGTTGAACAGATAAAACGTTTATTTGTGAGAGATACTATTAAGTAAATATTATTTACTTTAAATATTTCATTTAACTTGTTATTAAATTTTTTAAAATAATATGTATTTATAATATAATTTATTAAATCATATATATATATTAATGATTAAACAAAGTGTTTAAATTAAATAATATCTATTTAAAATTTTTTCTTAAAACAAAATATCAAACAAAGGGACACTAACAAGGTTTTTTGTAACAGCTCATTCATTAGCATATAAACGAATGAGAAGATGCTCTTTTTTTTTTTATTCTTTCGGTTTTTGAAAGAATAAAAATTGAGAAAAGAAAAAGAGGAAAAAAGAAATAAAATGAACAGTGATTGCTCTTAGTCAAAAAGCAAGAAAAGTATCAGTTGCGATATTTATTGGGGTTAGAGGGGAGACGTCAAACATGATGGGGGCGTAGCAGCTGCACCGCCACTGACAAGTAGTTGGAGTTGGATTATGCGAAGGAGGGATCCACCATCTTGAGAATGGTGGGTGTGTCTTACATGATTGGTGATGCTTTCATTTATGGATCCTTTCGTTAATATTTATACATCTCATCTATATGATTATAACGATTAGGGTGCTATTTATCATCATATCAAATCCTATCAGGCTTAACTACAGAAATTAAACAAAGAATTTATCTAACAGAATAGGTTCCCAAGTCCCGTCTGAAAAGTTTAATTAGAGCAAGGTGTCCTGCCTCTCTCAGACACGACAATCCCTCGTTATTTTCGCTGTTGACCGGTTGAGGATCTTATATTTGATGTGACGAAAGAGAATGTGATTTCATATTTATTATTTAGAGTGAGTATTTTTACAGAAAATGAAATACTTATTCTGAATTTTATCATACAAGTTTGTATAATCTTATTTTAAAAAAAAAAATATTTTATATTTTTGCATAATAAAATTTCACATTTTTTCGTCTATTATATCTTATTTAATTATTTTTGGTAAGCGAAGGTGACCAGTTGCCCAAAAAATAAAAATTAAGATTTATTACTAAGTAGGTGTGTCTATTGAATTAGATCAATTTATAAATTTATAAATTTTAATTTGATTTAATTTATAATTAACGAATTAAATAAAATTTGTAAATTAAGTTTAAAAATTTTTAATCTGATGATAATAAATTAAGTTATAGATTAAAAAAATTTTAATTCATTCAACGAACTCAACTTATCTTTTTTTAAAATAAAAAATAATATTTTTTTATATTTAACATACTAAACTTAATATTTTTTTTTTTTCTCTCTCAAACCTTATGTGACTTATTATATTTGACTTTTAAGACTTGTGTTAATTCTTTTTATACTTAAGATTAAAATTTATTATGTTATATTTATAATTTATGACTTATTATATTTAATTTTTAATTTATTTAAAACTTTATATGTCATTTTTTGTTAAGACATATTAAATTATTTATTATAATGTATGATGAATATTTAATTTTGTATTAATTTTAATATTTAATTTATTAAATAAATTTTTTAAATATATTTCAACTCACCCACTTACGTGCGAGTTATATTAGTTTGAATTTTTTTTTTGAAAAAAAGTCTTTTAATTAATTTACTGTTTTGATGAGCAGATTAGATGTAAACATATCTTTAATCCTATCTAATTTAACTTACTGTTTTGATGAGTGAATTAAATACAAAAATATTTCAAACTAATCCATTGCCACTCCTATTATGAGGGGTAAAGGAACCCCGTTACATCATGTCTCAGGAGGTCCATGATACCTCTCGATGGACTATCCCAAACTTTCAGCCCAGGACTCTGGGGGAGGCTGAGGTTGGCAATTGAGACATTGATTTTCCTTCCCTTATATGTTTTAGATTGCGGGTCAGGTTTGATACATTTGACAACTTGGCTTGCCTTGAAACACCTACACCTGGATTCGATTCCAAACGTGGAACAATCCTCTTCCCTCCCCTCCCCAACCCCCACCCCCTGTGACCAAAAAAAAAATTTTAGATTAGAAAACAATAAAAGAAAAAGAAAATAAAAAGAAAAAACTTATTTTAAAATTTTAAATTTAAAATATTTAAAATAATTTTTTTTCTTTTTTTTTTTTCTATTCTCTTCCATCTAAATATAGTCTAAAGTATGTCTAATCCTAATGACCAAAAAATAAAAAAGTATGTCTAACCTTCACCGACCAATCCTTCTGCAGAATAATATTCAGGATCCTTCAAATTATGCCCCTAGCTCTCCTACTGTTGGCATCTAACTCTTGGAAGGAAAACTGCCATTGCTCTAGAATCCACTTCTAGGATGACCAAAGGTTCCATGAGAATTTAAGCCCCTCCCCAGCACCCCAAAGCTCAGCCTCATAAGCACTGCACAGTGTAGCCCTTCATCCATTGACCGAAGTTGTCCCTAATCAGCTCACCACAGCCAGCGCCCATCTGAATTGATTTTGAATCTTTGATCCACCCATCCCGTGGAGAATACCATCTAGCACCCCTGCTTTGAGAGTCGGGTCCTTCAGAGACGTTGAGGCTCCTCTGTTCCAATAAAATGATCCTTCTATAATTAAGGTAATCTTAATTTACAAACTTCAATTTACCTTTGAAAAATTAATCTTCAATATTGTTTCAAAAAAATTCACATTCATAATATATATATAAAAATATAAAAGAAAATTAATCTTTGATATTTTTCTTATTACAAATAATTATGCCATTTAGATTAATTTAGATTACATTTCATGTTATATTTCGTATATTAAAATATGAAATTACTTTTCATTGTATTTTATATCACATTATACTAAACTTTAAAATCAAAATAAGATTCTCATTTTAATTTATCAATTTCTCATTCTTTTAATTCATATTCTTATTCTGTAAAATTCTATTCTTTACCCCAAACGTAACATTAGCCCTTTAGGCTATGCAATTATTTTAAAAAAATATTGTGTAATTATGTATAATTTATTTTTAAAATAAAAGAGAACTAGTACATTATAACGTATAGAAAAAATTAGATAGACGCAATATTAAAAGAAACCATTTTCATGACTAAAAATGTGACCATTAATTTGCAAGACATTATGGACACTTTACGCTTGTACTCCACCATCTGTTCATCTAATCATGATATCATACCATAGCAGAAACTGGTAAATGCAGTAGACAAACTACTTCCAGAGTCCCTGTTTCAAAGCCGTCACGTTTACAAACAAATATTATGATTCAGCAAAGAGACTTACCCAGGTGATAGTTGCAATTATGATTATGCAACCCGTATAATCAGCAACGCAAATGGAGCAGAGGGCATGTCGTTGTTCCTAGACGTGGAAAAGTGAAACTAAACAACTTGTAATCTGATTCTTCACAATGAAAAGTAGATCACATCATAGACCGTACTGTTCTCCATCCATATTTCTTAGTTCTTGGAGACAATGGATGTAATGGCCTGTCAACATTTTTCCGCATTCAAATTCTTCATTTCAAAACTGTATCTAAGGTTTGTGTGGGTATGACTACTATCACTGGACATGGGACGTTGTGATATAGATGTGAACTCGTCGACATATGGCCTGAAAGGTGGGAATTCTATCTTATTTGGAACGAGGCCTCTCTCATGATAAAAGGATTCACGTGGTTCATTCCTGCTTTGAGGATTTAGTTGAGTGGGGTATGAACTTCGTCGATAATTAGCATATAATGGATAAACTGGAACTTGATAATTTCAGCAGGCTTATGCCATCCCCTTACAGATCTGAAGGCTCTTGAAGATGCATTCTCCTTCCATGTTGCTTGTGTTGATGAAGTGGCCTCTTGAGGTTGAAAGTTGATTGCTCTTCTACGTCCATCAAGGTGCCTGACCTTTTCCAGTTCACAGAATCTTCCCATTTTCGATTGTTTTGCATTCTAGATTTCATGTTGTCGTTTTGAACCTAACAATTATCAGATATAAGTGACAAAAATTACCAACAATGTGGAAAACTGGAAGGTGGTGCAACACAAGCTCCTCTACCCCAGCCCTAGCTACCCTTACATCCATTCGCTTTTTCTTCTTTTGCTTCACTGATCTCACAAACCTTGCTGCTGCACTGCGCCTGTGCTTCTCAGAAAGCACTTTAACTCTATCAGCTTCATTTTTCCATCACTAAAGTATGGAAGAACAATACAAAAGTAACAAATATTAACACCCTGAGGAGGTAGGGAGAAAAAAAGAAAAAAGAAACGCTTGCATAAGTTGATCGATACCTATCTGTAAGTTCTCTGTTTATAGAGATTACGGCCCTTCACAAGCAAAGGAAAAAGTGGAGGCAATTTCCTAACCCCATTACTCCATATCACCTCAACCTGCAAGACATAGATGCAGAATTTGTTCGAACAATGAATCACCACCATTGATGAAGTAGAGGTTATTGAAGTGTAAAGAGATCCTTATTTAGTAACAATGCTGTAGAATATCAATCCAAGAATTCAAGAAATTTGGCAAAGACAATTCTCTCACATTACATGCAACCATGCAATCAAGTATGTTACCATATAGAAGTCTTAAGCTATAAATATAATTATAAAGAATCATATAATTTAGACATGAATAGAAAGAGCAAAGAAATTTCCAGGGTGCAATTTTTTTCCTCTGTTTTCTGATTCTCTGTTTCACTGGGGGAGAGGGGTATTCTCAAGCACAAAAAATTGGATTTAACTTGAAAAAAAATTGTACCAACACAACAAAAAATTAAACGTATAAGCAGAGTAAAATTCTCATGAAAAATTTGAACCAGAATAGAGCTACGTTTCGCTAGCCAAGAGAGCCATTGCACTGCTTGCTGTAAGGGAGCTCCACCACACAGTAAATAACAAATATCACCAAGTAATTCATGTAGTAATAAAACACTAAGACTATGTTTGGGAGTTAGAGGAGAATAGAAAAGAAAGGGATTTGAAGAAAATGAATGGAGGGGAAAGGAAGGAGAATGAAAGGTTAATTAAATAGATCTCCTTCCCTTGTTTGGATGTTTGAAATCTTCCAAATTAGGGGAACTTTAAAATGTTCACAAAAATTAGTAAATGAGGGTTTTGGAGGATTACTTAAAAATCCCCATTTCCTTCCTTTTTTTTTTTTATAAAACTTCCAAACAAAAGAGAGGCTTATGATAAACCTCTCCCTTCCCTCATTATCCTTCCCAAACCCCCAATCCAAACATAGCATAAAGGTGTGATTCAGGACTCTTTTCTCAAAGTATCGAACTCATTGCCAGTGAACTTCAGTTTGAATAAGGAATAATGCCACTAACAAATAGGTGCACATGGGATTTCAAAAAATAAAATATATATACCATGGGTAAGAACATCAGACTTAAGCATGGATTATATGGATTTATCGTTGAAACAAAGTTATTTATACTAAAAACTGGTTAAACTAAAAAGAAAGAAAGTTATTTATCTTTAAGCCCATGTCCTGTTCTTCTCAAGAATTATCCCAGAATGTAACCTCTCAAGTTTGCTTCATAAAAATGTCCTCAATTCACATTTTGCATAAAGCTTAAAAAGTAAAATCTATTCAAGCATTCATCAAATTAGAGAATCCAATTTTCTAAAAATGAAGCTTCGTTACCAATCACTTTCGATTTCAATTCAGGAGCAATCAGATTAAAATAATATTCACGACAATGACCACAGATACATGTCTGTACGCATCACATAAGGTGGCCATGGAAATTGTTGAAAGAACAAGTCAATCTACATCATTAGGTTGCTTGAACCGAAAAATATTACCTCCAATGCCCCCTTATTCTCGTAACACAAACTGCTCTATTTCCTGCCAGCCTGAGGCCATGTTTCCGTAAATATGCTTTGCATTCTTTCAATTTCAAGGATTCTATATCATTTCCTTCTGGAAATTGAACAAAACATGGGATTCAATGATCAACTGACTATTACTAACTTCATTAATAAAATAAAAATCAATAATTAATTTGGTAAAGTGCAGACGTGAGATATATATATAGAAACCCTAAGAAAAAAAAAACCTCGAAGAAGAGCGACTACTTTGTCGGCGAGGGACTCCTCATCATCAATGTCGTCGGATTCTGACGGTTCATCTTGATCGCCGTCATCATCTTCTACTTCTTCTTCTTCGTCGCCGTCATTGGTTTTCACTGTCCCAGTCGTCCACGTCGTCACGATCATCACAGCGCGGTTTCCCCTTGTCTCATCCATTCCATGTGCTCGCATTCACAAATTTGCTGCCACCGCCCTCACGCTTTTATTTTTTGTCTACCGCCTTCACGCTTTTGAAATGAATTAATGAAGGCCGCAGACAGTACAATCGCTGGCGATAGGCCTAGGCCTGGCCCAGTGCCTAGTTTTACAAATAAAACTTTTGGGCCAGTTTTCCGACATGTGTTATTCAGCATTTTTGTTTTTGGTCTTGGGGCTGAGAGGCGGTTCGGGGGAAAGAATAAGTTTCAAACCCGGGTGCGGCTTTCTCAAGGCATCACTATTGCCGTTTGGCCCCTGGCCTTCTGCTTTTATTCAACGTCTTTAAACAACCAAATTCTAATCTCTCATTTTGTATCGTCACCTCTCCCCAGCCCATCTTACCCATCTCACATTTCCATGCATTGCAAGTCCAAATTTCCATTTCACATCGTCTCTAATGATTTTTTTTTTGGTTAAAGATTTTTTTTTGTCATCAATGATATGTCACATGGTCACTAATGATATGTTTGAAAAAAGGTTCTCAGTAAAAGATAAGGGAAGGGAAAAAAGGAGATAAAGTGATTTGTATGTCTAAGTAAAGAAATTAGATAAACTTTCCTTTGGAGTTAATGTACAGGTTAATGTGAAGGGTGGTGATAACAAAAATCTCCGTGAAAACAAATATCCATGGCGATTACTTGTAATGGCGATTGGAAACCGTTTAATAAATGGAAGTGAGAATCATAATACCCATCTCATGTAACCATGTGAAATATATTTTTTCTTTTAATATTTTACCTATATTATGAATTTTTTCTTTTAGATGAGATAGAAATTTTTTTTTAATTTTATAATGAAATTTTTTATGAAAGAGCACTCCCTGCCCTGCCCATTGACACTCTAGTAAAATGAAAGAATAAGTTACAAAATAAAATTTTTAATATAATTCTTATGTTGCCATCTTATAACACGTTTAAGAGTGCGTTGTGTGCATATATAATTTAGTAAATCTTTTAAGGAAGAATTTTAAGATGAAGAAAGAAGGAGAAACTTCCATACTTCCATTCCTTTCTTAATTCCTTTTTCCATCTTCTCCTCACTTAAAAGAGACTATCCAAAACATGAGGCTCGTTTAGTATTCTATATAAGTAATAGATAATATAATATAATATAATTAATATTATTTATTTTTATATAATATTTAAATAAAATATTAAATAATATAATATTAAATTAAAATAATTTTATTTAATTTTAATGTTATAATAAATATAAATTATTTTATTTTATTTTATACAATCTTATATAAATAAAATTATTTTAATCTAATAAATTATTATATAATATATTTTTCAAATGTAAATAGTATAATACTATTTATTTTTTATATAATGTATCAAACGTAACCTAAGATTATACATGCAATATGCCTTACAGAACATTCTGCTTCTTTTCATGTGTATTTGATTATTGATATCGAAATTTAATTGAAGACGGGGTTATTTTACCCTTACATGGATGTTGTTATATGTTAACTTCGTATTATTCTCATTTCGTTTGTCAACCTGACTTTTGTAAGATCCCTGCTATTGTGAGCACTTAGCAACAACTGTAATTTCAGTGCAGGAGTCATCAGAGAATATAGATACAAGATACTTCACATGTGCTGCTTCTGCCAGATCCTCAGTATATCTGAAAACCACCAACATAGTTCGCACCTTCAAATGATGAGAAAATCATCCAAGAAAAACCAAATTACAAATTCCCAAAAGCTACAAAAACGCTGAAAGCTCATAAAAAGTAAAAACCTTTCATTCATTTCTGGATTCAATGCAGTGAATTTGCATGTGGACAAGAATGATACTCCTCAATTGTGAATCTCAGAACTTGTTAGAATATTAAGAGTACCCTTCTAATAACAATCAGAAATATTCTCACCTGCAACTTAACACACTACAGCTTTACAGTGGAAAATATAAATGCCTGTAGGAGCAGGCTTGATCCCTGCTCCAAGTGTAGAAGAACTCGAGCCTCATAAATGGTGGGGAAAACCCCGGTTGATTTATGCTGAGCCATAATATGACAGTGGCAAAGATCCCTTGATGATAGGGTTGCAATGCGTCCACCAGCATTTTATTAGCCACATCGTGGTATTATAATAGAGCATTCTTGATTCTTCTGTGGGGCTTCCAAACTTTCTATTGAGCTTTTGCAAGACTTCGAGATGGACCATGCAACAATTTCACAAATCCAAGGAAGCTTAATTTTCCATCAGTGTGCCTAATCCAGTCATGAAGAACAGCATGAACAGGGACAGATGGACCAAGGCCAAGCTCCTGATTATTTAGTTAAAAGCATACATGAGAAATGTATTTGCATAACTATAAAAAAATCCAAACCAGATTAATACATATACTGCCAATAAAAGAACAACATAGATTAATTCATAAACTTGACATCAACTGAAACTAGTTTCTTGCAATATCTCTACTCCAATGTTGAAATTTATGCTTTATCAATTTAGAAACTACTAGGCTGTTAGTGATTGTTACTCAAACAATATTATGAGAAATGAAAATATTATATTCATGTCACAATGCAACACCATTTTAGTTTGAAATTGGTAGATATCTTCATTTATAAAATAACCGACAAGCTAATATTATCAGTATAAAGAATTCCAAAGACATGTATGCATAAACTATCATTGCAGGCAAATCAAGCATACCGAAGCTAGTTCCTCAATGACTATAGCCCTGTTTCCATCCTTTTCAAAAAGTTCATAGGCACAACGTGCGTGTTGCTCCCACCGGTCAAGTGCTTCAAGTTGATGAACACTAAGTACAGCTGCACAGAACTCATCAAAATCCATCCTTCTGTATTGCAATGCATTAAGCTGCCACCCAAAATCATTTGTATCAATAACCAGTACAGGTACAAAATCCCATTTGAATCAAATATAGAGCATTCTACAGTTAAATCATAGCACTTACTGATGCCATAAAGTCAGGAATGCGTGACTCCTTCATAGCATCAGTTGCATTTTTCATCAATGCCTGGCCAGCTCAAATTTGTGAGATGACAAACATCATCCTCATAATAGAGTAAATAAAAGAATTTGAAAGAAACCAACCGCTCTGATATTTTCCAAGCTAATGGTGTCATTTTTGTTTGGCTCTAAAAGTGTAAACTGCTCCTTCAAATAAAATAGCTCATCAACAGTTAACGTCTTAGACAGAGCCTGTCCAAATGCCCATGAAAATAACATTGCAATAAGTTATTGAAAAGCATACATGTATAGTGTGATCACTGATCAACAATAAAGAAAGGCAACAGGAACAAACAAAATAACAGATTGAAGCACTTAAAAATGCTATGCCCTAGTCACATCTAATGATTTGAAAGGAAACAATGTATATGTAGAACATTTTGTCACGTCTTCAACTTCAAACTTCCAAACAGCATTTCATCTGTAGACTAAATTTGACTCCACCTAGTTGGAAACACTAAACGAAAATCAATGGTTTTGGTACTCAGATGATTCATGCAACAACCAACTTGCTCAGCCTGAATTCAAACATTAACTTGAAAACAAACTCTTGGATAAGTAGTACACCTATTTTTAGGTGAAGAATATGAGACCTATAGAG
The DNA here is from genome assembly GCA_019955255.1 of Castanospermum australe. NCBI lineage: Eukaryota > Viridiplantae > Streptophyta > Magnoliopsida > Fabales > Fabaceae > Castanospermum > Castanospermum australe. The sequence continues at coordinate 369,487 of NSJW01000862.1, read as the reverse complement.
CACAGTTCCAGTAGTGAAAATCAAGAGGCATGATACCAAGGGATATATAGTTCATCAGAGACTCTTTTCCATCCAATATAATCTTTTTAAAAGCAGGCTCAGTTTTACATAAATATACACACCCTTAAAGCAGCTCTTCGCAGAGATGAGGAACGCATGTATGCCTTCATGAGCTTGAATATTAGAATATCCAGAGGTATTTTTACATCCTTATAGTTTTTGATCCATGGATGGCCTGCAGTATGCAAGTGTAAGTAACAGAATGGAAATATAAGAACGAAAGCCTCCAATGATTGATGAGAAACTCACTTAATGCCTGTGCTGCAGTCATTCTTTTTCGTGGATCTTTGTTTAGCAGTCGCTTAACAAAATCCCTTGCCTCAGCTGAGAGAGAAGGCCAAGGAGGTTCATCAAAACTTGGATCAGCTTTCAATACAGTACGAAAGATCCCAGATTCAGTCCGGGCCCAAAATGGACGGCTGCCACATAATAAAATATATGCAATCACTCCAATACTCCAGACATCAGCCTCTGCACTGTAAGCTCTATGTAGAACTTCAGGAGCCACATAGTATGCACTACCGACAATATCATTAAGCCTTTCATCTGTAAAGCACAATGAAAAGTCAAAACATAAAGCAAGTCCAAGATATTAAATGACATACAGCATACATAAAAGGACTCCAAACATACCTGGTCTAACAAAATCCGACAACCCAAAGTCTATCGCCTTCAACTCTGAGTTCTCATCCTTGGATGTGAACAAGAAGTTCTGATCCAGAAATTAGCCATCTTAGAAGTTAATACTTGATAAGAATTAGAAAGACGACCCATGAACCAAACCAAACAAAATCAAAACCATCTTACTAAACAGATCATAAAAGACTGTTGATAGAATGATAGATGATGAAATCTTTTGCCAGAGCTTCCATTTTCTTTTTCTATCCCTCTTTTTTTCTCCAAAACAAATTTTCAATTAATGGAGAAAGTCCTTTTTTTTAGTGCAAAAGAGACTTTATACATCTGACCACTTGAGTTGAGCTAAATCTTATGATGCGGAAAAAAGAAATCACAAAAATTGTTAATATACTTTACCTCAGGTTTAAGATCACGATGCACGACACCCTGTAGATGGAAAAATGCAACAACATTCAATATTTGTCTGAGAACAGCTTTTGCATCCTCCTCTGTGTATTTCCCACCTCTGCAAGAGGAAACAAATATCTTATAGCCATCAAACATAACATGTATCCCCTATTTCCAACATCAGCATCCAAATTTATACATTCAAAAGAGTGTATATTTAAAAAAAAATTGATAAATACTTTGATAGTATTCTGTCCAGCAGCTCCCCTCCTTCGCACAATCTGAGAGAAGCATAAGAGTTTAAGAAAAACTGTTACAAAGATTCATTACATAAGAACTGTCCTTCTGCTTAACTACCCAAAAAGTGGACAAATAATCTTGATAGCATTTAGTTTAAAAAAGCATGGCAATCAGAGCTTACTCCATTACTATATAGACATTATCATGGTCTTCATAAGCATCATAGAATTGCACTAGATTCTTATGTCCAGTCAAAGCTCTCAATATTTTTACTTCCCTTCTCACATCCTCAATAGCGATAGCAGTGGTCATCTACAATTAAAACATATGAATTAAAATAGATTATTATATAAATTAAATAAAGAAAATATGAATGTTGTATTTGCTTTATTTTCACCAAAGATCAGCTTGCCAAATTCCAAGATGCTAGAGGTGCTTTAATCAATAAATTACAAGTAAATGGTATAGACAGCCATGCATCACAAATGCCGTGAAAGAAGATCTAATATGTAGTATTGTAAACAAGTAGCTTACTGGGAAAAAGTAAAATTAAGACAAGAACAGCAAAATGTAAGAACTTTGCCCAACAACATTGGTATGAAACAAAAGAACTATACTGGACTATAAGCAATGGAACCCAATCAAGGGAATCCCTACCTCGTGGCATTAGCATTGGATAATTTGAACTTCTCATTTTATTTGCCTCAACATTTTGTTATGTTTGTTCAGAAGTATTTTAGACAGCACAATATTCTCCCTGGAGTTTCTAAGGACAACTATAAACTGATAGATTAGTCTTCCAAGATTCAGTTTTCCATGGCTACAATTTTATATGTTTGAAACCCTGTCAAAGGAGAAAGACTGCCACAATTGGAAAGCCTAATGCATTCGATCAAGTCTACGATAATTAACAAGCCGACAATCGATAAGGAAATCGCATAACCAAAAGTCTCTATGGTGGGTTGCATGCCGCAGCTTTCACTTCGCTCAAACAAGAAAAGTAAAAGAACGATTCTTATGATGCAAAGGAACTTATTATGAACCAACAAATTAAGTGAAAAACGACTGTGGTGTTTCCAACTGATGCAGAGATCAAAATTCCACAAGGCTTAAGTGACCAACTAAATTCCTGCTGGCCAGGGAGGGGGAGCCTATTAACAAAAGTAGCAACCATTTCGTGTAGCTCAGTTCAAACAGTGATAATTTTTATGCATGTAAACGTTGCTGCAAACCTTTGCTTTTGGGATGACTTTCACAGCCACCTGTTGCCCCTTGAGCTCGCCCTTCTTGAACTTGGCAGCACAAGTGTATCCAAAATGGCCTCTCCCGACCTCATCCCCAAGCTCGTATTTGTTTCCGAAATGCTTGGAGAATCCGAAACTCTTATCGAGCCCGGCAATCACCTCTGCTTCGCTCGCTTCCGGTATCGTCGCCTCATTCGGCTTCACCGAACCATGCCGCCGAGCCAGCACAGCTCTTATGTGCTTCGCCGGCGACGGTGGCGGGAACGGCCGCTTGAAAAACCGCCTCGGCGTGGAGTTCGAGCTCACATTTGCCGGAGATCTTGCTGGGGACTTCTTGGAGAACAAATAGTGCGCCGGACTCGGACTGTAAAACGGGAAAAAGGGAGATTTTTTACCATTCTCGGGCCCGTTCTTCTCCTTGCTTCGCTCATTGCTAGGGTTTTCGCCATTCACAGACCTGGAATGAGGTTCAGCACTGCCATTAACTGGCAAGGAGTTGTCTTCAGCTGGTGTGGGGTTGTTCCTCGGTGAATGAGTACCGGATTTGCGAGACGAAAGCGTGGGATTTGAAGGGGGTTTCGAATTGCAGAGACCCATTCGATTCTCCCCCACAAACACACAGTGTGGTGGCTCTAATCGAATCCCAACTCAAAGTCAAAGCACTGCATAGACTGGTAGTGAAAAGAACATGGAAGAGGTTGAAATCCTATTCCTGGGACTCTTCTAGTGGAATTGAAATCTGGGTTTTGTGGGAATTAAGGTTGGTTCCTTGATCATGGAGTGTTTTTAAAAATGGTGGGGAGGAGAAGAAAGAAAGAGAGAAAGGGATCCGTAGAAGGTGATAAAAAGGGAACGACGAGAGTTTCGCTTTTCGTTGCACGGAACAACTAATTTAATTTGTTGATTAATTAACGCAATAAATAAAAATTTAAAAAAAAAAAGTTTGCGATTAATGGTGCCGTGGGTTTTCGTTGGAAGAAAGGGAAGGCGTGGGCCACCCAGGCCCAGTGGTCCCTTTATCTTCAGATCAGATTGATTATTATTACCATTTACCAACGTTTTTTTCCACCGAGTCTTAATGGACTTAATTTTAAACAGTGGGCATTGTTTCTTTTGGTTGTAAAAATATTTTTAGGTTTTGTTAATGTTTGTTGACAAAGATTAAGAAAATAAAAATAATATTTATTATTTATTATTAAATTATCATAATCATTTAAAAAAATATAAATATATTTAAATTTTTTAAAATATTAAATACTTCTTCAATTAAAAAAAGATATTAATTTTTTATTTTTTATTTAATAATTTTTATTTTTAATTTATTAATGAAATCCATGATTTATAATAACAATTTTACCTTCTCTTTGTAACTATATCAAAAACAAAACTCATAATTTATAATAACAATTTGAATCTACAAAAGGTTAAATAGAATAATAAACAAACTATAATTTTAGAAAAAAAATAAAGATTCGATTCTTAAAAATGTCATTTGTTAGAAGGACTTAACAGTATCACTCCATGCCTAAAAAAATTAGAGTAAAAATACTATAAATAATAATAATAACAATAATAACAACAACAACAATTTTACCTCCTCTTTGTAATTATGTCATAAACAAAACATTGGGCATATTAGAAAATTATAAAAGACAATGACTTGTGGAATTTCTTCTTTTGTTAAATGACTCATTTTTCTTATATTTTGATTTTTTACGTAAGGCTTGATAAATTTATAAAAAATTCTTTCTTATAGTTTTATACTTTTGCTTTTCTACATCAAGCTTATTAGATTTATAAAAAAAAATAATTTCTTATAGTTTTATTGTATAATAAATTAGAATTTGATAGCCGAGACAATAAAATCAGGAGTAAACTCCCATAAAGTTAACATTTTTTTATATATATAGTAATAAATTCTATAATTTAATTTTATATTAATAGATTATCTCGTAATATTTGCTACCTCAAATATATCTATATGTTATTAGCATGTCTGTTATATAGATTAACAAATGATATGAAATTAATATATTATTAAATAATTAAAAAATAATTTGGATAGTCTTATCCGACATTTTCTCTTAAGTTTTAATCTATTCTTCAATTTTTATTTTAAAAATTCACACACATGCTTACGGTGTGTATACAATATATAGACGAAAACTAATTAACATCAGTTTAATAATTAATACATTTACATCACTTAATAATTATTTCATAAAAAATTTGTTTGATTTATTGAATTATTTAAATATAACTAATTATTGTGTATGTCATGTATGTCAAACATACAATTATTTAATAAAGGATGAGCATATAATCAAATTGTTTATATTTTATTCACGATGGCTCATTAAAAAAATATTAAATCAACATAAATTTTTATAAGTATGATATGCATGATGCAAATTTTCTTTAGTAATTTGATTAGTCAAAAAAAAAAAATGGAAAGTGTCTATATGTAACTTTTACTTATTGATTTATGAATTTAATTTTAATTTATTATTAATATAAAATATTTTATATTATCATTTAATTATTAATCGTTATATAATTAAAAAAATTTAATTAAAATAATAATTATTTAAAAAATTATATATTAAATAATATATGATAAGATAATAATATAAAAAAATTTACACTAACCGTTTCTCATAATTAAATACTTGATTTATTGAATGAAAAGTGCACGAAGGATGTCACAAAATCAGCTTCGTTATTCCAACAAAAAAAATAGTCAGCTTCATTATAAAATTTTATTCAAACAAAAAGAAAATTGATATCATCGTATTGGTAGTGTTATTTGTTAAAAAGAAATAAAATGTAATAACTGCCTCTAATTTTCTTGTAAAAAAGAAGAAAATAATTGAAATGTTAAGTATAGTCCAGTGAGCATGCTTCGTCCTTAAGAAATGATGACTTAGATCCAAAATTTTAATACTGCAATTCAACCCAGCCGACACGGTTTGGTTTGTACAAATCAAACTTAATATGTAAGAAAATTATAAAAAAGCCAATAACATGGCATTGATAAGAACTGAAGGCCTATACTTCTCCCAATCGTACTTTAAAATCCTGGCCAATTGGATTGATAATCTCTTTATAATGCTATTGAAGGTTAGAGTGATGTTAAAGCAAAATTCATTAAGTACTGAATCGTTGAAAACTCTGCGTTTTAATGTAGCTCGGTACTGCCGTATTGGTGTAATAAAAATAACTATATTTCTTTTTTAGTTTATATGAAAATTGAATTTAATCTCACCATAGTGAAGCTTCTTCATATTTGAATTAAACTAATTTGCCATGTTAATTGATACCTTTTTAAAATAACATTACTAAGTTAATAAGAGTTAACTCAATTGGTAAAATCAAATTGTCTACTATTAAAAGTCTTAGGATTAATTTTTATTAAAATCCCTCATTGCTAAATAATTTATAAGCCCTCATTAACTTTTTTGGTATATCCTAACTTTAAAGTTGGATAGCTTCCCTCTCTCTATAAACTTTTATACACAAAAATAATAAAAAAAAGCTTAAAAAAGGCAAACATTATAGAAGAAGAAATGAAACTAACGTTAAAAAAAAAACTACGTTGAGAATATATATTTGCTTTTATTTGAAAAATTCTATTTTTTAAAAAATAATATAGTAAGTATAATTATTTGAAAAGGATACACCGAATTTTTTTTGAATTTCTCAAAAATAATTAATACTTGTGTATTTAATTTAATTTTAATTTTGATTATTAATATAAAAAATTTTACACTATCATTTAATTATATATTATTAAATTATTAAAAAAATTTAATTAAAATAATAATTATCTAAATTGTTAAATATATGACACTTATGATTAAATGATATTGTAAACAAATTTTAGATTAATAATGAATTAAAATTAAATTATTTTAATTTTTTATTTAAATAATTAAAATTACTATTAAACTTATTTTTTAAAATATTATTTAACTGTAATGCATAATTTCACGTGATTGAAATAACATTATTCCTAAAAACACTATATAAAAATTGTGCATAAATATTACACTTTTTTAAGATAATAGACCAAAGATATTGAGCTCTAAAATTTCATTCAACTCAATAAATTAAGGATAAAAAATTAAAGGCTGGATTTTGCTATATTCAATTTCAGTCATTCAATTTTTCACTAATAACAATATAAGTCTTTTCTTCATATTATTGTTTATGCATTTTTATATTGTTCTAATTTTTATATTAAAATTAACCCAGTTCTTATAAAAAAAAACTTTAAAATGTGGGAATTATTATGCATAAGAATTCAATCTTTATTAATATTTTAGATTTGATTCATTTAAAATAAAAAGTTCATTTTAAAAAATAAAATAAAAAATATTAATAGTTGATGATAAAATTAAGAAAGTAAATTTTAATAATATTATAATTTATTATATATGTACATATATTTTATTATAATTTTAATTATTAATTTTATTATTATCAATTAATATTTTTTACTTTACTTTTTAAAGTAAATCTCATACCTTAAAAGAGTTAAATGAAAAAGTAGTGTATACAAAAATGGATGAGCATTTTTTCAGTAACTGTTTATTCGTTTTCCTATTGTGTCCATGGCCAAGGAACCATCCTCAGACTTCCTTTGTTTTTACCACTTTGAGAAAAAATAGAGAAAAAACTGCTTTGATTTTGTAACATTGGCAGTGTGATGCGGTTTTAGTTCGGACTTCTGATACTCATTACTCAGTCACAGTTTCTCCTTAGAACCGTTTGTTCCATGATTTTGTTTTAAATTTCAATAGTGACTGCTCAAAATATGTTTAGTTTTATTATTGTAGCATTCCAAGTATAAACAAGTAAATATTTTAAAAGTCATTATTGCAATTTTTTAAAAATATAGATCATATATTTAACAGCAAAATTTAAAATTACTTAAAATATAATATATTTTCTTTTTTTTTATGAAATTAAATTATAAATTTTAATATTTTAACCTAATTCTAACAATATTTTAATATTTAAAACACCAAATAGATTCTAACAATATTTCTTTTTCATGTTTGAGAAATTAATTTGAGGGTATATTAATTAGTATAAGCAGGGCAGGAATGTGGAACCTTCCCATTCAGCCTTTTGATGACGACTTGATATTGTCAAATGGCAGGATCATTAAATTGACTGGGCTGGTGCCCCTTTTCCTTTTTCTTTCCTTTTCAGTTTTATGCAAATATGACCCACTGCTTGGAGGTTGTTTTTTTTTTTTTTTTCTTTTAACCTAACTCGACAATTTTATTTATGCGTTGAGTAATTTCACCGTTAATTATTAAATAAAAATACAAAATTATAAGCCTAAAAATTTTAAATAAGAAAGTTGGCAATTTGATTTTTTAATTTTTATTATCTTACTAACGCTACTTTTGTGAGAGAAAAACTTAGCTCAAATTATTATTAAATTAAACAAAAATTTAAAAGTTAAAATAGAGAGGAAAAGAAATAGGCAATTCTATTGCTCATGCATGTAGGAAGGCCTATTATTTATTTACTTTTGAAGCAACAGATGGTTTTGTCATATCCTGTTGGAGATGAGATAAAATCTCATTTAATTTTTGTAATTAATTAGGTAGAAAGTTGGTAGGTTAAATTTATAAAATAAAAAAATTTGTTAATGTGTGCCCTTATACTTTGTTTAGTATTATGAAAAGAAAAGAAAAAAAAAAGAAGTATAATAGAATAACAAAAAAGAAGAAAGGAAGGGAAAAGTAGAGAAACTTCATTTGTTTGGTTTGATTCAGAAAAAGGATATAAAATACTTGTAAATTAATGTCAAATTACTTTATTACTCTTCACAACTCATAATAGCATTAATTTTTGTATGAGTAAAACAAAAAAGTATAATTTTAGAACTTTCATTTTTTTCGTAATTCCTTAGATAAGGGAGAGATACATAAATATAAAAACTCATAAAAAGTTTATCATTCTAAATATCTTCCTTTTTACTCTTAAATTGATATTAAATAAGGGATAAATTCAATAATTAACCTTCTTCCTTTCTTTTTCATTCAAAAAATACATACCAAATAATGGCTAAAGTACATATTAAGAAACAAAAATAGAATTTAGTATCCTTCATTAAATCATCATAATTATTAAAAATAAAAATATTAAATATGCTTTAAAATTTTAAAATATTAAATACTTTTATTTTTTATTTATTAATTTTTTTATTTTCACTTCTTTAACTTTAATCATTAGAATACACGTTAACAAAATATTAAAAGATATAATATACTTATTTAATTTAATTGAATTGTGAAAATATAAAATATATTTTAACTGGTTTTAATTTTATTTAAGAAATATATTTACTTTGTATTTTTCAATGAAGCAAACTCGTAATCTTCAAATCAAGTGGGGGTATACGAGACATAATTAATAACATTAAGAATGCGAAGGCGCTTTCGTTCATGATGATGCAACTTAATTAACACCTTCAATGGAATTTATACCTTTCTTGTCGTCTGAGAGTGAGATTCTACCTTTTTGACATAAATGGCAAACAGAAGAATCCATTCGCCCGCACTACGGCTTTCCAGTTTTCAAGATATAAACAAATATTTATTAAAAAAAAAATTAAAAATTAAATAAATTGGTGGATAAGTAGTAAATGGTCCCCTAGGGCATCTCTGTTTTGTTATTGTTGTTGTTATTATGTTTTCTGTTCCCTTTGATTCGAATTGGAACTTCATCTGAAGAGTGAAGACTCAATCGAGATTCATTGTGTATGTGTCTTGTTACCCACTCACCACGCCATCAACATAATTCAGCTCCCCACGTAAATGTTCCTCTGCAATTTCAAATTTTACTTTACCTCTTTAAAAGCATAAATGTAGCTCACTATCTCGGCACACATATCTGACCCATATGTTCCAGCACTTGATGATGAGCTAGCTACGGTTTCTTTAATTTCTTGATCATTTTTGTCCACTCGCTATTTCGTTGGCACTCCCCTGATTACAAGGCTTGTTTTAAGATTTGAGAATGTTACTAGAAGAGGTTAATTGAAGATGAAGTGTCAACGTGTGATTAAAAAAAAAACAGGTCTGTTTCAACCATCTCTAATTAATTTCTTGTGTGTTAGACATTTAATAGCGACATGTTACCTTATATGTATGATCCTCACCTCAGCAGTGTTGAATCCTGTCCAATATGATTATGTCATTTGCTGCAATTGATTTCTAGTTTTGACTTGCGTTTTATAACGATGATGCTGATAATGACTTGCTGAAAGACTATCTCGTATGGTATTTGGCGCCAAATCTAAGGCAAATAAATACACTAACGTTATATGGATTTTTTTTTTGGGGGGTACTTGTATATGAAAGTTTGAGTATTAATTTTTACACAGATGACATGCGACCTATGAGTGAAATACAATGGAAAACGATGTATCATGACCTTATGATATGACTTAAGACATATAATGGGACAAAAATAATTCTTAATTAATACACCTTTTTTATAGTTTCATTGCAAGTAATTGACTAACAGTGTCCAAAATAATTTTCTGGAAAGCAGATTGCAATAAATCGGTACTTTGATTTTTACATTCTTTTACAATATGCGTACCATTTGAATAAATTCATTTTTGGTATGTCCATATAGATAGAGAGATTAGAAATATAATTTACTCTTTGATAGTGTACAGTATATTATATTGAGCCAAACAATAAGGCATGGTTATCAGTTCATATCAAAAAAGATCAAGTCAACAAATTCTACTGTTAACACTTATCCACACTTATAAATCCCAACTTCCATTATCTCCGCTCAAGAGAAGTGGTTTACATTCTAAGATAAGTAAGTGTTATCTCCTCCATGTATGATTTATTTTCGAATACTAACTCTTACCTAGAATTGATACTTAATTAGATATTAGAGTATTTTTACAGGTATATCATTGACGTTTTACTTCTGAAGGTTCAAAAATCTATGTTCACTTAACTATACTTGAGAAACCTGATGTGAAAATATAGCTAATGTCATTATAGTTGAAACTCCAAATACATGTACTGTAGATTTTATCAAAGTGCAAATTCTTCGTATTCGATATGGTGTTGTCTATAGAATTTGATTTTGACCTTGCCTCTGCAAGGACAGCATCAAACGTTTTAAAATTTTAATATTCAATTAACAATAGGAAAGTTTGACATCCTGAAACAATAATGATGCATGTAAAAAGATGTTTCTGGTAATCATGCTGCCAAGATCATATCAAACTCAAAGGAATTACTAATCTTTAATGAAAGTCAAAGGGAACCTCAAACGGAAAATGAGGAGGAGGGTGAGTGAGAAAGGTGAACACGAGGAAGAAGACATGGTGGTTCAGGCATTGATGGCTACTTCAGAATTTTATATCGGAGAGCCCCAAAATTGATGCGCATGCTTACCCTCCCCGTCCCAAACAGGAGACAATAAAAGAAACAACAAATAAATATTTGCGCCATTTCTCTCTCTTTCTCTTTCTTTCTTTCTTTCTTGTCTTCCTCGCTCACTTTCTTTCCTTGCATCCTACATTAGACAAAACTGAAGAAATGCATCTTTGAAATGTTAAAAGAGAAAACGGCAAGCGAACTGAAGATAATCTTTGTCATTATTCATCTCAGTTTTCAATTTCTTCCCATGACAAATCAGCGTCAGAAATTGAAAAAGTATGTAGTCACATGAGTTTGATCCAATTGGGCGAGAAAAAAAAAATTTAATTAGATTTTTTGTTTAGACTAATCGGAATAATTTTTCAATATATAAAAAAAAATTAAAAATCATGTTACTGTATTATAAAGACTTTAGGTTTTGATTTGTTTTTGTTGTAAATTTTTTTATATTATTACTCAATTATAAATTATTATATTATTAAAAAAATTTGATTATGACAGTAATTATTGAAAATGTTAAACTTTCATAATAAATTTGTTAATACACAATCAAATGGTAATGTAAAATAATGGAAAAATTAAACTATTATATATTATATTCATCATGGAAAATTAAGGATAGTCTCACTTGATGCAAAAGAGTTTGACCAAGACAATTATTAGGATATATAATTATTTCCTATATTTATTATTATTTTTTTAAAATTTTTTATTTCTTAATTGAATACATTTATCTCTTAAATGATTTTTTTTTTGGTACGTTTCTTTCGAGAATATCTAATTAATAATTCTATATTGATGCGTGCATCTCATTTAAAATTAATAATAGATAAGTAAAATACTGAAAAGGAATAACATTAGTATATGTGTGCGATAATTTTATTTTCACCTTTTATTATTTTTTTGCAGAAATTTTCTATTTTATTTGATCAGGTATGTGATAAGGTTACTTTTTCTCTTATAAGATATTTCTATATTATTTGAATGTAAGATTAATTTTTGTTTGAATATTGAAGTCATCTACAAAGTATTTTTTAGCAAATCGAACTTTAGATATTGTAGGTAAAACTTGTCTCACTTATTTCACTATGATTCTAGTTTATTTATTATTGAATCACACATAAATATATCATATGTTCATTTTGAGGTGTGCGAAAAAGTGTTCTAAAAAATTCAAATCAAAGAAAAAAAAATATATACAAAGAAGGTTGCAGAGAGTTTTCACTTGATTCTGCTATTGTCCTATATTAATTTTTATTATATAATATTATTTATATAGTAGTAGTTCTTTTTGTCATTAAATACTTAACGGATGACGGAATAGTAGTTTCAACTGAGATTTAAAATTTGAATGAATGAGAATTCATGCTAGTCACCTCCAGGATTCAAATTCCCTAGAACAGGGTGTTTTCTAATTTGTGGCACATATCTGCATAGTATTTTCGTTTCCTATAATATCAAACTCGAAATAAGATTATAAGACCACATAAATTTTGGAAAACAAATTAACAGGCCCCTAAAATATTACTATAAATTTGTATTATTATTTGAGACAAGGTTTTTCATGCAAGTCTGAAAGGTTTTTCCAAAACAAAGGATTAGCAAATAGATTTTCTAGTTCACCACCCTACAGTTTTTCCTGATTTCCCCCTGTTGTCCTGTAAGCACACCTATGCGGCCCAACTTCTCAATAGATGCCGCAAAGTCCCTGAAAAACGGAACAGGCCACTTGTTATAGTTGGTGACCAGTGAAGCGGTCCTGCTGTCACCCAAAAGAGCCTGATCCGACTGAAGTAGACCTGAATTGTTCACAAGGTTTCTGTAGTACATGTTATCGAATACGTTGGTCGTGACGCGATCCAAGGGTATTAGGATTAGATTATCTATTTAAATTTAATTTGTAGATAAAATAAATTAAAGATTATATCCCTTAACTTTGGATATGATAGTTTGTATTTTAGGTAGGATAGTTTGTTACCTTTCAATTGTAACACAGTCTATATAAGGACTGCATTTTATAGTAATGAGAGCTAAGCTTTTTTCATAAACACTTTCTTTATGGTATCAGAGCTTGGTGTAACTGCCTGTTCCGATGATCCCATAACCCGTTGAGGAGTTTGAGCCTCCGGTGACGCTCGGGAGTTTGTGCCCGAGAGGGGCGTGCCCTCCCTCCGATGTGAGGGGAAATATTAGAAGTGTAAGCCCACATCGCATAGAAGGAAGACCGGGAACCTATATAAAAGATGGAGGCTACTCCTTATCTTTTGAGCCGGTTTTTGGGAAGAGCAATGGGTACCTCTTGACAAAGAGAGCCAAATTGGTGTTGAAATCATCCTGATTTGGGCATAGTTTCTGCAAATTTTGTAGGAGTGAAGCATCAAGTGCTGGATTGGATTTCCCAGGGCCACCAAAGTTGAAGAGCCTTGGCTTGAATGTAAAGCATTGAGCAAAGCCAGCGGTATGGGCACCTGCATTGAACACACACACATGAGAATTGTACACTTTGTCTCTGATGACTAGCAAGCAGATAGCAACTTTATGATTCGCGATGCTTATGTTATTGGCTTAGGTAGAAAATTTCCCTTTTTTCTGTTCACGTTTGACTGGGGGAGGGGAGTAGAGGAGATCGTGCTGGCTCACATCTTGTGCTTTATAAGATAATCATTTTTTGTACCGTGTTTTGACAGAACCAAATCCAAAGTAGCTGCATATATGCAGCAGGAACTTGACCCACACTGGAGGAAAGCTCGTGCTACGTTACCATTCAAATTCTAGATACTACTTCCAATTTTGTCATGCGATCTATTTTCTTTTTTCAAAATTATGGTTGGGTTGGAAACTAGAAATACGTGAGGCGGTTACTGTTCGTCAAAAAGTATTTAGAGTAGTACTAACTTTCTCGATGCCATGTGTAGGAATACCAGAAAATTCGTACAACTATTAAAACAGAAACTGGAAGCAATAATTTAGCGTAAGAAGTTCATTTGACTTCTCTAGCCTCCAGACAGAAGCGATATAACTTATATTAAGGAAGCAAACCTGAGAGCATCGCTACATCCTTCATTTCAAGACCCTTGGAAATGAACTTGGCGGTAATGTTTTCTAGGGGTTCAAAGGGTGACGGCAACGCATTAGCCTCGCTCTCGCTTGCTGTTGTGCCATCTCCGCGACCGAGGGGTACCGGCCAGAACGGGCCTTTACTCTGAGAAAATTAGAAAAAGGTATTAATATCGAACTTTGATGAGTACATTCAATAGGGGGTTAATGCTGATTCTTAATATATCCAACAAAGTGCAGGAGTCTCTTGCAAGATAAACAGCTTCTCTCGCTGCTAGAGCTAGTAAATCAGCACACGACCCTGTGGATGGACATGCCTTCTCCAAAGCAGATTTGATTGCGTCAATGACCTCAAATCCTCTGATTGAATTTCGATTAGGCAGTGCATTTTTCTCCCCCTTCAGAGTGCGGGTATCATCAAGTAGCACAGACCCATCACATCCCTGTGTAATGGGGGAAAAACAATGAAAAAGAACGAAGAAGCACATGTAGTCAGTCTTAGCAATTAATCTATCTAATCAAATAATTTTTTGGCTAGGGAAACTAAAGTCATATAAAAATGACTTATTTTCTCTCCCTTATGATTAGTTTGGTATAGAGATAAAAATAAAGGTAAAATTTTTATTGATGATTTTCTAGTATAAATTTATATAGAAAACTCATTTATAAAGATTTCACCACTATTTTTACCCTTATATCAAACATATATTCATTGAAAAATTCTTGTATTAGATATACTTCAGTTTGAGTTTTACTTCACATATATATAAAAAATAATTTACTCCAATTAAAAGAATAACTAAAATCAAAGACATCCTATTTACATTGACAAAACAATCATGGAAATGAAGGCGCAAGATAGAAGCTGCAATCCTTGTGTCATTGGCCATAGCTGACCGGACGGTGTATCGAACAATGCCGGTCAGGCTCGGAGAAGCTGGGTCATAGAAATTATAATTAAGTTGACAGCATACTAGAGGACTAAGGAAGACAAGCCAAAACAAGAAAACAAAAGAATGCTTAGTAGAGGTACGATCCATAAGTCGAAACTCGAAAGCTAACAAGTGGGTTAAGTCAACAATTCAATTAGAACTGCGTGCCACAAAAAGTTGTAAACTTGAAACAATTTAGAGAAGAAAAGGAACCTGCTAGTTTAGTTTTAATAGAGTGGCAGGGCCACTATCCAAGTCCCTATCATATGAGTTAGTACAAGTCTAAATTTTTTTATTTTCTTTTCATTTTGGCGGACAAGTCCGCATTTCATTAATGGGGGTTAGAACTAACACAGTCCCACCTCAAGAAATTAACAATTGCTCTCAGTGGCAAGATGATGGAGTGCGACAATATGTCTCTAATAAAGAACACCCTTAAGACTATAGAGTGCATTCTCAAGTTGACTCAGAAGTCTCCATGTGAAGAATATGGACACTTTGAAAGAGTGTAACCACTCTCAGACTCTATATCTTGTTTTCTTTTTTCCAGCTTGTCCCGCCACTGCCAAGATAATAAGATGCTTGAACTTTGAGGATAAGTCGTATGCGTTGTGGTAGCAGGAGAAGAATTTTCAAAGCAGAAATTATAGATATATACCAAAAGTGCGTGCCATTTGGATGTGTTCTGTGGTGGAATACGTGTGTACAACCATGATAAAAGCTAGCAAATCAGAAGATAATAGCCATGGCATTTTGTGGGCAGTGACATGATAAGCTAATGAAACAGCTGCGTAAGGTCAGCGCAACAGGAGAGACCGAGGTGGTGGACTGGAAGAAGATAAAATTGGACTATATTATTAGACCAATTGGAATTGCCTTACTTGGCCTCGACGCCATTGAAACTAATATATTTGAGTCTTGATTTCCGTCAAAAATTAATCAACATGGACTCCAATGAAAAAGTGAGAGATTTATAGATTGGGCCTTCCCTTAAAGTGAGCCTGAATATTCCACACAATATGCACTTGGGGAAGTGAAATTTGTGGCCTTTGGCCCTTGATGGTCCCGTGTTCCAATCTTATCTTCAAAAAATTTTGTTGCACATCACGTTTGTTTTCATTCACTTTTTAAATTGTATTCTTTTTATATTATAATTGATTTTTGTGCGGCACATGGGTAGATTCCCATGTGAAAATTAAGGAACGAGGTCTTAGAATGAGAAATCTTTTACAGCTCATGCATCTAACCCGATCGAGTACATCTCAAGAAGACACAAGAGAGCGAAGTAGGTTTCATTAGAGGTAAGCCCTACGCATAAATCCTACCCTTGTATCTACCCGGACTGAGATCTGTATAAGAATGCTCTAATTAAGAAATTTAGAGGGTTTTATGCATTTCGCATCGTCATTGCCAATAATTTCGATTCTGCATTTTTTTTTCTTTTGTCTTTAATGCATCAGATACTCGATCATGAACGGGACACTGAGCCGATAAACCTCTTTTTTTTTTTTATTTGGTTTAGAAAATCAGTTCCCTTCATCCCTGAAGTTCCATTACTTGAATCCCATCTGCACCATAGTCATAACTCATAATCGCTAACGTTATTATAATCTTATTCTCGCTTTGGGTCTTATCCTTTTCAGTTTGTTCAAACCAAATCACATGGTAGTGCTTCAGATACTTCATCCGACATGGAAAGGGGAAAAGAAAGAAATTTGCAGCCCCACCCTACTTTATGGTAAAAGGGATCCTCTGCAAGTCAAACTTCACTGAAAATTCCCAACCTTCGGAATAGACAGTTTGGATGCAATAAACTCAAAAACCCAGCATGTGAAAGGCACCCAAAAGACAAAGAAAGGAAGAATGTTCAAAGTCCCAATAATTAAAAAGCACAACTTTTTCTTACTTAATTAATTGAAGTCTCTTCATACATCAATTCCCTGATAAAGAAGGGAAGGTCGGGGAAAAGGAGCATCCCTCGACCTATTTCCTCGCCCATGTCCCCATGACAATATATTGCTAATAACAATGGCGATTGGAATTTAATTAAGACCTCAACAGAAGTTACAGCACAAGTAATCAAAGCAACCCAGTGTACAGTCATAGCAGCAAGAACAACTGCATCCCCAGAAAAAAGAAAGTTAGGATTCTATCAGATAAATCATATATATATATATATATATATCTCAGCCCTCAATTTTACAAACTCAATTTGAGCAAAGAAAAGAAAATTACCACTCATCGATGACCCTGTCTTGTGAATCATCCTCAGCTTGGTAGCTCGTGCTGGAAATTTCAATGGATTGTGCAGGAGGGGGCTCCATTGCTCATTTAGTGAGTCTCTCTCACTCACTCACTCTCTCTCTCTAGAGGAATTTGACAAGCCAAGTGAGGCACTCCAAGTGATAAAGACAGTGGAGGAGACTAGAAATGCACGTGAACGCACCTTTCTGGCTTTCCACCAGGTCTGCTGTTAAAAAGCCTAGAGAACAAATGCTATTCTTAATTTCTGATGCCAAAAAACGGATTCCTTCTTTATGATAGCACAAATAGTCAAATATATACATTTTTTTATTACCACAAAATACACAAAAATGCTAGTTCTAATAATTTTTTAATGAAAAAAACACACCCATCTGGTTCTTGATTCTCTGCGAAGTGCTAAATTCAATGGCTTATATAAACTTTCATTTTTTTTAAAGGAAAATATTTTTATACACAATAATTTTTATATTATTCTTTAAATCACTTTATTTAAGAAAAAAACAAAGAAAGAATATGTTGAAGTGTGTGTTTTTTTAAATTTTTATTAGTAAAAAAATGTATAAAAATAATACGTAGATAATATTATTATTTTTTTAAACTGTTTTTGTGTCAGTAGGCCAAGCAAAAGAAGGAAATTAATTTACTTTGGAAGAAAGATTATCTCACACTCTGACTTTGATATGACCCGATAATGATTCCATAATCAGCTGAACAAGAGGCCGTAAAACAGGGGAAGGAGCTTATCTTATTCTTAAAATATATTTTGATTGTCTTCAATTGACAGCTCGTTCAACTCAATGAGGAGACAAAGGGCTCCTTTATTTCGTGTTTAAGCGCCATCCTGATTTATTATTATATCTCATAAAATCTTTAACCAATAAAGTTTAACAGAATTTGATTTTAATTGAATTAGGCCTCACCATTTTTTTTTTTTACAATATAATCAAAACAGAACCTAATAAAAGGATTTCTTCTTTTTTAAGTAAAATTCTAAGTGTATTAGTTAAGTGAATAATGAGAAGAAATTTATATTCTAGAATATCATAATTTGCACCATACTACTGCACAGAATTAACTCAAGCGTAACTCTTCACCATGAAAGAATTTACCTGTCAGATTAGATGAAAGGGGAAATAAATTAAACCAAACTAGAAAAATGAGAGTATTCTTACGGGAAAAAAAAGAAATGGGAGAAAAGAAAAGAAATAAAATTCAGTTGTTTTTTCATTTTTAGTTCATTAATAAACTTTTAATATCTCTTATAATTTTTTAAAAAATAATTAAATTTATGACCCAATGATAAATAATAGCATTTTAAAATAAAAGTAAAATCATTCCCATCTTACCCTCAGTTTAGAAGAGAACAAAAAGAAAGAATTTGTAAAAGAGTTTCCTTAACATTCCCCTTTTCTTCATAAAATTTTAAACTCCCAAATAAAAGGAGTTATCTCTTTTCTTTATCATTGCTCCTTCCGTCCCTTCGTTAATTTTCTGGTCCTCCAAACAAACTCTAGATATGGTAGTCCCTCCTCCTATTGACAGGCTTTGATAAATTAGAATGAAACTCTAGAAATCGCTCACTTAGCTTGCATTAGTTCATTGAAAGCAAAGAGAGCTAAAAGCTACTAAGGCTTGGCTTGCTTTAGCCTTTAGGACAACTAAGATGGGATGACACAAAAAAAAAAAGAAAAAGACAACTAAGATGGCATGATTCTCGGTTATTAACAAGTTTAGAGGGAGAGAGAGAGAAATATTTATCCAAAATAGATGAAAAGGTACAGTAAGGTGATTTTTTCCGAAACCGGCGCTTTAACTAAATATAATTCATTTAATATTTCTCATATTAATGGTCAAATTTTGGTGTAAACGTAAAACTGTTATATTAATATAGATTGATCCGAATATATATAACAAAATATAAAAATATTAAATACGTAATCATATTCATATAATCTTTTTTATTTTTATATTGTAAACATATTGATTTTTCATTTTATGTCATGTAGATTGTGGATATTAGCGTTAGGTGCGGCTCAACCTAACCTCGACGGCGACACCCGTATCGTCACTTTGTCTTCTATTTATCTATTTTGGCACCTTTAGTCTTTTACTAAATGGTTCTACTTAGGAGAATAATGTCCTTCATGGATCTATTGACACAAATTTACTATTATACATTAATAATGAACAAGATGGTTGCTTATGGATTAAACTTTATAATCTGTTTCTACCTATGTTTATGAATGTTGTGTTCCCTTTGAGGCTTTCTATGCTTATAGTTCAATGGCCAAAAAAAAAATGCTTATACTACTGTAACTTTGAGTTGTTATTATCATTTGAAGTCTTGAACCTTGCTTTACTTACTATGGCATGAACTTGTTTTATGTACTACTTACAGTTATTTTTTTTACAGTTTTTTTGGTGGATTTTTGTTTCCATTGTTTAATTTGAAATGACATTTTTTATGTGCATGTTTCAAAGGTGTTAGGTATTTTAAATAACTTTTTACTGGTAATCAAAATTTTAAACAATGTTTGAGAGCAAAACTTGTAAGGACACTGATATAAGCGCGGTTTATGCCTTCTTGACCAAAGTGAGGAGGAAAGAGGGGAATCAAATACACTTCTAAAAGGCATCAACATATTATTCTTCCACGAAAGGGGTATCAACATGTGGCAATTCTTTTTTGGGGTATAATTTGTCATATTCCAAAACTGAAAATTTTGAAACAGGCGTTATTACAAGTGCATCCCAACTCGAGTGCATCAGCATTAACCACTGACACTGCTAACACAACATGGCCATCAAATCAGAATCCCCATGAAAGCAAGAGGGCCAGCGGGATGCATACTGATATGTACCTACATAACTCAGTTCTGACTACATCCTAACGTAGATGGAGGTAGAAATATGCCTTTTAGAAGTTTTTTTATTTCTTTTTCTTTTGTTTTTTTGTTTTTTTTGTACAGAACTTGTGTCACTGCTGGAGCGCTCTAAGTTTAATTTTATACAAAATCTGCTGCTAGATTCTCGAGCAGAAGAACTTCCAAACTGAAGATGCTCGTTACTTTCAGAGGCATCGACGATAAACTGGAGAAAGAACCCACAACAGCAACAGCTGCGAGTCACCTAAAAGAGTAGTGTCCATGGAAAGTAAGTCATTGGCATAATGAGTGATAACTTCCCTCAGCGCAGTCATTTGAAAATACCATTTTTTCTTTTGCCATGTTTGACACAGCCACAGATAATCACAAGGGATTGGATCGTGTGTGTTGCAAGCCGAGTACAGAGAACGAAGTAGGAAGTGCTTCAAGAGTAGAGCGAGTAGAGCATTGCGACGCCACTGTTATATATGTAGAAGTTACTATGTGAGATATTTGCCCATTCTCAGCAGAGAAAAACAATAATACATGAAGATTGAGCAAATTCGTCATGCAAGGCTAAAAAATACAAGACGAGTCACAGGTTCAAATATGCAGGGAGGATATCTAGGAAGTAATGAGAAATCCTCACCTCTCGGTGGCTTTCCCTTTTGCAATCTGTGCACTGGGAATAGACATCTGATCTGGTTTATTTTCAGATTGCCCTCTAGGACTGTGGGGTTTATCCTGTCAACACAAGACACATTTAATACCAAACAGCATGGTTAGTGTAAAGAGAAGATGAGAAGAGAATTAAAAATCGGGAATGATTAACATACTCTTTGTTAGTCTCCCTATTCTCTATATTTATATGAAAAGATAAAGATACGTATAAGGAAGTTAGGTCCAATCCAATAACACAAAATAATAATAAATAATAGTCCAACCCTTATTCTCTAACAGTTAGCGAAATATAAAAAGGGACACAACATTCATATTTACCATCAAGGTTAATCCATTATACAGCTGGGTGGAAGATGAAACATCTTGCTGTTGTGAGTTTTTCAAAAATCGATGTTCTAGTAACCCTGCAGCAGTTGGCCGCTCTGCTGGATTTCTTTTAAAGCAAAGCCTCAGGAAATCTTTACCCTCCGGTGACAATGTTTCAGGTATAGGAGGGGTATCCTTCATAACCTTGAACATAGCTGCGGCCTGCATAATTATATGAGAATTTAAGCAAGTTAACAAATGAAGCACATGTACACAATCCACAAACTGTAGAATGAAAAAAAAATTGCATAAAGATGCTTTAAGCTTGTTGTTAAATCAAGGTTTACCAAAACAAGTAAAAAGTCGATACATTATCCTCCATTAACAAACTTCAGCATCTTATATAAGCACATGTAAAACCATGTCTATATATAAAGTTCTAAATGTTGCCAAACCATATAAGAATATTTTAACAACTATTGGGGCTCTATTACCAATACGGTAGTGAACTGGCCAGAGAATAACAAACTGAAAAAAGACACAAGAAAATTTTTTGCAGGTGCTTACTCCTTCGTACTCACTCCAAGGAGGCTTCCCCGTGAACATTTCAATGATCGTACAACCCAAACTCCAAATATCAATAGCAAAAGCTAGGTCAGAGCTGTTATCTTTTTGCATCACTGCTTGCATAAGCTGTAGGAGAAACAAGTGTAAGTAAGGAATGCATGAGACATCACAGAGTAATGTAAACATGTAAAGTAAGAATATACCTCTGGGGCCATCCAGTATGGACTTCCCTTCAAAGAAAGATCAGCTACATGTCCAGTTAGCTGTGGAACATAGAGATCGCAAGTGTATTAGAATGGCCACAAATAACCCATAGCAATGCAAAATGAAAAAATTCTGGGGAAACAATAATTCTCTGTCACTAAAAATTCAAACTAATGTACAGACAGAACTTAAAGAAGCGCCTCTTTTTAACAGCTCACAAGTCTAAAAGCATGCATAAAGCTTTTAGATACATGTTCAAGCAATGGAAAACAGATGAGGTACCCAATATTCTGCATTAAGTTTCTTCAGACAACAACAACTGAATCTGCTTTAATGGGTGGTAAACTTGCAGATTTCAACCAAAAGAAAGGAATTTTCAAAGCAATAAATTGAGCCTATTTTTAATGTCAATTCTTTCTTTCGGGAAATCTGATACGAAGCCTCGGGAGAACCACACCCCAAAAACTTACTCAAGGCCATATAAACCTCAACATCAGAATCCCATACTTCCAATGTGGGACATACCTTGCAATTGGGTCATAACATTCCACCACGCTCCACAGCCCCGGCGCCCACGCAGGCTGGCTATGCACTAGCCCTTTTTGATTAGTCCCGAGCGAATACTGCAATGCCGGCATCCACCACCTGCGCCGCTTGTTTGCAACCGAGAGACATGGTGGAAGGCTCTGATACCAATTGATACGAACTTTGGGAGAATCGCACCTCAAAAACTAGTTATTGAGGTGGTAGAGCCCAAGGCCATATAAACCCCACATCAGAATCCCATACTTCCAATTGCCTTAATACCAATTGTTAGGAACCTATAAATTTGAAACTGAATTTACTGATAAAATGAAAGCACACACTAGAAGTTGGGTTATAAAAAAAAGATACTCTAATCAGAAAATTAAAGAAAGAAATACAGAGAACTCCACTAGCTCTTCGAGGACTAGCTCCTCCCAAAACCCACTCCTAAACCACTCAATTCTTCTCCTCGCTCTCCCCCACTTTCTCTTACGTTTTATTCTCTTTCTGCTACCACAAAAGGTCCTCTCACTTCCTCTTCCCTCTCAGTCTCAACCTCCTCCTTTATTCTTATTTCCTTTTGCCCTTCATTCTCCATCATAACCTTCTCTGGTTCCTCATCTTTAATGAAAACCGGATGTCAAATCATATTCAAGCTGAAATCGCTTGATGACAGCCTTCCGGAATGCCACCATGTTGCGATTGGGTTGCGTAGAGCCACCATTGGTACAGCAGAGAGCTGGACCTCTCATACTCTCCACAGCCAGCTGCAGTTTCTGACTATCACCAGTACCCTTTGCACAGAAATATTGCTCAAGGCAAATCAACCACCAGTATGCCTTCTCTCCTCTAAACAATGGTATCTCCATGTCTGCTTTAATGGGTGGTAAACTTGCAGATTTCAACCAAAAGAAAGGAATTTTCAAAGCAATAAATTTGAGCCTATTTTTAATGTCAATTCTTTCTTCGGGAATCTTTCAACAGTACAGAGATAATCATAA
This sequence comes from Castanospermum australe, assembly GCA_019955255.1. Classification (NCBI taxonomy): domain Eukaryota; kingdom Viridiplantae; phylum Streptophyta; class Magnoliopsida; order Fabales; family Fabaceae; genus Castanospermum; species Castanospermum australe. The sequence goes on along the minus strand of NSJW01000862.1, from coordinate 346,083 downwards.
TAACAATTAGAAATGCAAAGAATCTGTGAAATGAGAGAACCAATATCTCCATGGGACAAGGACTGAGACCAGTAAAAGTATATCATAGAGAAGGGGAATTTTAGAACTCACATGCTTGGCCATCCCAAAGTCAGCCAGCTTAACAACTCCAGCAGAATCGACAAGCAAGTTAGCCCCTTTGATGTCCCTATATGCATACAAGAAAAGAAGAATAATAAGCATGTCACCAGACGCTCCAAATCCAAACTGAATTAGTAATTTCTGAAAAGAATATTCATTTTCCACCAAAAAAAATATTTGCATAAATATCAGCTGGAGATTTCATATACTAGTTGGCTACGGAGCTCATGCTATGCAGCACAAGCATGTGACTGCATGTACCTATGAATTGTTTTTTTGCTATGCAAGTAAGCCAATCCCGAAAGAATATGGCGAGTGAAATTCCGAACAACAGATTCTGTTATCGCACCACAATGTTCACGGACATATTTATTAATTGAACCGGGATGGACATATTCCAAATAAATATAGAACCGGTCTTCAACCTGAGAATGCAAACCAAAGATATTAGAAGGTTTTGTGGCTGAATTAGAAATAATGATTAATCTTGGACATATAATCATGAATAGGAGTTTGCTTACTATTTCACTACCATAATACTGCACAATGTTTGGATGTTTCAGATGACTAAGAACTCTAATTTCCTGAAAAAAGATAAAATTGGTAAGAAGGATAAAGTGGATAAAGAAATTAACAAAGCTTCAAAATAATCTTCACAATGGACAATGAAATTGACGAATCACCATTCAACACCACAGAATGCATGACATCGGCCAAAGCATAGTAGTAAGCTAATAGGTAAAAAAATTGACTGATTAATCTGTGCTTAGCCTCTTATCTGTCTAACAAGGAAAATTACATATTTTAGAAAACCAAGTATTCCAATTATAAAGCAGCTGCACCAGTTTACATAAGATTCATCATAAATCATTTCAGACAGAAAACTTGATAAGTAGAATTATAAGATTATCTTAATCACACACCCATCTGCTCCCAGCATTTACGTACATATAAGAGAATTCGAAGCAATTGGCAATGCATTATCATCCAGGCTTGCAAAGAAAATTACTGCTTCTATGAAATCGACAATGACATATGCCACATTGACTTCTATATTGAAGTACCATAGTTCTGATAACAAAGTGTTCAATACCAACACGCAGAACAGAAAAATACAAGAGCACATTTTACACACTTCATAGTTCACACGTCCTATACAGTTGACAAATAGATAGTAATAACTAACAACTGATGGACAACCTGCTCTAACTGCTTTTTACACTCTGCAGATTTTGGATCATCAGAAAATATCTCTACTTCCTTCATTGCACACAATGCTCCAGTTTCTCTGTTAGGAAGGAAAATATGTTTCAATTCATTAGAGCCTTGCAATAGAGAGAAGGGAAGAGCTTAAAATACTTGTGAAACCTTTTGTATACCTATTGGTGGCAACATAAACACTTCCAAATGTACCACGCCCAATAAGTTTCCCTTTTTGCCATTGGCTTTTCATTGACAAGGATTCTGACATAGCCACAGCTTGGGAAAAGGTAGAAGACGGTGAAGGCAAGGCTGCCCCAGGAGGCAAGGGCAAGGGCAAGGGGTGAACACTGACAAGAGCATTACTTTCACGACGTGCTGTTGAGGTCTCAAGGGATAATGTGGGTATGGGTGACGAAGGCCTACTTGGGCTTATGGGGTGTGGCCGGGGACTTCTTCCCTGGGGGCTCTGATGGGGCGAAGTATCACTGCCAAATGCCGATATATCAAAGAATGCAGGAGGTGGCAGCCCAGCTAACGCTTCAGAGGTGGGCATCTCTGGTGCAGACCAGAATTGATTTGCCTTGGGAGTCACATAATAATATGGCACAAAATCATCATTTCTCGTGTTCGGTGGGCTCACTGTGCTGGGGCTGGAAAAAGGACTACTTGGAGCACTTCTAGCTGGGACGCTGATCCAGAAGTTATTGTTTCGAGTGCTTTCGGCACCACTCAGATCTTGACGCACCATCCCAGGTGTCCTTATTTCGACGTGCTCCATATTCCTTCTTGTCTCTTGGCTTGCAAAAACACTGCAAACGAGTTTCAGGCAAATGTTAACAAACTCAGGAGGTCAGCATATGCAGCAACAAATTAAAACACCACTGGAGTCAATGAACTTTGAACTGGATGGCGAGGTACAGTACAATGTCTTCCGCTAAGAACGCAGTAAAATTACAGAAAAGATCACACAATTACAAGCCAGAGCATCAGCAATACTGAAATGTTTAAACTTTTAAAAAATAAGCATTTTTGCAACAAGAAATTGTTTTGACTCGTTTTCTTTTTTTCCAAAACCGTAGTGTAATCTCCAATCACTTTATTGAATGGCATATCCAATCTGTAGAGATATATATGCAATTGGAACTCTATGAAGGGAAAGCAAAACAAAAGAAAAGAAATCAAAGGAAGGGTATCATTATAACTGGATTATTAAGAAGGAATTTAGAAATAAAGTAACTAACTTGTCTGATATAATAAAATGATATGATATATTTATTAATTTTTAGATAATTTTTAAATAAATAAATAATTTATATTATTTAATTTTATTTAATAATTCTCTTTAATTTTTTTTTAATTCTGTCAAAGCTTCTACCCATATTTTATCATTACTCCTGATATAATTATTGCGGGAATAAAGCCAAAGCCAACAAATGACTCATGGGACGGATCTCACAGCACAGAAACTCATTTCACACAATAATAATAATAATAATAATAATAATAAAATTACCTCCGCATCCGAAAGCCAGTGGAGGAGACACCGTCCACAGCGCCATCAGCTCTATGGCGCCCCTCTAGGCCTCTAAAGCCGACGGTGGGCGTGGGAGCATCTTTTGGTGAAGGTAAGGGCAGTCACCGTATCTATGACGAAGCAACGAGGAGGAGGATAACTCCGGCAAGGGCAACGGCTGAGGCGCAAAGGAGGAGGAGGAGGAGGAGGAGGAGGAGGTATTGGAGCGAATGAAGCAGCTGTCAACGGAGCTGGGCGAACGAGACAAAGGCATAAGGGTGTCGTCCGCTGAGTCCTGCCATCCGGGAGGGGACTTGACATCGTGATCGCCAACGGGTCGGAGCTTCCTGGAGGACCGGGTCGACCTTTTGCCACTCCCGAAGAACCAGGAACCGCGGGTGGCGGTGGCGGTGGCGGCGTCGGAGGGTTTTTTCTTGGGGTCGGCGAGCGAGGAGGAAGAGGGGGACTTGAGAGTGGCAGAAGAAGAATGAGAAGGGGAGAAGGAAAGGGTCGGCAACCAACGCATGGCGTGGCGGTGGAATTGAAAGGGAATAATAATAATAATTACAATGATGATGATGATGATGATTAATGTGGTTCATTGTGGAAGAGAACGAGAGGCGTAGAAGAGCTGCAGGGCCATTGGCAATGGCGGAGACCAGAGAGAGAAAGAGAGGGAAGAAATGAAGAATGTGCGTTTGTCATCGATCTGCGTCGTCTCTGACTCGCTCTTCCTCTCTCTCTTTCTCTCTCCGGATATGATCATATGATATGACGTGAATTTCATATGATGATCTGCCTCTGCAACAAGAACGCGGTTTACAAACGTTGCATGCTCCCCAACGCCAAACGCGGCTTGTTATCTGCTTCCCTCCCGCCAGATGTGCAACCTTCCTACCATCTCTCTTATATATCACACAACATGCTGAATGGGGATGACAAGATTCCATATCATAATACCTAATTGACACTGCTAATAAAAAAAAATGATTTATGTATTTGAAATACCTATAATATTGTTGAATTATGAACTTTGAAATTCATGGAGGACTTACGTAACAAGACATTGTTTTGCTCCATTGTTGGATGTAATTAACGTAAGCACTGAAGCAATGTGTATTTTTTTTTTCTGGTCCAATGCGATTTGGGTAGCCATGTGTATTTAAATACTTCAATTATAATTGCGTGTTTTTTTTTCTTTTGGATAACTAGACTTTAAATCATGAAATATTAATTCAATATAGATTAAAATCAAAGACAAGTATGTGTTTCTCATTCATATCATCACCTCACATTGACCTTAAGCAATTTATTTTTAGAGTAAATTCTTAATTTGATTCTTTAAAAATTGAATTGATATTAATTTAGATATTAAATTATAGAAGGTAACATTATTTTGGCCTTTTAAAAAATTTGATATCAATTTAGTCCTTCAATCATCAAAAAATGTCATCGATTTAGTCCCTTAATTATACAAAATTGACATTAATTTAATCTCTCAATCATAGAAATTATATTAATTTAGTTCCTATTTGTACATATAAGAACAATTTTGATGTCATTTTTCATAATTTAAGAACTAAATTAATGTCAACATTTTTCGAATAATCAAAGTGATGTCAACCTAATTTTTTGATAATCAAATTAAGGGTTTATTCTTATTTTTAGAAACTTTCATGTGTCTTGTCATACCTGCCAGCACGTTTAATAAGAGGTTGTTTATAGAAGATTAAGTGTGTATTTAAATTAATTTATTTTATTATTAAAATAATTTATAATTAAAATTTTTTTAGAGACCTTTTGAAAAAAAATTCATATAATTAAGTATCCAAACATGCAATAAATTAAGTTGATATGTTTGCCACATATAAGTATTCACATACCGGTTTATATTTGAATCACTTTTTTTACATAACTGGTGTTAGCATCTGGTTAGGTGAGGGGATAAACGGTTTCATAAAAATTAAACATCTTAAAAACTAAAATTGGTGACCTTTGAGTTATAAACTCATTGACGAATCACTTTTTTTTTATCTAAAATCTATGAAAAAAATATACATAAAGATTTGAAAAATAATAATTGATATGGAAGTAATTCAAATTCTAAAGTTAATTGTTTGAGAAACCAAATATATTTTAAAATTAACTTTAACACATTAAGTCAAGAGAATCATTTAAACAGTTGTTATAATCAAAATCTTTTAATAATATGTTGATACAGGATTAAATAATAATGTAATTTTTACAATGAAAGTCCATCAAAATTAAAATTTTAACTTATTAACTCAGTACTAAGTTATATCTTATAAATAATTATCCAATTACATGATACAAATATTCTCACTAACTGTTACACTGCAATCTGTAGTTGTTTATATTTAGACTTTAAAGATCCAACATATGTTGTCATGATTCATAAACCTGATGCTTAAGCTATCATTACTTAATGCTTACAAATTAGTTATGCCCCTACAGAAAACTTTCTGACATGAAACTATAAGTTCTGCCAAAAAAAGTTATGGATAAGCACATACGTTTTCTTTCTGAAGGAGTTTGGGTGTATAAGTTGGATGTAGAATGTTTACAATTACATTTCAGTCTTTTCTTACTTGGTTATACAAAGTTGAAAAATGTTAAATTCCCATCTTATACATGAGAAAACAGGAAAGGCCACGAACGATTTCTTTTTTTTTTTTTGGGGTTAGATTTACAAGATAAAACAATTATGAAAAAAAAATTATAACAATTTTTTAAAATAATTTTTTTAATAATTTTAAAATAAAAGAATTTGCGGGCATTATTTATTTATTAAAATAAATTCCCACCCTAAACCCTAAAACTTTTTTCTTTATCCCTCGTCTCTTCCCAATATGCTACAATTTTTTCTGGAAAACCCTCCCACATCAATCAAATGAAGACAAAAGCCAAAGGAATTACCTTTCTGGAGACCAGGACAATCATCTTCCCCTTTGAAAACAACAGGCACATCTACCTTCAATTCCAGCCGGTCTTCAGCCCAAACAAACACCAAATTTTGGATTTTCTCAACCTCTTCGTCCCTTACTATGAATCTATATGACAGATGAAAAACCAAAATTACAATTCGAAAGGGGTATGTAAAAAATATCAGTGATCAACGTGCAAGTTTTTTTAAAATGTATTTAAATTTTTGTTTTTTTTTTTAAAAAAAATTGATGGGTAGCACAATTCCGGATTCTAGCAAATGGGAAGATCCAGAGCCAGCACGGATCTGCTGAGGAAACCGGGTCGAGCAGAAAAAAGGAGCGTCGACGGAGTTGAGTATCGCCATAATCTGCTTCCTCTCAGTGGTAAGTAAATGCTTCCGCGACACCGATCGGACGCAAGGATTTTCATCCAGAAGGTTCTGATCGAAAACGATGGTCCAGGTATTCTACCTTGCATTTTGTCCCTGACTGAGACTCCACCACCAGTGCACTCTCTGGGAATGGCTTGGATCGTGTGGTAGGAAGCATACTGGATTCTTGATAAGACCGATGACTCCCAACGGCTACTCGCCACCGTTTGGAGGTGACCGGCGGTGGAACGCCACCACTTGGTCATGATTGTTTCTGTCCCTGCAAATGGAGTTGCCAAAGAAAGAGGGGGTCCAAAAGGGAGAGGGTTTTTTTGACTTGGGTTAAGGCACGGGGCCATTTCATTTGGGCTTCATGCATCTAGCGGCCTGCGGGCTGTGATGAAAATGGGCCTCACTTGGGCCTAACGTACGACTAAGATCCCATTCACATACTAATTAATGCATGTTTGTAAATAAATTAATTTAAGAAAAAAATATTTTTTTTAAATTTTTTTAATAAAATTTTAATCATAAACTGTTTTAATTACAAATAAACTAATTCAAATAAGTTAATTCAAACATATAACTAATCTTATTTGTTATTTATTGACAACGAAGCACATGATATAAAAGGTGAAAAGTTTCACTATTTTCATATTCAGATTAATTTTTATTTACTGTTCGTAATATAATATTATTTAATTTTATATTATTATATTATTAAAAATATTAATTATAATAACATATATTTAGAAATTTTTTTAATAATATTATGATAAATTAAATAATATTGTAAAAAAAATTATACTGACATTGATTAAGGTTAAATTCTTTCAAAATTACAGTCTAAAATGAACATGGGAATGAATATTATTACTGGATCAAAGGCTAGAAGTAGAATGTTTTATTAATGCGTTTGGAAAATGTTCTGGGGGTATAGAGTGGAGATGGAATATATATGAAGGATTGATGGAGTAAATAGTAACTACGTGGGAGTAGGAACCTCACTGATGTCTATTTTGTACCACCCGCCGCACACGCTTCCCTGCCAAAAACTCCAAAATCTTTTCCTCTGCACAGTAATAATGACCTTTTATGACACCTCTAGAGAGAGAGAGAGACAGTAGTAGTTTAAAAAAATTTAGGTAACTTGTCTAGTTTCCTTCAAATGCATTAATAGCAATTCACATTTATTTTAGTCAAAAGATACCTACAGGGCAGGTTTTCACGTTATAAAAAAAAGACGGATATGTTATAAGTTTTAGTTAAAGAGTTTATCAATGTAAAAATCGAACTCAAAATTTTTATATCAACAAATCTAGATTCTACCACTTAAGCAAATCTTTTTTCAATCTCAATTTACCTTGAATATTTCATGCTTAGCCATCGTACTCGTGCGTATGCAGTGATTTGCACTTTTTTGACTTCACAAGGATGGAATCATTTTGGATAATGATTCTGACTGTTCTCCCTCTTGAATCTTGATGATCGCTGTTTTCCCCTAATACCTTCCTTTTCTATTTTTATTTTCAGCTACTGTCCAACCCAAATAGCTTTCAAGCCATCGCTGATGCACTGATGCTTCATCTTTCAGCTACGAGTCCCCGTCTTCAGAATAATTTTCTTTCTATGTGTACACACCTGATTTGAACCTTAGACTCTAAGCATAATATCATATAACTGCTTCTTCATAGTTTTACTTTCTATTTAATGTTTTTTGACAACCTTATACGTTAGTACACATTTTGAAACGTATTTTATGATGGACAAATCATTGTTTTAAAAGTAGTTTGCAGGGCCACTTTGACCAACAATTTTACACAGATTTTTTTATATACATTCAGATAATGCTTTTACGATTTGCCATTGTATAAATTGTTAGTGTGTTTAGTTTAGTTTTTGAGATTGATGTGGCCACATAAAACAACGTTTTTTGGGAAATTGTAAATTTAGACAAGAGAAGGAGATTGAACTGGGAAAACCCCTTGGATGCTCAAACATGGTAAAATCTCAGTTACCAGCAGGAAGATGGCTAAAGTTTCCATTCCGGGCGGTAGATAGGTAAACAGTAACACTTGGATGGAAAAAGCAGTGTGAATGAAGATGAGTGGGGCATTGGTTGGACGAGAGAACAAAAAGAAAGTAGTAGCAGACAACGCAGCAGAGACCAGAGCAGGGGACGTTATTGATGGCATCAGAATATTCATGTCATCCATTTATTGATAATAATGACAATAAAGTTTCCTCGGTATTCATCCCATCATGTCAAATCCATGCACGTGATGGGCTTCCTAGTTCTCCTCAACAGCTTTTCGAAGTCAACAGCGACAAAAAGGCATTAGGAAAAGGGAAATGACAAGGAGAATTGAAGTTTGAACTTTGAAGGTTTGGAAAAATATAATCGAGTTTGAGGCACCCGTATCAGACAAATCCCAATTGCTGTGACTCGTAGGTGAATGTTGCTGCAGGGCCAACTGGTCAATTTCATGCAATAAAGTCATCACCTCTACATTTCTAGAGCTTTCCCATTATTACTTCACTTTTTTATTTTATTTTATTGATATGTGAGGCAATTTATTTTAGCAATGGCCAAAGCAATGCTTATATTTTTACGAGCAAATTTTGTTAAGCTAAAAATATAATTTTTGTTTTATAATTTTATGTTAGGTTTTATTTTTATCTCATAAGTATATCTTATTTTAATTTAATTTGTCTTAAATATTTTTACAATTTGTCATACTCGTCTCAGGCTAGGTACTAATTCTGTTAAAAATGTTAAAGAGAACTTATCACATGTCACTCTATGTAGGTACAAATATATAATTAACATTTTTGCGTGCAATTATAAATTAGTAGACACGTGAATTATGCACTTATGCCAACATAAATATTATGTAAGTAAGTTCCAATTAGCATTTTTATAATTGTAATTAATTTAGTCCATATCATCATTAGTGACATTACTACTTTCTACTATTATATATATATATATATATTTGTAAAGGTGGTAATATAGACTTGAGAAAGAGAAAGAAAACGCTCGTAAATCAAACCCATGACATCTGCGAGCTATTAACTCATTTTTAGAAATGCCCAAATTTAACTTAGACACAGCTTCGCATGATCTGTTTTCAAAATGTGTTTGTAATTAATGAAATAAAAAAATGTTAGGCAGCATAAATTTAAGCTTAATTATCACGATAATATAAACCCGAATATAACAAGCCAATCCAAGTGGACACCCAGTCCCATAAGCTAATCAAGTTAGACGTATGGTTATTGGTTAGACATCAATTCAACTGAGGTTCCTTGTTTATGGGCCGTATGAAACATCGTTGATTGGTTTTGAAACATGAAAGAAACAGGGGAGGGGGGGAACAGTAAAGATCAGTGAACACGAACAGAAACAGGTAAGGACGAAATGAAAAGATGAAAAGACAATGATCCCAACTCAGAATCAACCAACACAAATAAAATTGTACCTCAGCCAGAGGCAGAGAGGGAATACATTAATGAGAGGAGTCCCTCTGTACGCAATTGCTCACCAACACACTGAGTCACTGCACCCTCTGGTCTGGTCTGGTCCTGGACCTGGTGGTGCTGCAGTCGCTGTGACTCACCCACCATCATTCTCCCTCCCTTTTGCCCCTCTACCATCCTCCTGTTTTTTTCACCTAGTTAACCTTTTTGTCCTTCGCAATTTATTTCGTTTTTGCTCTCTTTCCCCTCAAAATTGTATAATTAAACAAATCCAGGAAAGTGACCCTGCCCTTTACCAGTTACCACTAACCACTCCACCTTACTTGCCCAGGAGACTCTTCAATTCTTCATCCCTAATAAAGTGAACGATGTTAGTTTTTTCTTCTTTTTTTTCTTTCTTTGTAGACAAGAATGTTACTTTGTTACTTGGCCTCGGCCTCGGCCTCGGCCTCGATGACATCTAATTTATTCCACTGTATCGACAATTTCTTTTTCTCAGATTAGGGCATAAAATTTAAAATATCCACAATAAGGTTTGGTGCTTAGTTATACTTATATGCTTTAACAAAATTAAAATTAATGAGCATACATGTACTAAATGTATTTCATAATTTCTACTTTAATTTATATTAAACAAACACTACTAATTAATTTTTAAAGCTATTTTTTTAATTCAGTAAACAAACACTTGGTTAATTTAATAAAAATAACTATTTGTAATTAATATCCGTTCAGATACGGAGTATTAATTAATTTCATGTCAATACTACTCCCCTTTTCCTCTTGAATAGTGTAACACCCATGGGATGTAAAAAAAAAATTTAAAAATAAAACTAAAAAATAATAATATATTATTTAAAAATTATAAATATATTATTTAATTAAAAACAAAAAATCACTTATAATAATTTTAAAAAATATATTTAATAAATTATTTTTTTTAATTTTACATAATTCAAAATTGTATATTTATTGCTTATTTTAAACTTATTTTAATATTTGTTAGTATATGTAATATTTAGTATTTTTTTATTCAAATTTTTTAATAATAATTATTGATTAATTCATATTGATTAAAAATTTTCAAATTCTAAATTTAATTCATAAAAAATTAAAAAGTGAGAAAAAATAATATTAAATAAAAAGAAGAAATAAAATACTAATAAATTAAGGAATAAAGGAATGAAGAATTGTAAAAGATTTGACTCATAAATTTTTTATTTTTGGGATTTAAAATCATAACATATTAACTACCATAATAAATATTTACAACATTCAAGATTCACATGACACATAATTATTATTTATTAGAAATAAATGTCAAAATAAAAATATCAAATAATATGATTAAAATGACACGCATTAGAGTTAAATCACTTAATTTTTTTTTAAAGAAATCACTTAATTCTTTTATATATGGAATAAATATATAAAATAGATTGATTGAATACAAACCGGTGAGAAATCATAAATTGATCGAAAATATAAACGCTGAAATAACCGATCACACACAATTTGAAAGGTGGATGGATTACGAGAGAAGGCAATGTTGGTTTTCAATTAATTAAGGAGATGACTTTAGTGATTGATTTTCTCTACGCGTGCATTTGAACGAGTAATCCTAAAGGGCTTTATTTCTATTTATTGCATTTGCACTCACTAAATACTTATTTTAAGACAATGAGTTTTGATGTCATGCATGTGTGAGTAGGAAGAAATTTTTGCATGTTTCAAGATATATTTTTATTATAAATTTTAAATTTTTAACATAAAAATATATAAATTTTTTTTAAATTAATAATAAAATAATTTTTAAAGCATATATTTATTGATACTTTAAAAATATATAATAATTTCTTGTAACTAGGTGCAAGCCGAAGACAATATTATAAAGTAACATGCACGTGGCATGATATGACCTTTATACGGGGACTAGTTTGAAACTTCAAGCCTAGGAAAGCTAAAGAGTAACTAAAGGCTTCTTTATCATCAAGTTAAGAGAACATGGCAATCATAAATAATGAAAAAAAATTAAGAAGATACTCTATACTTTATTCCTTTCTCATTAAAAAAAATACAATACTGTACTTATTATTGTTATTATTATTATGACAAGAACTTCAACAAGAGTAATGTTAACAATATAACTTTCATATTAAGAGTTTACACAATTATAGTACGTACTTTTTTATGTAAACAATTATATATTCCTGTTAATGCATATGTAATCGTATGCAAGGTATATATATGAACTTGTAGATTGAATTAAGAGCTACAAAATAAAATGTGAAGTAATAAGTTTGCAAGGGTGTTGAAGTGATTGCATTTATATTTCAATTGCCTTATTATTTTTTACCCCCCCAATAATAGTTGCAGAGTATGTTAACAATTTTGTACATAATCAGAGTATACTTTTAATTAACTATTGGTGTAAAATTTTTATACTACCATCCAATTATATGTTGGCACATTATTAAAAATATTTAATTTTTTAAATAATTGTTGTCATATATAGTTAAACTATTTTAATGATATAAGAATACATGATTTTACACTTATACTGATAGTAAATCAAAACTAAATCCTTATAATTATGTTGTGGTATTTTTATTTATGTTTTAGGGTAAAGTTATATAAAGAAAATATTATCAAGATTAAATTTATTTGTCTTTATACTGAGATTTACTTTTAGATTTGTGTAGTGTTATATAAAAAATTTTGTATATAAATATATTTACAGCTTAATGATTCTACAGTTTTATTTTTGGTCTCATTTATGTTCTATTCATGTAATTCTCAACAAAAAAAAGTAACATTACTGTTAATTTTTTTAAAAATACGAGGTATATTCAGTTATTCCCTCGTATGATACTATAAAATTTCAATTAAAAAAAATTATACAAGTGGTTTGGCTGATTCAATTTTTAAATTTTAAACTTATGGTTATTGCAGATACTCATGCATTTAAAATTTTATGGAAGTACAACCTTTTAAATAACATTTTGGATACTCATGTGAATTTTTCACTTGATAGTGTTATAAAAGAGAGATAGATACAGAGCCCTTGGATAAAGTTCCATATCCATTGGTACCACAAATGATCATATACAACATTTTTTTGTATTTCTCTAGTTCTCTACCAACATTGCAAACAATGGCATTAGTTAAAAAAATTTATTCATGAGTTTTCTACCTACCCAAACGTAATCTTTTACAGTTAGATTTGATATCAAATACGAAGGATATTTGATATTTAACAAAATCTATATGATAAAATGATTAAGAATTTGATTTTTATAGTTCCTTTCTTTATAACCAAACTAAATTTCAATAGTTTAAAAAAACTAAATTTTAATTTTAAAAAATAGATTTATACATTTTAAATATTTTAAAAGTCCAAATGTATTTTGCCTTCGAGATAAGAAACTAGCAAGGTCCCAAATATACATGAATTAGTTCCAAAACTTCATGTAGGCTTAATATTGAGTCGGGTTGCTTCTAAAGGGAAATAATAATGTACATACAATTGCAATGATACCCTGAATGTGAATATACCTAGTTAGATACAAACCTAAAGACATCTCTAACGCACACGACCATACATAATGTGAAAAGCTTAGTACATGGTATAAATTAAATGTATAATATCGTATTTTTAGCGGGTCCCATCGCTATTGGGGGTGGGTGGAGGAGGCGGTGTGGCATGGATCGGGGAGACTTGAAAAACCCAAACCAGTACCCTGAATATGAACCTGAACCTGAGCAGTGACGGCTGAGTTGGAATGGCATCGCACCCAAACAGTTATTTGCGGGGGAGAGGCTTAAGGTTCTGTCACTTCAATCAATGAAAATCCTAAAATCTGGTAACCGGTCAATCAAAACGACTGTGCTGCATGTGCTCCAGTACTCGGTCAAGATTCAAGAACGAAGGCGAAGAAAGCACTCCCTCTTGACCTTTTTGGTTGGGTGTTTCAGTACGGAGTTTGACTGGGAATAGCAGGTCACGCTCGCACCTCACGCTCGCACCTCACGCCCCCCCCCTCGTGGCTCGTGCAGGCCTGGCCTAGTTTTTCAATTCTCATTCTTCTTCTTATTCTTCTTCTTCTTCTTTGTTGTCATGTTTTTGGTCTAGTTAAAGCCGAAAGCAGGAGCTAGGTGAGGGATGAGGAAGGAAGGTTGGCATGGACTTCAGGAGAATGAAGAGGGAGTGGATCATGATGGAGTTGAGAGTACGAGAATGCCCCTATGGAGGTGCATAAATATCGAGAGTATAGGAGACAACTGTGCGTAAGGGATGGAGGAGGAGACAGTACGGGGAGGAGCGGTGACAATAGGGTTGACGCGCACGGTACACGGACGTGTGCGGCAGACTGCACCAGTACTGCATAAAGAAAATACATACAATCATGTCATGATTGCATTTCCAACCAAGAGCCAAAAGCCTGGTCTTCGACTTAACTATCAACCAAAACAAAAACAAAAAAGAGCCCTTTTTATTTTATTATTTAAAAACGGCACTCGCTTTTTACCTTGTCCGTAACACACGTTTTCCTTTGCTTCCCCAAATATTAATTTAACGTTAGTAGTTTTCAAATGTTGCCCTTTTTCTTTTCACTAAATACGGTCTATAGAAGGGTTCGTTACCCTTTACACACTCTCCATTTCTATAATCCTTTCTAAGACTTTTTCAAATTTTAATATAGTAATTATTTGAAATAGAATGTTGCATTCTGTGAATTAATATTAATCGACCAGTCAATTCCACATCTAAACTAATTTAACAAAAAGCCGTTGAGATGGAGATGGAAAAAAATCGATGATATTTATATTCCTAACAAAAAGTTATGCGGTATTTAGTATCGCAAATCTTGAAACTATCATTTACGATTTATGAGAGACACACATGCATAGCGAGGGTCGCAGATTTGAAAATCACAACAGAAATAGGTGGGGCAAGTTTAAATAGGATAAGTACCACAAATATTCGAAATTATTTCTCAATCATTTTTTTTGGGTAAATTATTTCGCAATCATTTTTTAGTTTCAAGTCTTAGTGAGTTTGGTATGAAAATAAAAATAATAATAAATATTTTTTATCTATTTTTTATACAAAATATTCACCCGACAAAGCTACAATCTTTTGATTTGAGCATAGAAGAATCGGAACTAACAACATAACAATAACTTGATGATTGGATGAAGTTGGAGAAAGCTCCTCAATTCACAATTGTGTTCGTTGTGAGAAAAATTTTAGTTTACTTAGGTATTTATTATTCAAATAATAACCAAGAATGCTAGAACCTTTGGTGTTTTCATGTTATGAATTTGTTTTGTTAAAAAAAAATAACAATCAAGTGATTTTTATTTTATCAATTCAGTAGTTAATATTTAGTTTGTATTGTAAGCAATAAAAATAAAATACTAAGGAATGTCCGTGCACGGCACAGGCTACTGACTAGTTGAATAAAAGGGAGCACAAGGCACAAAGACATGATGAATATATGTTTTTTGTTTAAATTTTATGTTATTTTCTTTCCTGAATATGGAAGTCTAAATTAGTAAATTTGCTGACGCGTAACACATAATTTGTGTGATATAAATATTTAAAATAATAACGATGATAAAAAACAACAATGGTTGACTAGGCTGGGCCGAATAGGCAGTAGTAGTGCTCAAGAAACTAAGAAAAGCCCCTGTAACCAAAAAAAAAAAAAAAAAGAAAAGGCCCCGTCTGTCTCCTCTTCTTTCATCTATATGTCTGTCATTTCATTTTTCTCAATTCTATTCTCTTGTCTGCATTTCTCGCTCTCAACCGCAACCGCACATGCTGTGAAATTCTATCGTACGCCTCCATTCACAGACCACAGTAAGCTCTCTCTCCCTTCCTCCCTCTCCCTCTCTCTCTCTCTCTCTAAGCATATATATATATTCACTTTGGTTCTAAAATCTCACGAATTTCGATCATCAGCCACTGATAGATCTCACCACTTCAGTTCCTTTCCTATAACTTCAAACTTCGCCGGCACGCAAACAACTCCATATCCAGATCCACCGGTGCAACTTTTTCTTTTTTAAATAAAATAAAATTGCTGAGATTTTTCGCATTCAATATTTTGACAACCTTCTTCATCTCCTTCCACTGCCTTTTCTTTACTATTTTCGTTTCAGTTTCCTGTTTGCATAACTGATTGGAAATGGCAATCATCGTTGTTTTGACTCATTTTCGTGTCGGTTAATTTCTCATGAAGGATGATATTAGCTTTGATTTGGAGACGCTCTTAATGACCTCGATTATTTTTATTATTCATCTTTGTTTTTTTACTTTTTTTAAATCCGCGATCGAGAGTCGGTATATGAAGCTTCGTTGAGTCATCCATTCATCTGTCTCTCTGATTCCTCAATTTCCATGCTTTATTTAATTATTTACTGATACTATTATTATTATTATTTTTCTTTTGGTGCATACTGCTATTATTATTTAATTATGGATATTTGACTCTCTCTCTCTCTCTCTCTCTCTCTCTTCTTTGTTTGTTTGTTCAAAATTGAAATTACGGTACTGTTGGGTTGTGAAAGCTAGATAATTAGATCGCGTGTTCGAAGAAAGAGAAATAATAGTAATTTTGTTGGGGATCAGAATGCGACATCATCGAAAGAAAGATCGGAAATAATGTCATCATCGAATTCTCCGTGCGCGGCGTGCAAGTTTCTGAGGCGGAAATGCACGCAAGAATGCGTGTTCGCTCCGTACTTCCCACCGGACAACCCTCAGAGGTTTGCTTACGTCCACAAGGTTTTCGGCGCGAGCAATGTGGCCAAGTTGCTCAACGAGCTCAACGCCGCGCAGCGCGATGACGCCGTCAAGTCTCTGGCTTACGAAGCCGAGGCCCGCCTCCGGGACCCAGTCTACGGCTGTGTCGGCCTCATCTCCGTCCTCCAACACAGGCTCAGGCAGATCCAGGGCGAGCTCAGCAATGCCAAGAAGGAGCTCGCAACCTATATTGGCCCTCAGGCTCTGCAGGCCATGCCTCCCATTCATGGGCTCATGCCGCAACAGCACCCGACCAACCCCTTTTCCTCCTCCCTGTATCCTTATAACAGCAACAACAGCAGCAACATGCCGCCGCCGCCTATAACGGGGGCTTCGCATGGCGGCCAATTGGTGATTCGCGACTCTCAGCCGCCGCAGCAGCAGCATCATCAGATCTTTGAAGCTCAGCAATTGGCTGCGGCTGCGGCCGCCAGAGAGCAGCAGGAGATGTTTAGGACTTATGAACATCAACAACAGCAAGAGTTTCTGAGATTCAATGGTGGGTTCGAGATGGGTTCGGTTTCTGCTGGTGGATTCAACCGGATGTCCGCGGCTGCTGCTTCCGCTGAGTTGTCCCCTTCGTTGGCTCTGGGGTCCTTTGACAACCCTTACCACCAGATGCAGCAACCACAGGAAGGAGAACCTCATCCTCGTCCTCACCACCATCCGCTTCAGGCACAGCTACTGCTCCTACCGCAGCAAACGCAAGCGCAGCAACAAAGCCAGCAGTCACAACATCTACCCCACCAGCAACAGTCAGAAAGCGAGGAGGGTGGGAGTGTCGGTCCATCTTGTTGATTTCCAATTTTGAATCTCTTGCGCCTTCCTGTGTTTTCGTCAAACAATTTTCAGCCTAGGTATGTTCTTCTTCCCCCAGTTCCATCCATTTTGGGTTCTCCATTTTTTTTTTTTTTCTTCTGTTAATCCATGGCTCTTGATGTAGGCCTGTTCGCGTGGGTTTCCTAATACTTGTTGATCTCCTTTTATGAATGATTTCCATGCTTTTTTGTATGTGATTGTAATTATTTGCTAGCTTTTTCGTAACTGGGGCAATCTAGTTTTGGTAGCAGCAGAAAGCTAATATCAGTCCTCATGTTAGTAAGCAGAGGGTCGGTTAGGGGAATGGTCTCTTTTCACAATGGAGGGACGTCAACTCACCAATTACGAGCCCTGGAACAGTAAATGGCCACTTTGGATTTACCAGCACAGCATATTCTACTGATTGTCTGTTTGGCTATACTGTCATGGTGATGAGTAACAAAAGAAAGTTAACATATATTTTGGGGTAAAAGTTGAAAATAACCGATATTATGCTCTGAAGTCAAGTAAGGTTACTGTAGGGGTGTCACTGGAATTCGGCAATCTATCAATTCAAGACCTTGGCCTTTGCAATCAGATTAGCTCCTCTAGCTTTCTGTTTAAATAATAACATTAGCCTCATTGTGATTGTTATTGTTTACCTAATTAATGAAAGAGATTATAAGCTTTGTATTGTCTGAAAGGGAATTTGAGGAAACCGACGTGCCAGCCAAAAAATCTAGGCCTGTGCCATGCTTAAAAGAATTCAGATCTTCTGTTGCTTCTTTCATTTTTCTGTTCTTAATTATGTACCATTCATACTAATTAAGATTGAAAAACACTTTTATCTTGATTTGCCATCAATATTTGCTGTTCTAAATAAGTTTATGCCGTGTCTTGTTGTAAAAAAAAAGGCTTTGGCCAATAGAAATATGGTATAGTGTAGAATTACTTTTTTAAGTATGTGGATAATATTAGAGAACACGATATTCTTTCTTTACCATGCATTGATTTAAAGGATTTACAAACATGTCTATAATCTTTGCATCATTATTTAGCTATTATATAATATTCGCTATTTACAAATCCCTTGTAGTGAATTTGCAGGTAGTCAATCACATTTTATGTGGTAGACATCTCTTAATACCTTTCTTTGGCCTTTTCTGCAGTTCCTGCCTGTCGGATGCAAATGAATAGAAAGAGGGAGAGGGTTAAAAAAAGAACAATACCAAGGTAGACATATTTAAAAAAAGTAAGATCTTCACTGATGTTAGTAGCTATGTTTTATATCTTTTCCTTTTGTCAAAAACTAATTTGTAAATCAGAAATCAGAAAGCTTTCTAAAGGCTTTATTAACACTAGCTTCGTCTTATTTGTTAAATCATTTCTATCATCATAGTCATTTAGCTGTAAATAGTTCGTAGAGAATGATATCGGTGATGGTTAAATTTGAGAGTCTGTTTTGTGGATTATAGTTGTATATAGACCTGGGACAGAAGAAAGGGAGCTAGTGGGGCCATCATCCCCAAGCCTCCAAATTTTTCTTTAAAATTTTTTGAATTTAAAAAATCATATAATTTAATATTAGCTCCCTAAAAATTAAAATTAATCTTTGACACTTTAAGTTGAAACTTCTGACTCGGCATAATATATATATATATATATATATATATATAGATACGGAAAGTGATACAAAAAGACTAATGTTAAAAAGACAAAAAAAAGTAAAAACTATTATAGAATTATTGGATTTTATTTTATATAAATTTATACATTGCAATTGTACAAATACGAAAGAAGATGCAGATATTTGTATTCTTAATTTTTTTAATGTTTAGCATTACTCTTTTAGATATACTAATTGATACTGTAAGATTTACAGCTAAAGCATCTTTCATCCTCCCTGAAATATTCCGTGTTTTTTAAGTTTCTAGGCTAAACTTTGCGTTGAAATTATTGATATACAGAAGTACACGCATACGCCAACGTACGGGAGAAACAATGAATGTTGTGTGTAAGAAAGAAAGTTCCCTTCTAGTTTATAATTTGTCTCTACCACGCAAATTTCAGAAGACTTTGCAAGCATACAAAAATTTCTTAGAATTATATTTTTTCCTTTTAACCAAAATGGTAGTACGGAAGGGAACTCCAAATATTACATGAAATGAGACCATTCAACTAACTTTTAAGGCTTTATTTGGATTAGTGACATGAGATGGAAAGGAATAGAATGGAATGGAATGAAATGAAATGATAAGATATACCATTGTTTGGATTTTAAAAAAATATAATAGAATGAAACGGAATTGAGTGAACTCCATTCTATCACATTAAACTTCATACTTCATTTTTGTTCTCTCCTAAATTGGGGGATAAGGGATGGAATGAACTAATAAGTTTTACCATTTCATTCATTTGTATTAGTTTCAGTTGGAGTTTTCAAATAATAGAATGAAAACGTTCCTTTATTCTATTATTAAATATCCAAATAATGGTAGGAGAACTTTATTTAATTTCACTCCATTTCATTTCATCCTATCTCATTCCACTCTATTTCATTCCACCAATCATAAATATCCAAATAAAACCTAAATATCTTTGTGAAAGAGATGACCACAAAGGGAGATCACTAGTTGAAGTGGGACAATTAATTTTGGAATAAGTAAAAAGTGATATGCGTCAATATTTTTGTGTAGGTTTTAAAATTCATTTTTTATCCTTTAAATTAATTTTATTAATTTAATTTATCAAACTTTAAGTTATTAACTAATTTTGTCCCTCAATTCATTTGGTTTTATTTTTAATTTTATGCATGAAGAGATAAGATTTGTTAATGACTTATGCTATGTTTGGATTAGGAATTAGGAAGGAAAGATGAAGGAAGAAAAATATTTATCATAAGTCTCTTCTTATTTGAAAGTTTTATAAAAGAAGGGGAAAGAAATGAGAATTTTAAAAAAAAATTTCTAAAATTATTCCTTACTAATTTTTATAAATATTTTAAAGTTCTTCCAATTTGAAGGATTTTGAAGAATTCAAAATATTCAAATAAAGAAAAAAAAATATTTAATTAACTTTTAATTTTCTTTCTTTTTCTCTCTCTTCATTTTCTTTAAATTTTTTTCTTTTTATTTCTTCTAAATTCTCACACATAATTTTAAAATTTAAAAAATTAAATTAATAAAATTAATTTTTTAAGTGCAGAAACAAATTTTAATATGAGTTTTATCAACAAACATGTAAATGATTAATTGAGCATTTTTTTTAGAATACTACTTTATTTACATAAATACTAATGCCTCTATAACGTTGCACGCATAACGGGGATCTCCCATAAAAATTTGACCAATCCCCAGAAAAATAACACCACCCTTAAACATGTGGTTAACTTTGTTCAGGTTTTTCAAAAGTGCACAGCTCCCCGTAAATTTTGCTTGACACTACAGCCAGTCCATTTACACTGGAACGTGAAGCGGTTATGGTGCATGATTCGTGTTTCGCGGGGGGTCTAAATGCAACTTTTTCTAATCTCATCGTCATTCCGGCAATATTTGCTATATTTCCGTGCCTATTTTTAAAGGGCGGATCCAGATCATGAAGTAATAAATGTCACGTAAACACTTCACAGGTACACAGCTTCACGCCACGCGCAACTTTTTTTTTTATTGCTTTTTTATATAAATATAACAAAAAAAAATTATTTATTGTTTTATGCTTTTTTATACTAAAATATATTAAAATCTAATAAGGTCACGTATTGTTATGAATTGAGATAACTTTTTACTTGTTTAAAATAATTTTTTTTAAAATTAATTTAAAGTTCGTTATAACTTATGACTACTTCTCAACTAATTTAAAAAAAATTATTTTGTATAGATTAGAAATTACATCAGCTCAAGGCGATTTTTTAATAAATTATTTTTTTTCAATTACAGTCCCAATTAAATAGTTAATTTTAAAAAAAAAAAATAAAAAAGTTACCATAACTGACAACTTCTCAATTAGTTTTTTTAAAAAAAAAAATTATTTTATGTAAGTTAGAAGGCCTAACTAAATTTTAACACAATTTAATAAATAATCTCAAAAAAATAAATATCGGTAAATAAATTTTTTTTGTTAAATTTATATAAAAAGAGCCGCAACTTCTTCAATGTATTTCGTAATAAAAAATTTCAGGAAGGTTGACCAAAGACTACAGAGTTCTTTTTTTTTTTTTTTATTCACTAAGATTGCATGAAATCAATTAAAAAGTGTGTTTATTTATTAGTATAATACTGTTTTGGAATCCGTCATCACCCAACTGTGGGCTGCTCAGAGGTTTGGTCAATTGGCTTTGATGCTGCATCTGTTTTGCCTTCTGATCGTGTTAATTATTCTTGTTATTTTTGTTATGATGCCTTGATACTTCAATTTGATGGGTTGCCAATTGCAATGGCACATCCATGAGTTTGCCACGCTGTAGTTAGCGTTACGCCTCAAACATTATATTCGCTGGCCGTCATTATTTGATTGGAGTCTAATATCCAAGTCAATATCTGCCAGGAGAATTCTGACGCCAACTTGGAAGAGATGGCATGGCATAAAGGAAAGAACAGCTCGGTATCTTATTATTGGATGGATTTATTATGTATTTGTCTGATTCCAGACTCAAAGGTGGAAGGGTCCAATGGATTGAAGTGGAAATAAGCATGATAGAATTTCTCATGATATGTCTACGCCATAAAGCCCCCACAAGGGTCAGACTCAGATTAAGAATAGGCATCTTTGCCTCAATGGTTTGATGTTGGGGAATCTTCGGCATTTGTGGCAGGGTTTGAGTGAGGTGTAATTTATTTTTTTGTATGAACTGATAGTATCTTTACATTCATTTAAATTATTTGTGAGTTAAATTTTTTTAAATTAAAAATAATAATATATGAGATGGGATTCAAAAAGACATAATTTATTACTATTATGTCAATGCCTTATCGATGAGTAAGGTGTACTGAATATAATAATAGGTAACACGGACGCGACCTAGTAGGGTAACTTAGCTATTTATTACTGCGTTGCTAGCTTCTACTATATGTAGGTGGAGGTTATGAAAGAACGTGCTGTGTTACCCTTAGGTCAGACACCAATCATATTTAAATAATTTTATATTCTCTTATATAATTAATTTAATAATTTTTTAATTATTAAATAAAATATTAAATATATTTTAAATTATTAAAAAATTAAATATTTTTCTTTTTATTTAAATTCTTTTATAAAATTATTTTTAAAAAAATTAAAAAAATATAACATTACTCTCAATATTTTTTACTATAATTGATCCTTGAATCGTACATAAATCCGGCTGGCGAGCAACCCAACAAATATAAAACGATCATTACTTTTTTCTCTGTGGCAAATAGGCTGAGAGAAATTCGTATCTTTTTCCTCTTTCAGAACTAGTTTTAGGATTCTTACGGAAGGCGAAAAATAAGGAAGGCATAACATAGAAATAAGAGTGACAATAAAACATTTTGATTTCATTTTTTAATACTTGATAGAGATAGAGAGAGAATGTGAAAAAAGAAAAATGAATACATCTATCTAAAAACTTAATTGGTATAAGTCTTGTTAAAGATTGAATAATTTTAGAATTAAACTTTACTTAGTCCCATTTTGTTTGAATTTTGGACTACTCTCCTATTTCTTATATTAAGTCTTAAACCTTATTTACCAACAGGTATTGGTTTGAATAAAAAATATTTGAATTTTCTTAAAAAAAGATATCAGTGATAGAAATTTAATTTTGCATTAAAAAAAAGAGTCTTAGACTTCATTTGTATATATAAAAAAATACTGATTATTTTTAATTCTTTTTCATCACACCTTTTAGTTACAGTATTGATTTATATAGTTTAATCTAAATTTAAGAATTTTTTTATAAATTAATCAACACAATTTGTATTAGATTAAATAAATTAAAAATGAACACGTCAATTAAATTAAAATTAACAGAAAAAGTGTAGGTATTCCACTTAACCGATGCATTGATCAAGATGAACATGGACAGGACTTTTGTGGGCCTTTTTAAGCAGACCATACCCTCCCAAATAATTGATCCAGCTGGAGAAACTACACCCTAAAATTTTCATCTATTCGCTCAAATTTTTATGCCGAAACAAAAATTTAGAATTTGCTTCCCAAAAAAAGAAAACAAGAATTTAGAATCACTTGTATGATTATTATTGTGTCCATTTTATGTCTCCCACTCAATCACACGTAAATATCCCCATGTCACTGGTATCTGGAGGTGGCCTTTTTGCTTGTTCTTTGCTTCTTTGATTCTTTCCTAACTTAATTGTTAGGATGAAACGTATGCTTGTTTGGATGAAGAATAATGGAGAGGAGGAAAAGGTTTAAGTAAAACATTTCGTTTGTTTGAGAAATTTTTTTTCCAAGATAGAAAGGTGGGAGATTTTCACTTTAGCCATCCAAAATCTTCCAACATTTACTTCTCTATTTAAAAGTAAATTAATATTTTTAAAGGAAAAATAATTAAATTATTATACATTCAATTTTTTTCTAAATTTAATCTAAATACTATTATTTAAATTTAATATTAATATAATTGCTTATTAATAAAAAAATAAATTTATAAAATGTACTATAGTTAAATATTCATTTTTATGTAATTATTTATTTAATTTTCTTGTTTAAAAATATACAAATAAGGAAAAAAAATCATCATCTAGCTTTTCATTTTTTTCCTTCTCTTTTCCTTTTTTTTTTCAGACTCCTTACCTTTCTTTTCTCTCCAAACTCACAAATATATATAGAAAGAAAAAAAAAGAGGCTAAAAATAATAAGAATAAATTGATAGGTTTGCATTAAGAATTGATTCATAAATGAACTTTCTTCACGCCAGTGTACGTATATTTCATAAATCTTCTATGCTTGTCATCACAAACGTCGTATATAGCTAGCTTGAATCCAAAAACGAAAGAGTAACGCTATCCGTGTTATAAATTTTTACAATTATATGAATGGCTTCACATGGACTAAGTTATTTCACTATAACTGTTGAACAAGTCTAATTTCGCATCACTTTGGATCATATTATTCACATCTGTACAGGATGACAATTTTGCCCTAAATACATACACATGAAAAGTTATCATCTGAAAATGTGTGCATAATGTGTCCCTGTAAGTGATGTGTAACAAGACTCATTTTATGTTTTATTCGTTAAATGATAGAATACTATCATAAAAGGATAATGATACTTGCGCATAAATTTTTACTCACATCTGCTTATGTGGATTAATGGTGTTGAGGAAAAAAATAAAGAGAAAAAAAAATGATGATAATTAATTGAATATGAATAATGAAAAAAATGTGTATATAACATTACCCGTCACAGAATTATCATTTTAATGCAAGAGATGGCCTCTAACATGGCGTGCTCATCGTGGATGAGCTGTCCCTTCCCCACATGAATATGGGAATCGCTTCACGGAAACGTCTGTTCCAGTTGGAGGAAGACCCAACATTTAACATCAATTCAATAGCTCTAAAGAGTGACCAACATATCCTGGGCTTTAGTCTTCGAATTTAAGGCCACAAACCTAAATCAAGGTCAGATCAGGCCTAGTATGACCAATGAGCCCATCTGAAAAGTGACCCAAATTGCCGCCTTTGCACTTAATCTTGGTCCAATCTGAACCGTTTCTACCAGAAACCCCAGGCAATTAAAGGGAAAAGAACCAGGAAACCTATACTACTTAAAGAAAGAAAATTCTCGCTTGATCTCCAATATTTTACTTTCGTAAAGATATTAATATTTTTTATCATTGAAAAGTGAAAAAAAAATCTTTAATAACCACAGATCCACAACAATTTAACATTGCTTTGTTACAAAATCGTTACTATCACAATCAAGTGACCTTACAAATGTTCCCCCTTTTTTTTCTTGCATGAAGAACGTATGTATTCTAATCTAATCTGAATCGGATGACAACTGAGGAGGACACAATGCGGCAACCATTTTAGACAACATCTCTTCCATTTCTACCAATTCTTCTTTTCCGAAGCCCCAACTCCTAACTAACGCTGCGCCAGGTGCTCCTCTCTCAATTCCAAACCGGCGAAGATTTCGCAATCTATGCTCCAAAAGTGGTAAGACAGCACTGCTGGAACGTAATCTGGCGGCCATGGGAATGGAATGAACGTCAAGGGATCCTTTCGATGAAGAATTAGTCATTTGACCGCCCAGCAATTCACCATGCTTGCCAACATGGTTCCCAAAGATTGATGGAAAAGGCAAGGGAATAGGCAGGGGACAAAGAGCAACAGACAAATGGCAGAGTATTGGCCTTGTATTGGCACGTTGAAAAGCAGCATCAACCGTATCCTTTACTTCACAAACTGAAGCACGATGACCTTCTGTTGAACCAAATCAGTGGAGAAGGGTTGAGACAAAAATAATCATGCAGAGATAGTAACTTGGGGAAGGAGCAGAATAACTAGAGAAAAACAGACCAAGCACGTGTTTATTTTTGCTTAATTTTTACACAAAAGCAGCTTTTCAGCTAAAGTTATCTCAATAACATTTTGATTATAAGCTTTTCTCAACATATAAGTTAAACCAAACACGCACTAAATAGGGAAGAAACAAATCATGTTGATAATTTCCAATAGATCACTTCACACATCCATGCTTATGAAGATAAAATTTGAACAACTTCAAACAAGAAGCAGGCTTCTTTGTCTAACCAAATAGTAGTATATGATGTTTCAAAGTTTGTTAAACAACTAAGATCTTCGCAAATTGATGGATCTATGATAATTTAACTGGGTGAGCTTCATAACATTGAAAATGAATACCAAAACAATAATTGAAACAACCGAATCTATTAAAACAAGTCAATATCTCAATACCACCAGTGGATTTAAAAAAGGGAGCAAACACCAAGGACCAAATATCACATGTTATGCTGCATCAAAGCAGAAAACTATACAGTAATTTATCCCTTAGTTCAAGCAAAAGAAAGACGGAAAACATGGGTATTATTAAAACGTTTCATGATAGGATTTGGTAGTTCTCTTCAGTTCAAACCTCTATTAACATGGGTTGTGCTCATTTCAAATCCACAAAACAGGTATTATATATCTTATTTTATCTTATTGACAGAGACACGTTGTTTTGCTGCCTACCATGATTCACTGACTGACAAGAAGTAGATAGTAGATACCCAAAATCTTTTGTTTTCCACAATAAGCCTTACTCAGACTGGTAAAGTTGAGTTGAGATCTAGAGAATCTACTATATACTAAATAAAACCATTATGCTTATCAGATATGAGCCAAATGCAGTGAAGTGGAGACTATTGTTTGAGCAACATATTTGAGAAGTTTAGAAGACTAAGACAAGAGAAACAGAAAAACAATAAATAAGTAAATAAATTAAATAATAAATCTCTATAGCCAATACCTGATGCAAGAGCTCCATGGACTGTCATGCATTCAACTGCCTGCATGTCTTCAACATCCTCTGATATTTGTGGTGTCAACGGCTGCAAATGCTCTAACAAAGACAGTTCATTCTGTACCCCTGAATTTCAGAAATCAGACTAATCATATATATTTCTTATCAAGATTAACATAAAAATTATTCACATGTACCAGTTAAAGAAGGTGCTGGCATGGCAACATCCAGAACTGACACCATATTCTGCCTTCCTTGCCCTGATAACATTTGTATGACTTCATGGACGTCCACGGCCCCAGAAACAGAACATGCATCTGTAGTAGGTCCAACTGGTGTCATTCGGAAAGGAAGACTAATGGAGTGTAGTGCAGCAGCATAAACTGCACTTGAGTGGTAACACTGCTCATCTTGAATGTGGAGGAATTTGGAAGCTTTACCTATGAAATTAGATAAGAAAGAAACTTAGCCCTGAATAAATACATCAAAAGAAGGTTTTCAATAAAATTGAATGAGAGTACTGAAATCTATAATTTATGCATCAGCAAGCCAACATCAAGTCAACATCAGTGATGGGAAAGAGTGAGTACTATTATCAACATTAGAACAAAGTACAATGGTAACAATCCAATTTAAGGTCATCAATAATGTATGACCATTAAACTTATATAAGTATCAGCATGTTGAACATCACAGTGCTTGCTGCCTATTACCAAGGCAGGGTATTGAGTTGTCTAACATATTAAATTCCACATTACAGAGATTATTACTTTGACTCAAGGAGGGCTAGACCAACTGGCACAATAAGTTTACAGTAGGATGATAGTCTTGAAAATGATATAGCATCATGAAGATCCTCTGAGATTGTACGCTTCCTGCTTTGAAGACTTGTGCATGAACCAGGACCTCGGACAGCATACAGCAAGACAGGAGTGTTTGTATATTCATCTGCAATATTCTCTAAAAATTCAGCAGCCAGAGCAGAGAAACCTCCTGAGTCGTCAACTGCAAATTGAAATCCCTGCCAAAATTTAGAGATTGTTTAAGGCGCATCAAACCAAAATGAATTTCTTTTTTGAGCCTAATGTACAAAGGGTATGGGTTAAGATCAAAACAGTATGTTTGAAGTTATCATACAACTGACACCATCTAACTGAAAATATCATATTATAGTGCTCAACAAGAAAAGCAGGAGATTCATTAAAGCTTTGGAAACCTAGTCATAAAGTATGTTTATGAGACTATGATGTTAGATTAGCACGCTTTTACAGAATCAGGATTGCCAAACTTCTGTTAACAGGTGCCATTCCAGAGTTTATGAAATATTGAGTTCATCATAGAAGAATATGCCTTGATCTGGTAAGACAGACAAAGGAAAATCATGAATGGAAGTTAGCTGTGTCAAGACTGCTCCTGGTCTGTCAAGAAAAAGTACTCCGTGTTTGATTCATGAGAAAAGCTGTGGGACATGAAAAAATCCAAACAAAATGAGGTAGAGTGTTTCACACACTGCAAGATGCTGAACTATTCAGAGTGAAATACTGAACAGTGGATTAACATATGGCATTGATAGTGCCATATCATCCAGTTCACGATAATTTTATGTTGAATAGCAGAGTACCTAATCCATTTTTCATTCTGTCCTTCACTCAACCAATCTCCTACTTGTCAGTGTAAATTCAAATAATTTGTGAATTACAAGTAGCATCTGTACAAAATCTACAGATACTATGACTTATAAATAATTTATGAATTACAGGTAGTGTCTGTAACACCAATTTTCTTGTTTATATATTATCTCACTGCTCAGGTTTGGGTCATTGAATAAAGGCATAGTTACCCACCAATTCATCAAGATTTTGCTACGTGAACAACAACCCCCCCCCCACCCCCCCCCCCCCCCCAAAAAAAAAAAGAAGAAAAGAGAGACACAGAAAACAAAGAAGACCAAAACACTAAGTGAAATGAGTAATTTGGTTCATTGAATATCAGCTTTACCCATGTTTGAAATATAAGAAGTGCTTTCTTGTATATAAAAAGGACCTTAGAGAAAATGAAAACTAAGAATACATAATTTATACAAACTTATAAGAAATGCAGATTCCTATTATTGATCTTGTACTGAATAAAATTAATATAATTGCTTCCATTCATTGCTTCACTAGTATTCCCCAAACCCAACAAGATTAAAAAAAACAATTGAAAGGCAGTAATAGTATATACCTGTATATGATCACACTCTTCAACGAAAAATCGAAGCCTGTCACTTATTTCTTCCCCTTGTGAAGACCAAGCAAAGGAATCCCTTCCAATTCCATAATTGTCAAATTTTTCAACATCCATCCAAACTCCAGTTAATTCATATAGACTCTGGGGGTGAAAATGTACTTTTGAGTAGTCTGTCCAAAACTGTACACCATTTTCTAGACATTCAATTATATCTTTATCCTGATAATCTCTCTGAGAACCATTATTCGAACCACTGATCTCATTTGCCATATTCAAATTTTCCTCTTCATACAGACTTTGTAGGAACAAATTTTTTTGGTGAGGTTCAGACGCATGGGTGGAAACACTACCAGTCCTGCACATTGGTCTATGGCCATTCAGCTCATTTGAACATAATTCAAACTAAGCAACCATGACAAATATTATTGAGATGAAGTGGGTTTCATGTCCAATATAAGGGGCAAGCAAGAAATAATCTGATAGACCTCTACCATTGAGGGGTATGCTAAGGAAGGGGATTAGAAGTAGAAGAGGGACCGAATGGGAAATAAAAGAAAGTATTCATGCTAAGCTGGCAAGAAGTAGTGGGAAAAAAGGTGAAATTCGGTTGTGGGTGAGCAGAATATAATGGGAAAGATAGCAAGTGCAGAGTAGGTAGAATTTGAGTGAGTGAATGGGATTGGGAGGTGCAGCCCCTCGAAGTGCTGCTGGAATTTCTCCTCTGTTTATTCTTCCTTTCGTTTATTTTCAATTCTGGTTATATCTTCACCTCTCTTAGAGGAGTGTTTCAGTGCATATTTTAATTAAACAGTGGTTACTTATCTGGGTTCCTATCATAATTTCAATAACCTAGAAGGCTCAAAGTTGACACAAACAATAATATATACAAGTAAGCAGAACATCAGAAGGTTTGCAAGTTTGATACTTGCAGAGAAATTTACCATTTTTATACATCCTTTTAAATCCAAGTTTTCTTGTAAGCTGTAGCAGAGATCTGCCCTCTCTATTACAGTTTTCAGGAATTTCATTTGTTAACACTGTTCATAACTGACCTTACAAGATGTCTCCATGATGCTAATATTTACAGAAAAAGAATGCAGTGAATCCACTTCCAATTTGCTAATAATTCAGAAGACTCAGCAGAAATCAACATTCTCAACATCCATGTTGAACAGCCTTCTTCAATCCTCTACATTTTTTCTTTTCTTCATTCTTATTCATCATTGAACCATCATAACAGAACCCAAAATGCTTATGATATTCAGTAATCAAAATTCACACTGTATAGTTCCTAGACCATAGCATAGTACTAGTATCCATCACAGCTACAGAACACAGTTAACCACAGTATTCTTCCTCCAACTGAATTAAGAATAAGAAATGCAAAATGATTGGTGGTAACTGTGAGTTTTCTCACTATTTTAAAGATCTTTCCCAATCAAAAGAATGGTTCACCATGAAGGACATATGCAAGTGAGCTAGCTTTAATAGCTGAAATTTAAATACACGGGTGAAAAATGGACAATAATGAAAGAGAGCATACGGGAATTTTTTTTTTTTTTTTAAGTAGAAAGATAACATGAGAGAATAAACTTTGAAATCAAATTGTCTATCATACTTTTGAATCAAATCCAACAGCTGCATCTAACAGGATTCCAACATGACTGAAGATTAGATGGAAACACAATACAATCAGTACAATAAACTGCAATGTTAAAAAAGGATCTTTCAAATTGTCAAAGTTAATTGTAACCAGAACAAGACTGCATCCAAAAGCATAGACTAAAAGCTCTCACCAGGTGACAACATCTGATGGCATGGGTGCAACCTCCTTATACAATGTGCCATGTGAACTCATAGATCCAAGGGATCCTGAAAAGGTTAACAAATCCTAAGAATAGATTATGCAAGAGATGGGTGGGAGTGATGTTGGTACTTATTGCAACAGGAAAAATGACACTGGAACTTATTACAACAGGAAAATAATTAAGAGGATAAGAAATTGTAAGATTAATCTTATGCTGAAATAAGTTTCCATTGACACATGCTATCATCATCAGATCAACAGAAGTAAGAAGACCAAATCACAACAGAGCAAATGCAACTAGCAAGGATGTTGGTTGAGATCAAAACTGATATCCAAGAAGGAAACACCACGCAGGCAAGATATTGTGCTTTCTTCAGCTACTTAATGGGCAGAAAGGCTAGCATGTCACATAAAACCTTTAAATATGTGGGCATCACATATAAAGTGAACATCTAATATTATCCTCAATGAAAAATCAACAATCTCAAATATGTACCATTAACTACCAACATATCTACCTTGGGT
The DNA here is from genome assembly GCA_019955255.1 of Castanospermum australe. Taxonomy (NCBI): domain Eukaryota; kingdom Viridiplantae; phylum Streptophyta; class Magnoliopsida; order Fabales; family Fabaceae; genus Castanospermum; species Castanospermum australe. Next base: position 314,824 of record NSJW01000862.1, on the reverse strand, counting down.
ATTTTATATTCTCTATTTAAAATTTTCCAAGCTCTTCCTCAATAAATATTACCAATCACGTGGTTGTCTTCTGCTTTTAGCACTGTATCATATTTCCCAATTTTTATGATGAATATACTTACTCTTCCCCAAACTCCATGAAAGAAGATATAACCATGTTATAGTGTGACACTGTGGCACTGTGTGAGTCATCCTGTTTTATGTTGTTTACCATTTTTCTATCAACTTAATGATTTCTATCTCCAAAAAAAAAAAAAAAAAAAGAATTCAGCTGATTGGTTATCAAAACAATTATTAATGGGCCTTGACACCAAATACATTGGTCCCACTACATATTAGTACAAATTTTTATAACAGGATTCTCTTTCAAAATGCAGTTGCATTTATGACTAACCACATTTCCTTGCCAAATTTAATGAACAAAAATGCCAATAAATAGGTCCAATGAACAAGGCAAGAAGGAACACCACTGATATGCTACTTTAATAATTTTAGAAAAATACATAAATTAAATACCTCTCAAGTTTATTGAAACTAGGCGAGGAGTATATGTAAGGATGCCCTGCACATATTGAAACAACAATGGTGTAAGCATAAGTAGACCATCTAAACCGTAGATTCAGATCAACTGTTCCCATTTCCTGTCCACCACTAAAAAAATCTGCCAACTAGACATTAATAAAAAGACAACCCAATTAACTGATACTTTAATTTTTAGGTGGTATATTTGTATTGGGGGACAGGATTTGGGAAATGGAATGGGAGCAAGTGATCCATCCCTAATCTAGATGGATATTACCAGGCCAACTACATAATCCAAATACAACATCTCATTCAATCTTCTACTAACATACTTTTAGTCATATACAAGATCATAATTTAACTGAAGTTAGATACATTTCTAAGTAATCAAAATCAGAGAAAAATTGCTTGAATGCTAGTTCAGTTACAGAAAATTGCACCTGTTGTGTCTCACCAGTACGATAAAGCACATCCATATTAAGATCCTGATTCTTGAAGACTAAATCGCCATGGGGGTCCCCAGCCAACCCAAGCAACTCATCCTTACAATTGAACACATAAATGAAATATTCATTATTAAACAATAAACACCGTTAAAGTATTTTTGTTCAAGATAACCAGCCGAACAAAAACTTCAACTGTGAGAAAAGAAAAGAGGGTTTAGATCAATTGGGTTGCTGGCGAACCATTTCAGCCAAACAGCTTGGAGAGAAGAAGAAAAATGGACCCAAAGAAGAACCAAATTCAATAACAAAAGAAGTAACTAGGCAGGCTAAAATGAAATGCTTATATGAGTGTAAATGCTCTCGGAACTGTCAACAAGCCATCAACTTCCTAATGTAATGAAAAAACTGCTTTGCTCACAACAACAAAGTTTACAGCAAAAATAGTAAAAAGATCCAGGGTCTTTGAACACATTAAGTAAGCAGGAGTCCCAAATGCATGCCCTCCAGAGCAATGAAACAGTGGACGCCATTTTTTTAACATTTAAAACCTAGGATGATTAAGCATGTTGAAGTCAAAACAGTGTATATATATATTTTTTCTTTCTTTACACATATTTTTGATTGGTCATTGATAACAACCCCTCTTTCTTTATGAAAATTAAATCTAAAAGCTAAATTTGCAAAGGAGCAGAAACTTTGAAACATCATAGTTGAAAGCATCATATTCGTATAAAGTATTTGACAGACTTAAAAATGAGATAGAGATTTCGTATTAAAACTCTGAAACACCATAGCTGAAAGCATGGTATAAAGAATTTCACTCCTTTTAAACAAGTAACAAATGTAGAACTTTCAAGGATCACTCACTTAAACTATGACAGATATTTGGGGGAAAAAATAAATATGCAAGTGAAGTGAATCAATTTTGGCATTTAGTTGGAAACAACGTACATTCAAAATTGAGAGCCAATGTGTACGCATACCTGAAAGTTCCAGAAGTGAGATCCAACGAAGTTGGCAAAATCTCCGACTTGGATAGTTACAATTTCTTTCATCGTTCTGTCAGTCACAGAACAGCAGAAGCAGAATCACATTACTCGCTTCAAACTGAAAACGAGTTTATTCTGAAATCAGCATTAGAAGAAGTGAGAAACGTACCTTAGGGTTTCAAGCAGAGCAGTTTTTTGGCGGCAGGAGAGAAAACTTCACTGACGAACGTCCGTTTGTTATGGGGAAAGGCAAGGGGGAGGGGAATGAAATGATTTCACCGAATAATTTCTGATGTTTGGGGTGATGAAAAGTACTTCGAGTGCAGAAAATTCGTATGATTTCTGATGTTTGGGGTGATGAAAAGTATTTCGAGTGGAGAAAATTCGTGCCTTTAATTTGAGCAATTGAAAATTATTTCCGTTCTCCGCAAGCGGAAGGAAAATCACTCCCGCTCTCCAAGCGGAAGTCGATTTCCGGAAGCCAATCCAACTCAGCGATTATGTTCGAATGAATAAAGTAGGGTGAGCAGTGAAGGCGTGGAGCAGTAGAGGGTTATTGTTTGGGAGTTTTTAAATTAATGAAACGGAGTGATTTAAGAGGAAATTCAAACTATTTTATATTATTCAAACTCTTACGCTGTTTAATATATCATATAAATAATAAATAATATAATATACACTTTAATTTGAGATTTAAAATAAAGTAATTTTTTTATATAATTATTTACTTTTTAATTTTTACAACTTTAATTATCAGGATATTATAAATTAAATTTATAATTTATTTCATTCTTTAATAATTATTATAATTTTTAAATAAAAGAAAAAAATTTCTTTATTCCTTAATTAAAACTTTTAAATATAAAATTTTATTTTTTTATCTTTTGCTTCCACTCTTGCACCAAAACATATTATAATTTAAATAAAAAAACATATTATAATTTATATACTATTTATCAGTTAGCTAATGAACTCGAATCAAAGACTAAACCATGCCCAACAATTAGTTCATCGTGAATTGACTTGGTTTAGTTCCTTCCAAGTTCCGACTCTGCGTCTATATAACCATTGTATGTTTGAAAAATTAAAACCAATTAAAATATTTCAATCTTGAAATTCAATATAAATTTTTTGTATTTATGGTAAAAGATTTTATCAGTTAAGTTAACCGATATATTTAAATTGAATACAATTTATATGATTGTGCATATGATTTTATTTGAGTTTAACATACTATTAAAATCACAATTAAGTACTTTTCTTAGATGATAAGGGTATTATTGATCAAGTTTTTGCGTTAATTGATACATAATATCAGATTAAATAATTAATACACTAGCAAATAGCCTAATATCATTTTACGCTTTAGTTATCTATTCTTATGTAATTGTCTATATTCATTTTCTAAAAAACAAGGGGACGTACGTATGTGCAAAGATTCGCCGGTAAGTTTAGCATTTAATAATATCCATTAGCCAACTTATTTTTAATTATTTACGTGTCGATTAATTCAAGAACTTAAAGAAATAAACTCTAGATTCAAAGTAGTTATGGATTTCAAAAAATTAAGATTTAAAATAGTTATACATACATATTTTAAATATTCATATAATATAAATAATTAACTTGCAGTTATTATTTTAATAAAATAAACGATTTGGTATTGTATGTTAAAATAAATTATTTAGTTCTTTTATATTCATGAAATAAGTATTTTTAGTTTTTTTATTTTTGAGTTGTTAAAAAATTGATGAAAAATATTGACTTTATCATTAACAAGATTATTTTTTATTTTAAATAAATAATTTAAATATATTTAACATGTATATAATTTTGTAAATACTCAAATTAATCTTAATTATAAGATTAATTTTTTACTAACTCTTATTTTTATTGAGGTTTAATTTGAGTATTTAAATAGTTATATAGATGTTACATTGTCACATATATTTAAAATAACTTGTTTAAAAATAAAAATTAATTTTTTAATATTCATCATTTTTTTAATTAAATTTTTAATAGTATACTGACAAAAAGATAAAAATTGTTGATTTTTTTTATTTAATGAGAAATAACTATATCATTATTATTCTTAATTTGGAGGAGATTAGGTTTACGAGTAATTCAAATAGATAGAATCCTATATAAATACTCATGGTTTATTACAAAAAAAATTGTTAATTAAAAAAAAACTAAATAATTCATTTTCAAAGTATCAAAGCCAAATTATTAGTTTTGATAAAATAGATGTACCAAAATTACAATTAATTCTAATATAACTCTTAATCTTATTTTCAATCTTACATATATACATAGATGCGTGTGTGTCTTTATATATATTTCCCATTTTAGATTTCAATATGATATGTTTTCTTTATTTTGTGTTATAAGCGAGATCACGTAATTTTAAAACAAAACAAGAAATTTGTGTGATTTCATCAGACACAAAGGAAAACTTATCTGCTGAAAATAGAGAATATTATAAAATCATTTTACACATACTAAAATTTATACATTTTTGTCATTAACTTTCTATAAAATTTGTGCAGTGTTATATTTATATTTTTAATATTTTCAACAATCTACCTAAAATTTAATAATTATACACATTAGTTATCTATTCTCGTATAATTGTCCATATTCATTTTCTTTTTTTTTTTTAAAAGGAGGGTTACTTATGTGGATAGATGTTTAGGAAAGAATGGGGCGTAACTTGGATTATTTCTGTATTAATTAAAAAGCTATAATTGACAACTGATATTCTGCCGGAAAAAATCTGACACTTTATGGCAACCCCAACCTTATTAAGATGCAGCCAAAATGCTGAAAAACACGCCCACATAAGTTTGAGGCAAGAGTCTGCCAATATTCCCATGCAATCATGGAGGGTAGAGACATATTTGACACTTTCATGATTAATGAAGCATGAGCAGGAAAGTTTCTGCGTTGTGCTACGGATGGGAATTAGTCTCTCTTTTTTTTTTTTGGCATGCTAATTAATTGTCATGTATTTTATTATAGTTAAAATATTTTATAGATTTTAGATATTTAATATTAAACTAATAGTCAACAAATATTTAATAACTTGTTAAGTAATATTAAATTTTCTTAGACACCTTTCTTATTACTTAATAAATAAAATATTTAATAAAAATAAAAACACTTAATATATTAAAATTTTAAATACACTTAACATTTTTTTATTTAATAATTAAGAATATTATTAGATTAATTGTGTAAGAATATATAAAATATAAATAAAAATAATTACTTATCTTCTTAAATAATCAATCTAATAATATTCATAATTATTAGTAAATAAAGAAAGTATTAATGTATTTTACATTCTAAGAAATTAAATACTTTTATTTTTTTATTTAATACTTTATTTATAAAATATTAGGTGAATTATTAAGAAAATCAATGTATTTAAGAAGATATAGTGTTACTTATAAAAAAATTTCTATCTCATTAAAGATATTGATTCTTTTTTTTTTCAAGTCAACAAAATAAAATTCATTTCTTTTTATCACTCGCTTAAAGTATTTACATAAAAATTAAGAAAGTCATTAAGTAATATCATTTATAAAAAAATAAATGTATTTGACTAAAATAAATTTTATTAAAATATTTAAAATATTATCATTTACTTTATTTATCTTCTCTCATTTTATTAATATTAGTGATTCTCAATATTTATCTTTTATTTTTTTAAAATTAATTAGATAAATAAAAATAATTTTTTAAAAGTAAAATATGTTTAAAAATAATTATAATAGTGTGATTAATGTAAAAAAAAGATAATTCTGTATATTTAAAATAATTATAATTGTAGAACGTAATTATAAAAAATGTCTATATTTACAATTTTATCTATTTTTTATTTATGTTTAATTAACTAGTAATGATTTTTTAGTATAAATTAAAGATAAAATTAAAAGAAAAAAATAAGATTTATTGATTTCCTAAACTGATAGATAAAATAAAAAAAATTGTTCTTTATGAAAAAAATAAGTAATTTGTAAAAAAAAAAATCATGTTATCCTGATGACTTCCATTGGATGTATCCTGAAATAGAACTTATGTCACATGCACAACGAGGATTGAGCACTTGTATTTGTCCACTCTACTAGATTTCCGTGAGAGCTGAAATCAATTCCCGTTCGCATACTTTCAGCATCAGGGTGGACCAAATGGATATTTTCAAGGCGGGTTCAATATTATATGTGGCATTTACATAAAATTCAACATCCAAACCACAAATCCACAATGTAAGAAATTAAAGCACAGATAATACCAAAAGAAATAAAAGAAATTATCAAAGTAAAGCACACTGCAGGTAGGAGACTCAAGAGGTTAATCTATGAAATTTATCCAATAAAATTACAGCTACCTACAATTTATACTGGTTATAACACAAACCTCTTTTAAAAACAGAGGGAGAAAAACCCGGAAACCCCGCAAAATCTCAATGGCTCTCCAGAACAGTCTCTGAAATAATTACAGCATCGATGACTTGATCTCTTGCATGTGTAAGATCTATTATTTTTACGTTGTCAAATTCTGGGTCTTCATTTATGTAATTTATTGTTATTTATCTGCAAAATTTTAGAGGCTCTAATCTATGACAACACATCAGCTTCTGGTTGCTGGGGAAGCCTACCCTTCCAGCTGCGGCAATCTGATTGCTCATCATCTGCATCCATACTGTTGAGTCCGGGGCTTGAGAGACCTTTAGCAGACCCTCCTAGGAGGAGAGGACCTTGTGGAGAACCAGACTGTGATAAGTTTCCCTTTGATTTGTCTCCACATTGATCTTGGACCATCCACAAGCCATTATTAGCCCGGCCAACTGAAGAAACTGGGAATCTTCTAACATGGAGTCTGTACTTCTGCATAAACCACGGATCCATGTAAGTCATTGAGAATAAGGGATGACAGAAGTGCAGAAAAATAGTAATCATGGGCGAAGGGTGCTGCTCAAATACTCACTTGCAAATGGCTTTTCACTTCATCGTTTGTCAGGCCTTCAACCTGCATCAGTTCTCTGATCTGTTTAGGAGTGGCCACTGCAAAACAGAATAAACCAATTAGATACGGAGGACAAGACCCACCGTTTCAATTCTAGATGGGAGAAGCTGCAATTCCTAAATTCAAAATAGCCAAAAGAAATCCTCAACCGCTGTTGGGGTACTGATATTTATTTTTATTAGGATCCAATGTATGCAGATACTCCATAATTGAGGAGCACACCCAATTTGCAGGAGAAAGAATCAATTCACTAGGAAAAACTCCCACCCCCACCCGGAATTAAGCCTGCTTCCTTGTTGAACCTACCTTGTGCTCCCCCCAGTTGTTGAAGCGCATCAACAAAACGCCGGTGAAGCTCCGGCGACCAGCATCGCCTTTGTTTCCTTGAACTCTGTTGCAGATGCTGCGGTTGTGGTTGACCCTGTGTCTCAACGCGGCCTGTACGCAAAGAGGAACCAGAACTACCTCCGCAACCACTTTTGGAATTGCTATGATTCAGTTCAGACGCTGGAGTCATCAAACTAAGGCCCGGAACTTGTGAAATCTCCTTGTAATCCTTCATCACTGCCTTCGGGACGCAAGAACTTCCATTGAATGCTCCTCCACTGTTCTTCTGGTCCCGTGGTTGAATTGGGCTCTCAGGCACAGACCGATCGTCTTCTTGACTCCTCTGCCATTGCAAAAAAAAACTCAACTCTGTCTTAACTCTTAACTCTATGGAAATTACGGCAAAGTGCAATCCTTTCCTGAAAAACTATCCTCTCAATACGAAACAAAAAGAAAGCTTTAGAATTACCGATTTGGCTTCAGTGCTCCATAGCTGAGCTGAGCTCATCCAGTTCTTCTTGTCACAGCTTTCCTTTCCTACAGTTAAGGGCTCATTTCCTCCAGAATTGGTTTTCAGTGGCATGAATTCTTCAATCACTGGTCGATCTTGCACTCCCATACACCGAACGGTCTCCTCCTTCAGTCTTGTTATAGCTGCACGCCGAACAGAATTATTATCAACAGCAAAATAAATGCACAATTAATAATCGTAACAAATTGTCTGATTTGCAAAATCAGTAGAGAGGACAAGAAAAACCGACCCACCGTCGTTTACGAGGAGCATGCAAAGGGGAAGCTCACGTTTGAAGGCGTCGATCTTCCTCATTTCATCCTCCAATCTTTTCACAAAGTCCTCAATCATCGCCAATTTCTCAGATGCATCTCTGCTCCGAGAAACGTCACCGAGAAAGACGGAAATGGTTTTGGGGACAAAGGCCAAACTCAAATCCAAGCTCAGCTCCATCTCTGGGTGTTCTCTGTCGCGGCGAAAAAGTCACAAGTACAAAAGCACGCGAGTAATGGTTTGAGTTTGAGAGTGTCTAGGCACCAAGACCATAGCATAGCAGCACTACCCTGATAAAGGTGATAACGAAGGGACGGAGAAGAGGATAGAGATTCATTTTTGCATAGATATAAGGAAAGGAAAATTCAGATTCAGGACAAAAAGATTCGGTGCTCGCATTCGGGTCGTCGCGTCTTTGTCCCACTCGGTAACTCCATCGAAGTAACTCAACCCCCAAATTGTTAGGGTCACAACTCACAAGAAGACAGGGAGGCAATTCTTTTTTCTTTGTTTATTGGAAAGAAAAATAAAAATGCCTTGTGATTGTGGTGGGTGATATCGGAATCTTAGGATTGTGTACTTAACGCGGCGAAATGTAATTTATTAATTCCTGTGAAGAATCGTCTGTGAAAAGTGAGGTACGGTTGACCTGACTGTCACACACTGTTACGTACTTAACGTAGGGGTAGTCTGGTCATTCTCAATGCGGCACGTCACCCATGACCGCAACTCTGTTCTCATGTTTGGCATGTTTTTATTTTGAATTTTTTGACAAAATGATCCCATTAGTCAACATTTTGTCATATTTTGACAGCCACCGCAATTTTTTACCTATATGTAAAAAGAAAAGATTTGATTACGAGACATTCACTTTAAAAGGATAAAATAAAAAATATTATTAAAAAAATTTAAAAAATAAATTTTAATAATTTATTATATATATATATATATATATTATCATAGTATTAATTATTAATTTTTATTAATAATTAATATTTCTTATTTTATCATATAAAAAAACTAAATTCAAAAAGAAAATATTAAATAAATGATCTTTTAACAAAAAATTAATTAGTTTAAATTTTAAAGTTGACCTAATCTTAACATAAAGAGCACCGCCTCAGAGCTCGCAGGTACGGGACACTCACAAACGCTATATGGATCCCACATAGTGTGAGTGCTGAGTATTGATATAAACTTTTTTTTTTCTATAACTTGTATTAATTGATACTTTTGTCTATATTAGAATATAAATATTTTAAGTTGTATTTTGTGTTTTTTTTTATAAAATAGGAAATTTTTTAGATTAACTTGTGCATTAATCTTAATTAAATTCTCTCCTCAAGCAAATTTAAAGACATGCTTTGTGATGTACTATGAAAATTAATTTTTTAAGTATAACTTTAAAATTAAAACTCGAATAGTGAACGAAAAAAGCACTCTTTCAGTATTTCGAGTTTTCTATAATAATCTTTCATCTATTATAAAAATATTACAATATTTTATTTTATTTATATAAAGAGTTACAAGTAATTTCAAAATACTCTTAGTCATGCATATTTGTTAAATAAGTTGTTGGTTCATATATATTTAATAGTCAAATATCATTTTTATCACTATGCAATCTTATATGTTGAAGAAAAAAAGAAAAACACATTTATGTAGTATATAATGTAAGATTAATTTCATTATCCATCCGTTTAAACCTCGGGGGATCTATTTTAGAGTTTTGTGGGGACAGAGGCCCAATGGCACACACCTCGATGATTCTTTTCATTACACATATATTTTATTGTAAATGTCCCAACTATTTGGTTTGAATTGCTTGCATTGTTACTCATTAGTTTTAACAAGTGTGAAAAACATGGAGGTGGGTGTAAATGGGTACTTGAGTATGCAAAGTGTAAGTAAACTATTACTACTGCTTCTCCTATCATCATCATTATTATTATTATTATATCTATGGTGATCTATTTTAATATCTTTTGTCTTCTTTACCATCTCACCAGTTTTCAAGTAATAATAGCAAAAGAAAATCAAATGTGGTCAAATAAAAATAACTCTTTAAATCTTCCTTTCTTTAAAGTACAAATTAATTTAAAATTATAATTAATTTTTTTTTATCATTATTATGTATTCATATTATGATTACATTTCGATTATACTGATATAAATATTACTTTCACCATCAAAATTTTTTGATATGCCTCGAGTGTAAACCTTTATCCAACAATATCAAATGATTGAGTTATTAATTATTATTTTTTTAATATATGAAACTAAATAAGTATAGAAATGATATTACCGTTAATGAGTTAACCGTTCAATTAATGAAGCTGTTAAACAAAAAATATTTTATTGTTGGCACAAAAGAAATTGAATGTAATAAATACAAATACAAAAAGAGAGAGTAATTTATTCGAATTATATTTAACTTTAATTTTTCTTTAAATTTGGGATGAAATAAAATTATTTTTATTTGATACCGCCGCTGTAACACAACACTTATACCATTAAAGTAAACAAAAACTAATGATGTAATAATAAATAATAAGAAAACCAACTATGATATTGAAAATAAAGAGATGAAAAATGTTTGTTATTTGGCCATCCTCACGAGGATGTCACTTTAATTTCCCTGAGACGAAAAGCAGCACGGTGTGCATGTCATGTGCAAGATTCTTTCGACCTTAATATTTTTTATTTTTTATTTTTTTTAATGCTTATGAACGTGGTGATGATGATGGATGGCCTACTGCTTTCCGTTCTCACCCCTAAACCCAAAGCGGACCTTTGTGAATTGTGGTGGCGCATCTCCCGAATCCTCCAACGCGACGGCGACACGTGGCGGCGAACAACTTTTGACGAACGGTGAGATTCTTCTGCGGTTTCAAGGTCGTCCTCGTCCGCTACGAGGGAATCGTGAGCACTTGGGATTCCTGCGTTGGGATTCCATGATTTGGGTATCGACACGTTTCAGGAGCATCCCATAATGATTCTCCCACATGTCTGATACAATAATAGCAATGATAATCATCTGGGCCCCACGCCCTAATCCATGGCGTCACAGAGTAGAGATAAGGATTCTCCAGGGATGGGCTTTGGTTGGTTTTGTTTATGCTGGTGCGAAGACAAAATCTCGACGAAGAAGATGCCTCTCTTCTCTCCTTTCATATTCATTCCACTCATTCATTCATGTCAGAGAGAGGACGATTACTGGGAGCCGTTGGTTCTGTCTTCGCTTTTGGCTTTATATTATGCAATGTCTATTGTTTTGATGGGTACGGGGAACTTGGGGTTTCACAAAAAAATAATCCTCATGTTGATTTCATGGCATGGCATCTATCTGGATAGCTTGTGGAATTTTCCTTTTTCTTTTTCTTTTTCTTTTCTTCCTGGTACATGGAGATAGGACAGGTTCTTCGTGGTGGGAAATAGATCCGGATAGATATGATGCCTAATCAGATTTCAGGTGAGAGAGGACGGGGATATGCATTCATCTAGCATCTAATCCATTCCTCTGTAAGCAAATGAAAAAGTTTGTCAATATATATATATATGTCCCTAGTAGGTGATGTGATTGCGTGAATTTTCTTTTTTATATATACAGAACAGAGACCATATAAAAGTTTGAATTTATGATATTTTTTAAATTATCGAAATCTCTCACTATATAAGTCCATCTCTAATTGCTTTTTGATTGAGTTATATTGTTTATTAATTTACTGATTTAACTATAATTAATCTAACTCAGTTGTTTGGTCACTTGACTTTACTAAAGTGATAATTAAGGGTGAGAAAAATTTGAGTAGGATTATAGGTCCAGTCATTGCAATCAATTAAAAAAAACTCAATTATAATTAAACTATAAATTTATAATTTATTTCAGACAAGTTAAAAACAGTAAAATTATGGGCTCATTTTTACAAAATTATTAATTCTAAAGTAAATTACATAAATTTCTCTCAAATTTTGGTGAAATTTCTGAAACTTCCCCTCGTTGATTTTAGGATTTTACCAACAACCTTTCTCATTTTAGACTTCAGTGTAACAAAAACTCTCGTTCTTTTTTTTTTTTGAATTTTAAATACCTCGTTTATTTTGAAATTTAACGTAGCACAAACATACACATAATACTAAAACAAAACAGGCATTTAATTTTGAAAAAAAAAAGGTGTCACTTTGCCGAACTTCATCTATAATTTTAACTACATGTTGAGATAAATAAAATATTTTTTTTCCTCTGCCTGCAGTTTTTTGCCCTCTTTTTTTTTTCCCCTATTTTTTTTTCATAATTTCAAAATTTTCATTTGCTTTGGTTAATTTGGATGTGATACTGTCAGGTTTCGTTAGATTGAAAGCGGTCCTTGTCTATCATATAGAATTTATCAGGTACGCTCGATATGATCAGTAGTACATATAGGACGTGACATGTGCACCAGTCTTGCGCACCAAGTCTTCCATGATTGTAATTCATGCACATTTCACATTTGGCCAATTGGCCCCGTTACAAATAGATGCAGTGGTTCTATCTATGGAGGTAGCAAACTCACATCTCTAAGTTTTTTGGTACATAAACTTCTATATAAGTCGAGCTTATAAAAAAAAAATTGAGCTTTTAAAAAAGCAAGAATTATATTTTTTTTATTAAATTACCTTTAAAATACTTAATAAAATATCATAAATATATTATAAAAATACTTGAAACTTCAACAACTAATATTAATGTGTGTTTTGTTTGGACAGTGTGTGTGCCTGCCTGCAAGGGGCTTGACATCTGGGAACTTATGTAACTGACTAAACCTTATAACGTCTGAAAACATTTTTTTCACCAAGAAAAAAAAATGTCTGGACATTTGATTTTACACTGTCCCCCACAAAACACAAATGAATCATGTTCGTCATAACTCATAAATATATGTTTAAATGATTTCACGCAACTTGGATCTGTGACCCGTATTTATTCCATTTCCATGTATATTTAAAGGTTCTTTGGCTCGTCTCTGTCAGAAACTTGAGACGAAGTACAGCTCAAAGAAACCAATGCAAAGCCATGCAGGAATTTCTTTGAAGACTCTGGATGCATTCCAAAGAATTTAATTCCATGCGAAAGTTCTGCTCTAAAAGTCACTCAATTCTCTTTGAAAAAAAAATAAAAATAAAAGACTACTTTCTTTAAAGGTATCCTATCTTTGGCTTTGAAATATAAAGTTAAAAGTCTTAAGTACATTGGTAGCCCGCATTTATGCTCGAATCGAGAAAGTACTAAATAATACAATGTTTCTCGCCGTATGTGAGAATTGAATACACGACCACGTGGTTAAAAGCCACGCGCTCTACCGGCTGAGCAAAAACGGCTTTACAGTATGTGCGGTGGAGGTGTATTATCTAATTAAACTAGTGCATGAAATTACAACTTGCAAGCATTTCGTTTTCGAAAAATTTTTAAAGAATCTCTTTTAATTTTTTCTATATACAAAAAAGTATTATTTTTTAATTTGTAATTTCATTAACGCAACAAATTATCTCATTTTTGGCAGTTAAAAATTCAAATTTCTCCAACAAGGGAGAAGAATCTGAATCCCGGAGTATATGAAATCAGGGCCTATAATGAAATGGTTATCTCATTTCTTTTACTGTAGGAATGAGAATGACCATTCTTGTGTTTGGAAAAAAAGAAAAAGAAAAAAATAAAAATAAAATATTCATTTGAATGTACTAAACCTATTCCAAATTCTGCTATGCAGCACCTTAATCCAGCCACCGCCTTAGGAAAAATTTTAAAATATTTTGAGAGCATTATATTTAATGGTTAAAATTTAACTTAAATTTAATTATATAATATTTTATATTCAACCTAACTATCTAAATGAGTACATAAGAAATTTTCTAATACTAACCCCATTCTTGTGGTCATAAACTCCAATTTAAATGGCTTATTAGTGTTTGGATAAATGTTTATATAAACTGACTTTTGAAATATCAAATAAACTTTTGTTTGTGTTCTATATTGTTTATTTTAATGATTGCATTATTTTTTAAACGTGATTATAATTTCAAAAACCTGTTTAGTTTAAAGCAATCATTTCTTACTAGTAAGGTGAACATAATTTTTATGTCAAATATAAATTATTTCACTTAAACCCACTTTTAACTAAAACTAAGTTTATCGAAAATCAAATTTATAAAATTTAATTTAACCACACTTAATTCTACTTCAAAATTTAAGGGTTTCCCATTGAGACCCCAAAATCCAGATTCAGTCGATTGAAGTTCAATTACTTTTGCTTCATATATTACGGTATATCCATACTGCCTCCTACGACCACCAAATTACTGGGTAGTAGAATATGAAGTCAGCATTATCCTTGCAGCTTGAGGAACTTGAAATATACAAAATTTTCGGCAGCCCAAGCCAAGAGGCAAAACAGGATATAGAAAAGGAAAGTCACGTGACATTAAATGCTTCGAAAAAAGAGTTATTGAAAATCTGTCATTTTACTAATTTCTATTTCTCCTGTTGGCAGACCATGCCCAAAAGATAAGTCAAGAAGACCTTCCAAAACTAATTTGACAAACAAAATTCCTCAATTTTCACCACGATTCACCGAACAACAATGTACAAGTACAAGCAACTCACTGCTCTGTCTTTATAAAATGAGGTGCCAACAGTTTCGTAACAGTAAAGCCATTGAAGGAGTCGACATCAAAGAGTTCTTTCAGCTTCTCGTCACAAATTATTTGCCTCTTGTCAGCAGGATCCTTCACAAAATCAATCAAAAACATTTGTGTGGATAAAAAAACTCAATTAACAGTTGTGTGAAGTCATCCAATTAAATTTCAGCTAGTCTTCAAAAGATAAGTAATGGGATTTAAAAAAAAAAAGGAATGAGCTAAGCTTGCCACTTAGTCAAGTGTAAATCTCAATTCAGTTTTGATGAAAAAAGAAAGTCGATGATGAATCTAGCATCATCATTGTGAACTACATAATCCAGGATTGAAGTTCTGGTCAATGAATCATTGGTTAGAATAGTACAACCTACTGGTTAAGAAAAAAATATCGTAATAGTAATTGATCAAGGAAAGCAATCTAAATAACATTGTTTAGATTAATTTCAACATTTAGTCTCTTATAATTTCTACGTAGCTGGTCTCAAGTTCAGGAAAGAAGAGGACTGGTTGTGGTAGGTTGACAATCGAACATGAAATCTAAGATGTGCTTGGTACCTCGTAGAAGTAAAAATGGAAAAAGTGGAGTGGAAACGGGCGAAAATTCACAATTTATTTAAACATGATGCATGATTTGTACATCGTCAATTAATTTTTCATCTTTTCCTCCTCCACTCCCTCCATTTTCACTCCGACTGAGTACAACTATTGAATAAAAAATAATCAAATTCTACAACTTTCTTCGTATGCAATGGGAATTTATGTTATGCTGGTAGACACAACATGCTTTTGCCCCTAAAAGCAATGTAATGATAATGAGGATGTTTATTTAAAAACATAAACATAGGAGTAGAAGGCCTGATAAAGTCAGGTAACGCCAATTGACTTGGTTGAGAAGAGTGGGAGTCTTTACAGCTTAGAACTTGGAAGGGATATCAAAGAAGAGAAGAAACCAAGTGGGTAATAACAGAAATACAGACACAGAGGACCATGAGCGTCTGTAGGCAAAGTCAAAGGTTGCCGGTAAAGTCTATGGGTTTCTGGTAAAGTCAGTGCTGATGGATTTGGTTGAGGTGAGTTGGAGACTTTATGGTTGGGTTTACAGCAAACTGGAAACATAATTGTATATCTTGAGTTGTTTTTTGACAATAGCTCGTATACCGCAAGCTAGCTATAATCTGATAGTGCATTGCTAGAGGTGCACCATCTAAAATGCACTACGATAAATGGCACATTATTAAATAACTATCTTGGGATCCCTAATTAAACATGGCATTACACGGCTGAACCTACGGGCCGAACCAACTTCCACTTTTTGCTAGCTTTGCTTTTGACATTCTGGTCTAACATCCTCCCCCCCCCCCCCCCCCAAGAAAAAAAAAAAAAGAAAAGAAAAAAGCCTGGGGGAAAATTTTAATCCAGCAAAAATTCCATTTATCTGTCTGTACCAACCAAAGGCACTTAAACTTAGAAAATATCGCCTCCTCAATTTCTCTTTACCCCCAACCAAACAGGCTGTAAAATAAATAAGAACCCATCCAAATTTTAATTAAAGTAGGATTAATACTAGTAGGACTTGAAGTTGCTATCGTTGCAAACATATCAGCTTAACCATCCCTTTAAAATTACATGCTTGATTTCTTTTTCCACCAAAGCCATAATCTTCAAGTTGCATTCACTCTTGCAAAACATATACAGAATATCTATGGTAGAATCAAACATGTTGAGATAAGCATTTTGTCATTTTCGTGAGAGTCAATCAAATCCATTTTTGTGAGGCATCTTGAATGAAGGATATAGAAATGTATCCTTATCAGCAATTTTTTTATACTTCTCCATTGGTTTGGGATAATTCACCTCAAGGCACATATCTCTAGAGCTAGAGCAAACAAGGCAAGCATAGAGTTGAGCATAGACAGGCAAAGTCTGAAACATTAGTTTGCAAATAAATATGGCTGGAGGACAATTTAAAACAATGACATACCTGAAGATTGTTTCCTTTTATGTAATCCCACATTCTTTTTATGACATCAGCTCTTGATAACGCACTTTCTCCAGTACCAAGGAAGTTTACAAGGGCATCAGATAGCTGAAGAGGAGCAAGAAAACCTGATTTTCCTCCCTTCTGCCGTTTTTCCTTTCTTTTTGGCTCATCTGAATCTGTCATAAAGGAAGATTAAGTATGCAGTGAACATGCCATAAGTAACTGACTAGCATATTCATTTGTAAAACATGTATGAACTAGTATAAAAGAAAAAACTATGACCACATGCCATAAATTGCCGAAAAAAAAACCAAGGGAATTTATCCAGTAACTCTATGTCACAGACTCACATGACTCCTAACATAAATACATATGGAAATTATTTTTCTTCACCAACAAAAAGAAGGAATACTCTGGGCAATCAAAATATAAATAAAAGGAACAAAGTTAACTGGGAGCAATAATTTAGAATTGGCAAGGAAGGGACTCTGATCTAGAATATGAATATCGTACAATGTAGATGCAATTTTTGCAGCAAGGAATAATATTAATTGAATTCATTCATCGTACCATCTTCTCTCTCTTGCTTCTTCTGCTTTTCCTTTGGTGCTGACTTCACCTGGACAACTATATCAAGAAATGCAGTTTAAACAATATTTTCTAATTGTCTACATAAAATTGACCACAGGAATAAAACAGGGAAGTGGGAGTCTGTCATGAAACAAAAGTTAACGATCAGTGCAATATCAATCAGTAGAAGTTCTTTCGTAATGCAACAATATGTAAAGGGGTCAAGTGAACAAAGAAGTAGTATAATCTTATCATGCTTAAAAAGAGGACCCCAAAAATACTTTGACAAGAAACTCTCAAAAAGGAGAACTTAAAAATTTCAAGGCATTAGAACCCCCATAATCACAAGATAATAATACAGTAAAATTTAATAAAGGCTTAGGTGTCTTGTGTCACTATCACAAATGTAATGAAAAATAGCAAACTAAAAGTATATCCAACATCTTTTTGGCAATAACATAAAAATTAGTAACAAGGGTAAGGTTGCAGAAGCATACCATCATCTGAATCCAATGGCCAGATATGCTTTGACAATGCTTTATTCATTTGGAACATGTTGATGGAATCGACACCAAAAAGGGCACGCAATGGTTCATCACAAATGATATTTCGCCTATTGTTCGTGTCTTGCAAATTTTTTTCCCTAATATAGGCCCATAATTGCTTAACAACCTAAGGCCCACATTATAAATAGAGACTATAAGGCCAGAATCAGGATTACATGATATACTCACTTTTAAAGAAATTCTAGGTATACCTCAGTCCTGGCCATTTCTGGTGCTCCAATGAATTCCTGAAGTTGTGGAGACAGGCTACATAATTTGCAAAAACCACCACCTCTTTTCTTTACTACCTCCTTACCCAACTTGTTAGATCTGAAGCACAAAGATGAAACAATGGCTGTCAAAACAAGGGCATCTTCCAATGGAAAATCCTATACACCCTTACAAAAATCCATCACAACTAGGTAACTTTACATATCGTGCTCTATTTCTTAGATGTAAAAGTATATATAAACATGAGTAAACAACTATTAATTTGTATAGTTCTCGAGCCAAAGAGTAAACCAATCTCAAAAGGATTCTAAATCACCCATAAAAAAATTTCTCTGTAGCAAGTGTTAAGATTTTGGTTCTTGCTATGATGCCATGTGTTAATAATTTATGGGTCAAAGAAAAAATGGACAAAAGAGGTTGTACTTTGCATTAAAAAAAGAGAAGATCAAACAGATAGTTCATTTTGTCACCAAACACAACCAGAGAAACCAACGAGAGCTGAAATATTTTACAATGATGCCTATAATGCAAACTTGAGAAAAACTTATCACCAGAAATTTATGATTCATCCAAAATTTCCAACTACAAAACTGTTGGTTTACTTCATATTATTTTTATCCTTCTTAAAATCATAATTAGCTTATACATGTTAAGAAATAACAACAAAGTTGAATCATTGCATCTGGGAATTTCCAAGAACCCTGCATTGCAACAGCATAGACAACCACCTAAAGTTCATATTTGGTTGAAAATAAATTTAGTTCGTTGTTTCTGTATGAATTCCCTGAACACATTATGAGCATCCACAATCCGAAAAAACTGTTTATGTCTCTTCATTTCTACCCCATTTACCAAAAAGGATAGAAGGAAGGGGAAAATTGTTTTGCAGAAAGGTTGCAAGCCTATTTGCATAAAACCAATAGACATAAGAAGAGTTTTCTTCTTAACCAGAAACCCATATAAGTCCAAGCAAGAAAGCTGTACTGCAGTTCAAGTCAATGTATTTTCCATTTTTGGACTAAAGACAGTAAGGCCAACAGTCTGCATAAAGTTGCATCAGCTCTCAGATCATGTTTGCTTCGTAAAATCTTGCGAGATCAGGAATATAAAACCATAATGCAAAATATAAACAAAATGTTTTACATGTTTATTTGGTTAATTTATTGTTTGGGGCAGGGAAGGAGTTTAACTTGGAGGTTCCATAACTTAAAAAGGCCACCTCTGGAGCAATTCTCCTGCAGGCAATCATGCAAGTGTATAAGTATCAGCATTTCACTACAGGGATCTAGCCATAGTAATAACTAGCAAAAGTGACCAACTATCCATCGAGTAAAAGGGACCAGGATGCTATTGTGTGATCAAAAGTTCCCCAAGGAAGAATTGCTTGGAAACAATTTACAGAAATAGAGAACAATTTTGCTAAAGCAACTTGAAGAGCGTATTACTGTATTAGTAATGTGGCTCAGGAAATTGCCTACATCCATAGAAACGTCAGAAAAATCCACTTAACACAATAACAAATTACAGAAAGGAGGGGTGGGGGAGAAAAGAAAGCCCAAATGAACCATTATGGAACCGAACAGGTGTACTAATTTGATAGCAGTGTGATTAATGGGTATGAAAGGCAGAACAGATGACCTGTAAGTTGTCTAGTGTTTATGAAAGTCTGTGATTACAATGTTTACAAATGCAGAGAGGCCATAAAAATTAAATTTTGATCAGTCATTGGCATTACCGTACAAGAAAGCATAACAAGATTCGATTGTTTGGCAAAGCAAAGAACAAGATGAATATGCGTGCATAAATAAAATTGAACACTTTTCTTCATGTAAACCTGCAAGGCAAGTAACCTCGTCACTAACTTCAAAAGTACACAATTTTTTTTTATAAAATACCAATAGAGAGCAAAAGAGCTTAGTCTCCGAGTGGACCCCGATTACTCACAGTAACTCAAAGCCATGTGGGTGTATTATCAGATAACAATTGCGAATGCCAACTAAAACGTTTATAAAAATCCGAAAATAAAAATAGGCATCCAGAGCCAATCGGTAACCAACTAACCAAATTGATGATGCCATTGATTACAAAAACTGGTAGGGAAACCTATGCTCCCAGTCCCAGATATGGCCTTAAATAGTGGTAATTCGGAAAAAAAAAAAGAAAGCAGTAACTTTCACGTAATCATATTTGAAGTAGCCTCAGACCCTCAATAGCAGAATCAACAAATTTAAAAGAAAAATGCAATTTTGTTTTTGTTTTTTAATATACACGAAGTGGAACGAATGAACAAGCAATCTAATAACTAACCGTCCTTTATTCTTCCCATTTCTCGCATGCTTCGGCTTGTCTTCCTCCTCGTCCTCGTCATCGTCTTCCGTTTCTTCCTTGGAATCAGAGCCTTGGCTTTGTTCGGATTTAGGCGCGTCTTCTTCGTCGTGCTGTGGTTCCTGGTGGTGCTCGGTCTGAAGGAACAGGTCGACCTGTTCCCTGATGAATGCCTTCCTATCGGATAAATCGATTCCGAAATCCTTCTCCAACTGGCGGCGCACAGTGGCAGTGGTGGTGGTGTTGAGGTCGGAGCTCCGAAGGAACTCCCGGAGGCGCCCGATAAGCTCCGATTCGGATACCATTTGGAGCGGGTTAAGCCTTCACTGTAGTGCGAGTTTGGTTGCAGCACAAAAAGGGAATTGGGGGAGGACGAGGAGGAGCCCCAGCCGACGACACAAGGGGAAATAAACCAAAAGGTTCTCTCTCTCGCCTCGCCCGTTTCTCGTTACCCGTTAATAAGGAAAAGGAATAAGGATGCAGTTACGACCCTCTTTCTCTTACCACAGGCTCTTAACCCCCATTCTATTCCAATTTTGCCTCTCTCCTTACACTCAAATTACCCATTTGCCCTTCGCTGCGTTTACACTTTACAATCGACGCAAAGGACGAAACTCACCGGGAATTTGGATAAGCTCGAACTTCTAGTCTATAAGTAGTATTTTGGATTTCGGCTTTTGATCCTGCTGCGCTGCGTCACGAACATAAAGTTGGGCTTTCATGGCCGAGTCACGCATGGAAAGCAAAGTGTGCTTTAACGTGAAAATGATCAACTGGATCAGCAGTAGCAGGTTCGATGTCATGTCATATCCCCTCTTTATAAAAATGAATGGGCTGGATGGCCCACTTTCTTTGTAGTCCTGATTGGGCTTATCTTCGCTTTCCTCTTCCATGCCCGATCTTCGATATTTGAAGGTGAAATACTTTGACAACGACACTAATACCTTATAACCAAAGAATGAAAGAAAACTCTAGCCTGTTAGCATTAAGAACCATTGGGCCCAAGTACAGAATTTTTGTGGGCTGAAGGCTTTGAGTTGTCTTTCTTGCTTGGCCCAGACGGAACCCATTCATTAAGGTCTAGCTTCAAACCGGAAAAAAATGGTCAGGTTTCATGCTTAAAAAAAAAAAAACGATCGGCTTCAATGTCTTTTGACTTTTCCCCTTCTTTTAGAAAAATGTTTCAGTACTATCGGAAAATATGAATTCCGTCTAGAAGCCTAGAAGGTGTTGAAAAGTCATTGGAACCTTGTTTGTGCACGCCGCATTCAATTCTCAAAGGACAACGAATTGATCGAACCGTATAAAGTGCATGTTGTTATCAAAGTCTAATCTAATTTTGTATCCAAAAAGAAAACAAAAATCTAATCTAACTTGCAGGTTTGCAACGCTTTATTAGGAGATGAGTTAGTGAGAGTTTTAGGAAAGTTTTTTTGTTATATTTTATAGTTTAATTAATGATATGCATTTTTTTAATAAAGTGATGAAACAAGCTTTTTTTGTGAAAAAATTTAATGGATTTTTTTGTAACATATGTAAATATTTATGAACATAGTGTGAAAAGACTATCAAGCATTGACGTAATGCAAAATACAATATGAACATGAATACATGTGCAATGATAAAATAAAATTTAATTCATTCACATGTATTTTTTTGAAGTGTGGCGTCGTGTATTATCCAAAAAAATAGTGTTATTTCTATTTTTTTATTTATATATATATATATATTTTACATTTTTATTTTATAAAAAAAAGTTTATTTTTTATCTTTCTCTTTTTTTTCTATTTTCATGACAAGAAAGTATAATAAAAAAAATGTAAAAGTATCATTTTCCTTACCGAAAATATGTAAATTTATCCATATCCCATATGAGGTTTAAGGAGTGAAGTAAATGATATTCCACTGCTGCTTACCTAGTAACAATCCCTCACACAAGTGAATTTTTTTTTTTTAAATCAAGTTCTCAACCTTGCCGGTTTTAATCGCAGTGATCTCATTCCTGCTGCTACAAACTTCCCACCATCCATGATCGTAGGTTTTGATCCTTGGCCAAACCATACGTAATTCTTACACCTGTCTCGTATTTACCCTTTGTGATAAAAAGGAAAAGAGAAAAAGAAAATCATTCTAGGTAAATATATAGATAAAGGCATAGAATTAAACTGATAGGACTAACGTTAGTAATTGCTCTGTTCCCTTCCCCCTTTCATTAGCGCTACCCTGAGACGGATTTGTGCGTGCGGTGCATCCAAACTCCAAAGGCCCACTAATAGAGATCGACGGAGCTGCTTAGGGGAGGAGAGCATTTGAAGAAGGGAGGAGAAAAAGATGAGCCTAGCTTGCCTTTATAACCATTGAACTTAGAGTGGGTAACTTACTGCTTCAAGATCACAAGCTTTTCGTTCTTTGTATTGAAAATTTGAAATTCAAGGCTTTTCATTCTTTGCATTGAGACTGAAGGGCTTTTGTCTGTGAACGGAAAATGGCTTTCTCTGACGGATATTCCCTATCTACATTGGCCCCACTTGATGTGGATGATGAATAAAGCAAAAGCACGGCGAAGGATCAGTGGCCGTCAGAAACACGTACCCATCTGAATGGACCTTGCCGACCCTGACCCGGTCCAATTGGTTGACCACCGAATTGAAGTACCCAATCTGGAGGATCACACTATTGACTGTCGAGTATAGAGGAGGGGACCGTGCAGTCACTTTTGCCATACAAGCCAGAGGCAGACAACAACACGCAGGTGAGGTGAGTAAGTCAGCCCAATTCTATGAAGGAAGCAGCAAAGTCACTTAAAAAAAAAGGGTACCCGAGATGGAAAAGAAAAAGCCCACATTCCACAGGCACAGTCATGGACAATGAACTTAGATATGGGACACTGCCAGCGTAGGTGGCCAGTGACAGAGTGAGAGACAAGGCAAAATAAAAGAGAAAGGCGACAATGTTGCTTACGAGGCAACCACCTCAACCGGCGTCATCTTCCACACAAACACACCTACATCAGAAAACGATGCCGTTTGTTGTCTTATTCGTTCCCCATTCGCATTGCAGATTGCAGCTGCACCCAGCCCAATCCCCATTTACCAATTCCACCATTCCCCACTTCTCAAAAGTCTTCTCTCCTCTTCTCATCCCCACAACACTTCCACTCTCTCCGTCGCCGGTCTTCCCATGAACTTTACCCGTTTCCACACCCACCCGACTCCCAAACTCCTAGCCTCCTCAACCATTTACTCATCCCACCGGCCGATCGTCGTTTTGCCCGCGTCGGCAACCACCGGTGGCCCGCCGTCGAATTCGGGTTTCTAATGTAATCGGGTTTCGTCGGGCAAAAAGGGTTTTTTTTTTTCTTCTTCTTCACCAATGGATCGGTCGGCGTTGACCACGGGACCAGGCATGGACATGCCCATCATGCACGACAGCGACCGGTACGACTTCGTTCGAGATATCGGGTCCGGGAATTTCGGCGTGGCGAGGCTGATGAGGGACAAACAGACCAAAGAGCTTGTTGCTGTCAAGTATATCGAACGGGGGGATAAGGTTAGAGTTAAGGTTCTGAAAATCATGTACTGTTCCTTTTTTTCTTTCTCGTAAAAAAATGTTTTCAAATTTTTGGTGAAGTAAAAAATATCACATGTGGATTTTTCTTTTTTTTGGTAGAACATGTTGATTTTTCTTTAATTGTTGTCTCCGCGGACGTATGATCCTGCTCGTACGATGTTTTGGGTTTCCATATTTGTTTCAGTACTTATGACTGGTTTCCGGTATTTTTTTACCTTTTTTTTTTTTTAATCTCGCCCTAATTTCTCTCTGGTTGTTTCGTTAGTTTTGA
The DNA here is from genome assembly GCA_019955255.1 of Castanospermum australe. Classification (NCBI taxonomy): domain Eukaryota; kingdom Viridiplantae; phylum Streptophyta; class Magnoliopsida; order Fabales; family Fabaceae; genus Castanospermum; species Castanospermum australe. The sequence goes on along the minus strand of NSJW01000862.1, from coordinate 290,560 downwards.
CGACGTTGGTCAGGAACGTGTTTGCTGATATGGAAAATTTGCTAAGCTGAACTCACTGCTAAAGCCAATAATCAGTTAGTGCATTTCGTAGTGTAACTGTTTCCTGTTGATGAAAGGAGGAAAAACAGAAGGAAAGAATAATAGTCATGCACTATTTCAGTTTTCTTACTAACACTGAGTACTGGAGATTAAATTTTATTTTCTATTGAACGAACTTGTTTCATATCTTCAATTATTGCCTATATATATATATATATATATATATATATATATTTTCTGTAATAATAGTATATATAATATATATTTTTGTAATAAAAGATATTGTACGCATGCATTTCTACATAAGTATGTTCCTTTAAAGAACTGACTTAAACAAGATTAGGTCGGATGATTGATTGATAGGTTTAATTGATGAGGAGAGTCCACTTGTTATCAGTATGTATACGCATCAAAAACTAAAGTGAGTTATTTGATGACTAACTGTGCTGTTTAAATGATGGAATGACGCTATAAAGTTTACATAAATTGTTAAGTGGTGGTCTGATCCATATTGCTTCTTCGAGTTGTTTTTGCCTTTTAGTTGTCCAGCGGAGACAGTTAAGAGTGGCGTCTAGGGTAGGATCAAGTGGAAGTTGATCAAGAATTGGTTGGTCATTTTGCTTCAAAAGTCAAACCTTTGACTGGTTCAGGTGGTGAATGGCAGAGCTTGTGGTTTAGGTGAATTTTAGGTTTACAGATTCACAAAGGAATTGTGAAACAAGGACAATTTTTGATGTTCCAAATCAAACTTTTGAAATCAACTATGGTCTTTAAGATGGACCTTTGTTGTGTAATGTTTGTCAGATTTTTTTAAATTTTGTTAATCGCTTAACTTTTAATTCTTGCTGATGGAATGTTGGACTCATCTTTTACCTATTGTGCTTCATAGATTGATGAAAATGTCAAGAGAGAAATCATTAATCATAGGTCTCTGAGACACCCTAACATTGTCAGGTTTAAGGAGGTTAGTATATTTTTATATTTCTATATCTTTCTGATCAGAGGAGGGATAATTATGTATTAGTTAAAATGTACTATAAAATTTCACTCAGGTCATTTTAACACCTACTCATCTGGCCATTGTAATGGAATATGCATCTGGAGGAGAACTCTTTGAGCGCATCTGCAATGCAGGGCGTTTTACTGAGGATGAGGTTCTTGTACAATTTGTGTACTTTTCCTACACCTATCATTCACCTAGAGAAGAAATTTGTTCTTTTAATCTGTTTCCTGTGTAACTTGCTATTCCATTGTTATGCTGCAGGCTCGTTTCTTCTTTCAACAACTCATATCTGGGGTCAGCTATTGCCATGCAATGGTAATTAAACTCCTCCCCCTCCCCCACTATCCGATTTAAATTGTATTTAACCTACACTTGAATGTAGTATAGGTATGTATCAATCTTCTGAGTATTATGTCTGATGTATCAGTCTTCTGTATAATATGTCTCTTCATGAAGCAAGTATGTCACCGGGACCTGAAGTTGGAAAACACTTTGTTGGATGGAAGTTCAGCACTTTGTTTGAAGATATGTGATTTTGGGTACTCCAAGGTATGGGTTTCTTTATCTCACTAGCTCTTCATGGTGTGAGTTCTATGCTTATATATTTTACAGGGATGTGTGTGGTTAAGTAATTTTTACCTCCAAGTGTATGCTTGGTATGGGAGTAAAAATGGGGATGGAATTTCTTGGGTTCCATCTTGGATGAGTTTTGTATTTAATTTTGTATACAAAAGTCATCCATAAAATTTTCACCCCCATACCAAACTGACCCTAAATGATGCTTTTGTCTCAAATTTTAATGTATCTTTATCTGAGATATTCGGCCCCATTCAAAAACTAGTATTCCTTCAAATGAATTCCTGCATCCGGTTGTTCTTCTGTTTTCTATTGAGCAACTTTTGTTCTACAGATTTAGACTGCTATATTGGACTTGGGTAACTCCTTAAGTTACTCAAGGTGCTTCCAGTAATTTGGGTTATTGGAAATGGACAATTGTGCATGACAGTTCACTGTGAAGCTATTAAGCCATGCATGAGGTGATAATCCATTTTAGTAGAGCCAAATTTGAATTTCAGATGAACACTGGCATTCCCTTGTTCTGTCGAAATCTTTGAACCTGCTTCTGCTTGTGTTTATGTTTCAGTGTTTCACATAAAGGTGCACAACAAAAAACTATAAAATGTTTCTTGGTGTTCTTGGGGCATCTGACCACTTGGCTGTTGCACCTTTGTTGTGTTATTAAGGCAATTCAATTTGTATTTGTGCCTTGTGTTTTATGGTATGATCCAATTGATAGAGCTTCCAACGTACATGCATTGGCACCTTGAGGTCCTTGCACTTTTCTGTCATCCCTTTTATGCTTGTGAGCCTATATTCATTTTTTTTGGGAAATTTTTTTTTAGATCATTGTTGTATCTTACAATTACAAATCTAATAATTTAATAAAATGTTGTTATTGGCAGTCTTCAGTGCTTCATTCACAACCAAAGTCAACTGTGGGAACTCCCGCATATATTGCTCCAGAAATATTGCTGAGGCAAGAGTATGATGGCAAGGTAGAGTACTTCTTAGTTTTGTGGTCGTATTCTTTTTCTGTGAAAGTTTACTGTCACATCTAATTGAATGAAGACTTCTGTTGTCATAATTTGTGGGCTAGTGAGTTCTTGACTTATCATAAGGAGATAAAGCAATGATATTTTGATAGTCAATCTGTTCTCATGTTGTCAAGTTGTCATTTTTGTCTGGACTCTAAATGAATACTATTTTTCTTTTATGGTTGTCATCTTCATGCAATTCATGTCTTCTTGGCACTTCTTGAACATCCGAACTTAGTTTACCGTATTGACTTACGTACATCTCTACTGTTATTAAGAGAACAGGAGGTAATTTTCCATCCTGCACTTTTTGTCCTTTTAAGTTCCAGAAAGGTGCTTATTTTACTAACATTTTTGTTGGTTGATAAAAAATTGTTTTAAATGTAGTTAAATAATAAAATTAGTTGAGATTAATGCCACCCGTCTTCCTCCCTCCATTCTTATTTCAGGCCCACTCTCTCTCATTTTCTTTCCTTTTACTTTTTTTTAATTTAATTTTTTCAACTTGAACGCACATAATTTTTGTGCCCACTTTTAGTAATTTATAGTTGCAAGGTTGCTTTGTCATATTTTTAATCTGCAATATCCAAATCTTAACAATTGCACTAGTATAGTACTCTGATCAAACTCTTCCATTTTTAAGTTTGCTATATGTTGGCTTTCTTAACATCAGATTGCAGATGTATGGTCATGTGGAGTAACCTTATTTGTGATGCTAGTGGGATCATATCCTTTTGAAGATCCTAATGAACCGAAAGATTTCCGGAAGACAATTCAGGTAGATCAGATATTTAGATATTTGCTTGTTTTCTCTATGAGCAGTCTCTGATTGCATGAGCACAACCTGTTTCGGTTGGTTCCTTGCAGAGGATTCTCAGTGTCCAGTATTCCATTCCAGACTTTGTCCAAATATCTCCAGAGTGTCGCCACCTTATCTCAAGGATCTTTGTTTTTGACCCTGCGGAGGTAATTTCTATTTTCAAATAACTGAACTACTTCTGCATATATATATATATATATATATAATTCGACATACACGTACAATCCCTGAGGAATTTTCTTCTATAGATGCCTTCTTATATACTACCACTTGAATGTCTGGTTTTCTTTTCTTTTTTTTCCCCTAACACTATTTGAGAGATCAAGCAATGTTTCTTGCGCCACATGAAATGGATTTTTAGAATTTGAAGGATAGCCTGTAACTCCTGTTTTGACATACGTGTTTGGCATTTGCCTTCTCAAAGGAAGTAATATTTTAGTATTATACTTTTAAATTTTCGAGGTCCTGCGCTGCTAAGGTTGTATTGTATATCAAGCATTGGGTAGGAATATCTACGGTTTTGACATTTTTTAATATTATCAGTTCACATTTTCTAGGTCCTGCGCTGCTTAGGTTGTATATCTAGCATTGTGTAGGAACAAATTGTAGGCACAACTGCATCTGTTATTATAAGATAGAAATTGTTATCATAGACAACAGGGCAAATTATTGAATGCATATTATGAATTGGACCTCTTGATTACATAAGATAGAGATGTAACTTCTATACTTGCTAGTTTAGTCATTTATTTGAACCTTGTGCCTTTCTACAATCATGTGACAGAGAATCACCATTCCTGAAATCTTGGAGCATGAATGGTTTCTGAAGAATCTCCCTGCAGACTTGATGGATGAAAACATAAAGGGTAACCAATTTGAAGAACCAGACCAACCCATGCAGAACATTGATGCGATCATGCAGATAATTTCAGAAGCTACCATACCAGCAGCTGGGAGCTATTCTTTAGACCAGTTTATGGCAGATAACATTGATGTGGATGATGACATGGATGAATTAGAGTCTGACTTTGAGCTTGATATAGATAGCAGTGGGGAGATAGTGTATGCCATATAATTCAATCATCATCGGCATTTGAAAGACAGCATATTGAAAGCAGAGCATCTTAATATTGGGCTTTTTGGCCTTCTCAGCATCAAGGAAAGAGAAATGTGTGGTGCTCACATTTCCTGTAGATTAGCGTGGATAATACACAGAAGTTCATCATGTTAATTTATATGTTGTATGCTTCTTAGAGTTAAGAGTTGCCAATGTCCACACCATTTATCAGTATCACTTTTCTGAGGGGAGGATCATGTTTCTCTAGAAGGGTGGTGACTGAGGGAATCAAAGATAATTACCCTTTCCTCACTTCCTGTTGAATACTTGGTTTATATATTATATTTACAGTAGCCTTTTTGTTACCCCCATGCCAGGTAAATTGGCGTAAGGTGAATCATGTTTACGTATCCCTGCTTATAAACACATACAACGTGTAAACAGTATACTTTGACATGTCCCTCTTTGTGATCTTCCTCCTTATTTCCTGTGATCTAGCACACTCGTTCCTGTCTACCATTTCAATTTTTGCTTTCTTTCGTAGGAGTATTGCTGCATCTCTTCTATGCTTCAATGCAAGTCACGGAGTTAGTCAAGCAACTAAAATGGATGTGATAAATACAACTTCCCAAAAGATTGTATAATAGTGGATGGCTTTGGAGTATTATTTCCTGAAACTGAGATTAAGGTGATTCGTCCTCTTTTATTGTATATGGTATATATTTCTGTATTCCCTATGTTCCTCAAATTGCAATCTTCTTGCTAATGGAAATTTTTGTATATATTATAGGTTTTTATTTTTCTCTTGCTTTTTATGTGTGGAATAATTTAGCCAATTTTGGTTATCAATTTTAATATAATTTTAATCAGTGAATTTCTGGGATGAATTTGAGACTTTTTCTTTTTTAAAAATGAATCGGGTTGTATTTCACCGGAAGAGGCAAAAGCAGGAAAAGGTACTGCGATACTAAATGGTACTAATCCCATTTCTCAACCTGCACGCTCTCAACAAAAGGCAGTGACGACCCAGAAATTTTAGTCTATGGGGGCAAAATTTATATACCAAACAAATTTTAAATTTATAAGTATTTGTAAAATTTAATTTTAATTACTTGTCAGTGTAAATTTTTTCTAATATTATCTAATCATGTTCTGACACATCATTTAATGAATTTTACTATAATAAAAATCATTTGAAAAGTCCAACTCTCTTAAAGACATAGGGTAAAATAATTTTATGGGTGAATAAAAATTAAATCCATATTTATATTTGTATCATATACTACTAATGGAAGTATATACACAAATTTTAATTGTATGATTTTTTCAATTATAAAATTTCATTGACTCAATGGCATTAGGGGCAAATCAACAAAATTAATGAAGCAATAGTACAAATTACATAAGTGTTCTTGTAAAAATTTGAAAAGCTTAGGGAGGCAATTGCTTCCACTATAATGTACGTAGTTCCAGACAAAAGGATGGTCTGACACCCCACTTCAAGCCACATTGGTGTATTACATTTACAGTATCAACAAATACTAACTCCAGCTTTTAACACGAAAATTACCTGGAAAAGATGATGGTGAAAGGGAAAACAAATGAGGAGCAACATTGTTTCTAACTTTCAACATGATTCCAGCCACTCTAGCAACTTCGAGAAACGAGTCTCAGGAGCGAACTCCAGGAAGCCAACTTAAGCTAACATCTACTTCAGACATCTCTATCCTTAGGTTGGGAATGCTAAGGGAATATTCCCATAAAGCAGCCATTTCTTCATCGCAGATCACATATATTACATGCTTTAAATGCTCAAAATTCATTACTGAGGATGGCAATTCTCTCAATCTTGAGCAACCCTTCATGTAGAGTTTCTCAAGACTATGCAAGTCACCAATGTCTTCTGGTAATTTGGTAAGATTTATACAGTCTGAGATGTCAAGACAGCTTAATTTATGAAGCCCTCCAACAAAATCTGGCATCTCTCGCAGATCAGAGCAGGAACTAAGCCTTAGCACTTCCAAATTCTCCAGCTTAGCAATATCTTGGGGCAGTACAGCAAGCTTGTGACAGTTAGTGATACTAAGCATCTTCAAGGGGGTAATTTCACAGAGCCCAGCAGGCAATTCCACCAGATCATTACAATAGTCAATGCTCAAATCCACTAGATTTGGCAGTGCATCTGAAATTTGGATAGAACTGCATGCAAAATCCTGCCTTGTATTACACATACGAAGGGACAATTTTCGCAGATTCTTCAAAATGCACAGGCAAGGAACTGCAATCTTCTCCAGTCTGATTCTTTTCAAGTCAGGTAAAGAACCCAGTAGCTCAAATTTATTTAACTCAGAGGGATGGAAACCATAATTTGTGACCATCAGAACTTTAAGTCTACTCATTTTCTCTGTGAACTCCGGTAAGGTGTACTGGCTAGAACTAAGATTTAAAATCAGAACCTCAGCTTCGTCAGGTTGCAAATCACACCAATCTGAAGTGAACGTTCCATCTGTAAAAGAATCCTATATGGCATCAAGAATGGAAGATGATGTAGGACACAGCACAGAAGTCTTTCTTATTAATTTTTTTTTTTTTCATTTGTGTGTGCGCATATAATTTAGAGAGAGAAACAAACCAGTTGATATAGACAATGTGCGGGCAGCAACCCTTAACTGTTTCTGTTCTATCCACCTTCTGAGAAAGAATGACAATACGCGGCCAAAGATTCCTTGCTGATTTTTCCTTGCCCACCATTCAGGACGATTATCTCCATTTAAGTCAATAATCAGTCTTTTCCTCAGTTCAAATGGTTGCTGGCTACTTTGACGGATCGCGAGCTCTCTGAGTAGATCATGCTGCATGATGACGTGGTTATTGTAGTACATGTCTGTGTCCCTTGCAACTTTTCTGGTCAACGATCAGAAATTAGTTACCCATGGAAGAACTGAAATACCATGAAGATGAGTAACATTTACTCTGTTTGATATTATGGTTATGTTTTACACTTTTTCGCTTCATAATGACAAGCAGAGAGTTACAGATACATGTGCTGTTGAATCATTCAAGGATGCTCTTGGATAGCTCTATTCACTGAAAAATATACAACTTGGTATATTGATTTATAGATAGTATTTTAATCAAATCTCATGAAGGAATGCATTTCAAATTACATCCTTGGTAAAAGTGATTTTAAATCCCTAAGTTAAGAACATATAAACTCCTGCATGGATTTATGTAAAATCAATGAATGTATATTTTTTAAAGTTCGTCTAACCAATTATATTACCAAAAGCATGCATATAAATTTAAATAAATAGAGTAGAAGTCATATTATGGTAAGAAAATATTTGGCTGTCTATCATTACAATCAAGCATTAAATGACTAACAAGATAAGGGAGAAAAAAAGATGTTATGTACCTTGTAACTATGACATTAATCAAATTCCTGGTGGTTAAATCATGGATGATGGCCATTGCATTCGTACCATTCTCATCTGGTTTATACAGTTCTGCCCACATGTCAATGAGGGCAGCAACACGGATCCTTTGGTCTTCAGGAAATAGCCCTAGGTCCATGAAGCACTCCAGGGAGTTCTCCTCCAATATATCTAAGCTATTCTGCAGGCGACTAAGCAAGTCAGTATTAGTCTCAAGAATGGACTGACTTGGCAACCGTTCCTTCATATTTTGCCAGACCTCAAAAGGCTGCTGACAGAGTGATCCACCAATGACTTCAAGAGCCAATGGCGAACCCTTACAACCACTCACTATCTGCATTTCAGAGCAAGCAAGTAAAATCAGTGACTAAGATATTGACCTTGGGCAACCAGGCTACAATTATTTTAGTCAGCTTATTACTTTGAAGGGAGGACAAGGATCAAAGCATGGTTGTAGTAACCATTATGTTTTCTTTCATTGATAACTTGCTAATGTGCCAATGCACAAGAGCTACCATGGCAACAAACACAAAATTTGTGTTTTGTCATTACAATCATGTTTCATTGATGTGAATGATTTTGTGGAAGTAGAAGGACATAAAATAAGAACGAGATAATTCATATATCACAAGGTAAAATAAAGCACCTCGCGGACAAGATTTTCATCAGGCATGTATGAGCTGCTGGCATTCAGTTTTGCAAAGTGACGGAAAAGGGACATTGCATCATCATCATCAAGTCGTTTTAAGCGGCATTGGGTGTCAAATCTTGGAAATGCAACCCTTGAAGTCACCAAAATCTTATAATCTGACATCCGAAATTTAAACTTCTCGACAAGGGCTCCTGAGCTAGGCCAAACATCATCCAGTACTAACAATATTGGACTTCCACCAACTTGCCTTAGCAGACGTCCCAATCGGTTAATTGCATCTTCATCGCTTTGAAACTCAGGCACCTGACATCCACAGTGTTCAAATAGTGTCTGCACAATGGTCTTCAAGTTGGGTGTTTCTGAGACGGTGACAAAGAAGATATTTCCTCCAAACTTGCCTAGTCAAACCAAGGAGCATTTGAGGTTTGGTAAAATTCCAGAATGCTTGCCATATAATAGGTAGTCATTTCACTACACTAGGAGAGTAACAACTTAGATGAATTATGTGTTATAGTATAAATAAAATGTACACGTAAAAAGTTCATGTTTTAATATCCAAAGAGTTGGCCAAGAAATAAATCTCACAGAATGGGAGCAATCTATGACATTCTTTCACTGTAAAGAGGTTAAACTGTTAAACGAATAATGAATCCTATTCGCACATTTAGAACTTCTCAAATGATGAAATGGAAGGGAAAAAGAACAAGTAACAGAAAGCTTAAGTTCTGCTTGAAGCCGCTCTAAACTATGCAAAACTGAACTGCCACATACTTCTTTTTTGGCTTTTCCTACTTAATCTTCCATATGCTTGGATACTATCTGGTTCATGTTATTTCACTTTTTAAAGGAATAAATATGAATCCTATTCCTAAAGGGGGGAACCCATAAAAATGTTTCTCTGCCCAAAAAACCAACTAAGAAAACCAATAAAGGAAATGAAAACAACTTAAATGTCTATGAAAGAACATAACATTCTAGCGCTGGTTACCTTTGACTTCGTGATCCCAACATATCTTCTTAGCCAGTGTGCTTTTCCCCGATCCTCCCAAACCAGTCAACACAATGACCGATACACCATCCTTGAGCAGCTCAACCTTCAACCTTCTTCAAAGGCTCATCCAATCCCACTGTATATTCTGGCTCTTCAGGAGCACCACTTAGACCCCTTATCAATTTCCCATAATTTCCCTGCCCAAAATCCTCCTTGCTAAGAATCTCGTGAATTTTTCCCACCTTGAACAGGGTCTCCATCAAGTCCCTTGCCATCTGAGCTTGCACATTAACAGATAAGTGCCTCACCAGCGACTTGTCCCTTGCCTCAAGCTTGCCCTGGTAATGGGGGAAAGAAAAACATTTCCACCAAGGAAGTTTGGAGCACTTGCTGACAAGCTCTGCACCTGCTCGCATTTCACTTTCCAGTCTTTCTACCTCTTCTCTGGGGCGATCCAATTGTTCGTTGTATCCTTTGATCTCTTCCACCAGCGGAGCCAATTCCTCCCAGGTAGATATGTTTCTTTCGAGGGTGGGCCTGAAATCTCGACCGTTCTTGATGGTTTCCAGAGCCGCACTCAGCGCCGCTTGCATCCCAACTCCAACAGCACCTCCACTGAGCAGACTTTCCATTGCAACAATCTCTGCTGCGAACCACGAAACCCCAGATACCCAAAATCACAACTTTCTTTCTGATCAACGTCGTTTCAATCAACCAGACGAAGGCTCCACGAACTGAACACAACACCAGATGCAACGGTTCTGCACAAGACAATTTTTTCTGCGAAATGCAAAGTTTCGAGGCAATTAGCCAATTGAGTCGCCCCTCCACACAGGAACTAAGAAATTAATAGCAAGGTACCACTGATTGTCACCAAAAACTCACTCACGACAAATAAATGTAGTAGAAATTTTAAAGAAGTACACTTATTTCAGGAAATATATGAATATGCGATATGTGAATTATTAAATCGAATATACTATTTTAAATAATAAAATTAAATTAAATTTAAAAGTATTACTTTAATAAATAAGAATTTTTCTAACTATAGATCCTTGGTGTCTTAATTTATGCTATCTTATTGTTTAAGCTAACCCGCAACTTCGCCGCGTTCCCCATTCACTTCTTTGACGATTATTTAATTCCGTACTACTGCTAAAAACCGCGTACACTTTAAAAAAACTTTTTTTATAATAAATTATTATATGTTTTTTTTCGTTATATTTTGATATCCTCATATTGAAAACACGTTATTCAAGTTAAAGTTAATTTCTTTACTTTAATGAATGTACTCTTTTTAAAGTATATTTTTTAATTTTTTTTATATTGAGATATTAAAATATAAATAAATAAAATATAATCTTATATAGTGCTATTCAATAATTTTTTAATAAATGAATTGATTAAATAAATTTTGTATTATATCATCATAAATGGATAAAAATTAAATTATTAATTTATTAAAAATTATTAAAATTATTCAATCAATTAATGATTAATGAATCAATATTTAATTTATTCATTAATTTATGAATGAAATTTATTTTTAATTCTTAAAAAATACATCAATTATCAATTTGATTATTTAAAAATTAATTTTATCGATTTAATTTCTCAAATTTTAAATTTATAACAATTTGATTATTTTAAAAGACTAAATTAATAAAATTAAAAAGAATAAAAAAATTAAATTTTATGAATAACTTAAAACTTAAAAAATTAAATCGATAAATAACTAAAATATAAAATTAATAAATGATATATTTTTTATGAATTAAAAATAAATTTTATTTTTAATTTATTTTTATGAATACGGGAGAGAATATTCAATTTATTTATATAAAAATATTTTTTAATAAAAAATTAATTTTCTCGCATTGATTAACAAAATATTTTTTTAATAGATGCACTTACTTTGTTCAATTACAATTTATTTTTTACTTTTATATTTTTTAATTAAATGTATATAAATTTTTCTTTCTTTATAAATTTTTATGAATATTCAATAAATACTTTAATTAATTCATTAATTATCATTAATAAAAATTAATTTAATCTATTTATTAGTGATTTCTTTTTTGGTCAACGGGTTAAGTGCATTGAAACGAAAGTACACATCATATGCCCATATGAATGGACCCAAAGTCCATAGCCTAGCCTCGGTAAACTACTGACTCATTGTTTGTTTGCTGACCCAAAAAAAGTCTTTGTTTTACATTCTCATATTCGTAATCGTTGGAGAGAAGCTTCCTCACACAAATATTTATAAAATGCTGTGCCGTGCCAACGCGTTTTTTTGGGTCAATGTGCAAGCCCTCTTGAAATGAGAGCTGAGAGAATAAACAAACAAGCCAGCACGCTTAGTTTAGACCTAACTAATTTACTAGAATATGCTCATTTTGAGACTACAGGATTGGTTTACTTCGTCGATTTTTCGATTGAGTTCGAATTTATGAAATTTCCATTGAAATACGATTGTAGTTCTATTATAAATTTTCGTCGAAGTTAGTACTTGTCTTAACCTTTTGTCCTAACCTTGAAATAAAGAATTTTTTATTACTTAAAACTTATTTAAAAAAAAAAAGAATATGCTCTGTGAGATTCGAATATAACATTCGAATATAATAGAGTGACTTCATTTTCTTAGCTGAACTTCCGTTTATTCTATTCTCACATACAACACGAATTCAATATGTTAAACTTGATTGACTCTTCTAGGCTCAATAAACTAGGGTCGTTGGACAAACTTATCATACATCAAAATCATCAACATATTATCAAGGTAATTTCTATATCATACGTGTATCACCAAACTTGTGAGAAATTTAAGCCTAAATGGCCCAAATTTTATAATTCAAGCTTAGCTTGTGAATCTGTGAATCCCACTTATAAACAGTGCGGTTGAGAAAGGATGGATGATCAGCAAGTGAAACCTATCATTAGAGTAAAACCTATCTCTATTCCATGGTGGAAACCATTCAAGGACTTGATTCTGTCTTTGCCTGATGCTTTGAAAAAGATTAGTTAATGTAAATACATCAGGTCCTACCAAATACATCTTTGCATTTGCATTAGCAAAGTAACTTTCGATTCGCCTAAAATGCCCAAAAACGGGGACTGAACCCGACGTGAATCGAACACGCAACCTTCTGATCTGGAGTCAGACGCGCTACCATTGCGCCACGGATCCACCTTGGTTCCCATTGAGTTACGATAAATACTAATTTCTAGATTTTATTATTTAGGGCCATAAGCTTGACCGATCCACAACAATACCAAATATAGTTGCAAATAATGTTATACATAATTAATTAATATTACATAACCGTGCTTGCATATATATATATATATATATATATATATACACCAACAACAAAAGCAGATTACTCTGTTTTCTTCACCTTCTTCTCGTTCACTATTCTGCTTCTAATCTTCTCAATGGCCTTCTCATCAATAATCTCATAAGACCTCTTGCATTTCGACCTCAACCACTCCACGCATCTCTTAATCACAGCCTCGTTCTTCACATAAGTCACTGGAACTGTCATGCCCGTTATTATACCTATACACAACAATTAATTGAACACCAAAATTAAATACAGAGAGAGAGCGATCGATCGTGTTTCGTGAGGGATTGAAGCAGATAGAAGAGATTGATTATGTAGTATGTACCTATATAAACGAATGCTAGGAGATCCATGCAACTTCCCACACTAGAGAGTAACCACAGTCCAGCCACAACTCCCAGAAATACAGGCCACTCTTCCTCTGCACTCACCCGGAACAGCCACCTTATTGCTTCTTCAATCCATGCTCGAACTGTGTTCGCCATTCCCAGAGCTGTTTCTTCTTCTGTCAATCGCAACCTCGACAGGGTCGGGGGTTCCCTGAATTCCACTCAATCGATTAATTAAAATTTAACAGATCAGGAAATTAATGAAGCTAGCTAGTAGCCTAGAACCATATCTATTAGTAAAGAAGAAGAATCTTCGATAAGACAGAAATATGCATTGAGCAAGCAAGAGGATGCTCACTTTCCGAAAAGTCTACGCATATTGGCCCAGAGGAATATTGAAGCAAAAACAAACATAGCCACCCATGAGAAGACAGTGAGGAATTTGAATTGATATACTTCCATCAACACCCACATTGCCGTTGCCGCTATAAGAACAGTTGCGCTTAGTTTCTTTCTTCTCCACAGGACTATGTCCTTCACTATGTCATCATCACCATCTGCACCACAGACCCAAGAGTGACACATGAACAATATTGATTCAAAAGAATTTTCGTTTCTATATCCTGTTGCTACGTAAAGAGCATAATCAAATTACCTGAAGAAGAGGAGGGAGTTGTCAAAGGTCGTGTTTCAGCTTCTGCTTCTGCAGACATGATGAGAAAGAATGTGATGAAGATGATGTCCAAGGTAGGAAACTAGGAGCTACCTGGTTTCCTTTCGGCTTCAAAATCTTGTTGCAAAAATCAAAATATTGGTCTTTCGGCGGAGGTGATCGCAAGCGGGTGATATTGTCTCTGACTTACACGTGTAGGTCTTCAAAGAGACGTGGAAAGTGGAAATCATGCAGCCTTCGTGGTCGTGGCACTTCATTTCTCCTTTTTTTTTTTATTTTTTTCATTGGGTCCTTTTAGTTGATGAGCAGCAATTTGTAAGTTCAGTCCATGGGCTTTTAGCCCATTTTGATGATGCAGTTTACACCCTTTGAATGTACTGTAGTGGGCATTTACTACGTCTCATGTGAGTGCCCATTATTAGTTGCCCCACGTCTGTTTCCCATCCCTGCACTTTCTAAATTTTTCACCATCTTATTCATTCCCGATTTGCGAAGCTAGCATTGACAGGCTGTCTACCTAAGATCGTGGTCGCTCTCTTCCCGTGTCGGTGTCTCAAGAATTAGCCAAAGATTTGTTATAACGTAGAGGCTTTGGTTAGTTGTTGGAGCCTTGCTCTTGTTGGAGCTAACTTGGTCTTGTGGTTTATTTTGTGTGTTTAGCTATGTCAAACAGAGTACTGGCTGGGTTGGGAGTTTTTGTAATGAGGTAGCGTTAACCAAAAAAAAAAATCTAGAGAAAGTATCTGTAAATTCAAAAAGAAAATAAAAATATGTTTAAATTTAAGGAACAGATATATAAATAATTTACAATAATATGCAACAACCCCTCGATACATTTATTTTATAATTATTGGTATTATTGCATCTAATACTGACAAAAATAGAAACGTTGAGGTTTTCTCATTGTAATATTGTATTGAGTTAAGCGAAATCCTATTCACCTTTTTTTTTTTGTTGGAATCGAAATCCTATTCACCTAATGTGTATATGTGTGTGAAGTTTTATTAAAAAAAAAAATCTCTAATCTCTTATTTATTAATATGTTTTTTTTATAATTTTTTTTATTTTTAAAAATCTACACATATTCTTTTAAATATTCTTAAAAATTTATATATATCCTTTTAAATACTTACATGTACTTCACTCTCAAAAAGAAAAATTTGTATAAATTTTAAAAATAAAAAAATTATTAAAAAATAAATAAATAAAATAAAATGTTATAATAATTAAGTCAAAAAAAAAAAAAACTGGAGTGTGAAAAAAGTAACGCGCGAATGGCATTGATTAGCAACACTGCGTTGGATTACATCTGTTTAGGGGTTGAATAACTTTCTTTAATTTGATTCTTTTTTCCCTCGTTACTAACAGTTGACTTAAACATATTAGTATGCGCCTTTCAGGATTCGATTCCGACAGATAATCAAGAAAATTAGGACGGCATCTCCAGCAACTGAGGTCTTCTAGCGGAGCTTGAATTTGAATCCGGGGTTTGTGTTACTGTTCCTTAAATAAATAAATACTTCAAAGGTTAACAGATCATTAATACTAATTATTTAATAATAAATATTTTATTAACTTAATTTACAGAAATTAATTAGATTAAGCCAAAAAATTTCTCTTATTTTTCTTGAGCCACTATCGATTAAAATTTTAAAATAACTGCAATTTTCTAAAGGACTTATTGCTCAAAATAAACGATTCTTGTAGTTTTTAAAAAGCTGAAAAAAAGGATAAATTATTGTATATTTTTAGAGTATAATAAATACATATTTTAAAAAATATTTGTATTATTAATTTTAAATTATTAACATAAAATTTATATAATTTTTTTAAAATTAATAATAATATATTTTTTAAAACATACGTTCATCGGTGTTCCAGACATGAAAAGGAAACTTCATGGAAAGTAATGTAGAGCAGAAGCAGATTCCACCCACGCTTACCAGTCCCAACATTTCAGAGTAGTTGGAAAAGAAGTTAGAACTCCCTCCAATTGTATCCAGCTGGCTCTCGGTTGCTCAATTCACCTTGGGGTCTACATTTTCGAGCAGACTGTTTCTATTTTTTTTTTCTTTTTCAACTTAGGCATTGGTTTCAACCTGATTATTTTCATTTTCAATTCAAGTGGTTAAAAAAAATAAAATATCACAGTGAAGCCATTAGTGTACTTTATGAACTTCACATGGACACAGTGTCAAACATTTATGAAATATAATAAATGCATTTCCGTCAAACCACTCCAAAACCAAATTCATTCAAAATAATCGTCTTGGTCGGTGCTCCTTTCACAATTTACTAGTCTTCCTCGTTATTCATATAGATCAATATTCAATGCGTAGGTGTAAACTGAATTGAACGATGAGTCATGCTAATTGATAAACAGCCCAAAAGCAAATATTCGAATGAGTGTCCGATTAGACAGTAGTGGGACTCGCCACTAGCTGGATCCAGTGATGAAACCATATTATGTCGATTTTACCGAGTAAATGAAATCAGACTTTTTAGTTTTTTTCTTGAATAATTTGTAATAAATTTTTAGATATTTTCAAAGTATATGCTATTTAACATGAGATAATGTTAAAATCTGAACCTTACATATCTATTTTTAACATGTTAATATAATTTCAGTGTCATTAATAGCACAACTCTAGAAATAATAATTTCTCACATTTTGTACATAGGAATGCACCAAGTGTAACAGGCTTCAATCTACAGGTGAAAACCCAGAAGCAAAGAAAGACAAAGCGGATATATCAGTGGCGAAAATTTAGGGGTTTTAGTAGTTAAAAAATAGTGGGCTAAAGTATAAAGCAACAGTTTCACTTTAATAATGATATCTAGAAATAATTCATAGGAGGCAGAGATTTCTTTAGATTGAAGACAACTTTTAAGACCTGTGTTTGGGTGGCGTTTGAGCCATCTAACAGTGATTTAGGGGACTTATATTGGTGTTTAGTTTCACGTTTGGTTGTCCTCTCAAAGGTGATTTTTATTTTAAACTCCCGTTCACTCTGAAGCAAATCTGATATGCTTTTGCGTTGGCGTTGAACATTTACAGTGAAATAAATTATCTCTCAATAATTACCTTCCGAGTTTGTCCTCTTCTTCATCTTCCAACTTTTATTTCTTACTTTCCGTTAATTACCGGTAGTGCTTGGATTGGGAGAGCTCTTCACAAAGATGACTGCAGAGAAAGTTTAATGGCTCTGTACAGAGAAGCATAGAGAACACAAAAGATGAGGAAAAACGGGATCAGCGGCCTGGAGCCATCTGGGCAAGAACGACGAACCCATGGCTCCGTGCTCTGTGGAGACTTTGCCCTGTACTCTGTGGAGACTTTGAGGAGCAGTGCAGATATAGAAAAGACTGGTTGGGGTCTTTTTTCGTTTTTGGTCTTCAAAAGTGGTTGGGGTCTGAAGCATTGAACAAGCAATGCGGAGCATTTGGGCAGCCTTTTATTTTTTATTTAACATTTTAGTTAGATATTTTATAATAATAATTTTGCTAATTTATATTTTTATTTAAATTATGATTTTTTTATTTAGATCATGTAATTTATTTAAAAGTTAAAATGTATGTATTTTTTTTATTTTTAATTTAATATTAGTATCAAAAGTGAAAAAAATTTATTATTATAATATTTATATTTTATTATTAAATTATATTTAAAAATTAATAAAATAAAATAATAAGAATAAATTAAATAAAATAACATAAAATTCATACATAATTATATATTTAAAAATAATTTTTATAAATAATATTTAAATAATATTAAATTTACCAAAATTATTTTTTAAATAAATTTTTTAAACATAAATTACAATTATATAAATTTACTTTTATATAAAATCAAATTTATAAAATTAAATTAATTCAAAATTAAATTTACCAATTCTAATCCACACGCCAACACACGGAAACGCGTTAGCCGCGCCGAATATGAATGCTCAATCGGCTACCTTCAAAACAAACAAAATCTTCGCATTGTTATTAAAATAACAATATATTACCATGTCCTCGGACCCCCCTCAGCAGTCAGTACAATCATGCTTTTCCTTTCGGTTTTTATTTTTGTATATATTAAGGCTCCAACCATGAGGGGGTGTCACTCTTGAAGCGAGTCACACTTCCAGCAGAACCCAGATCTGTTACTTTCCAAATTGCTTCCATTTTTAGACAACCGACAGTGATGCTTCATTTTTAGTTCCTAGTTCCCAGCATTCTTTTCCTTTCTCTTCAGTGAGGTCTGAGCTTTAAAATATAAGCGTGGTTTTCTCTCGCTGTCGTTTTTAGTAGACACAATGGGAAACACAAGTTTGCTGCATCTGTTCTGCCTTGTTCTGGCTTTAGTGGGTGTGTCTCTGGTGCAAGCAGAAGATGCATATAAATTCTACACATGGACGGTGACTTATGGGACTCTTTCTCCCCTGGGTGTTCCCCAGCAGGTGGGTAACTAATCTCTGCTTTTATTGGATCTAAGATCTATTCTTTGGATTACTTGGTGCTAGAAGGGATCTTTGGCATCCTGATACTGACATTTTGGTGCTTACTTTCTGAAGGTAATTCTTATCAATGGTCAGTTTCCTGGCCCTAAACTTGACTTGGTAACTAACGACAATGTGATTCTCAACCTCATCAACAAGCTGGACGAGCCATGTCTACTCACCTGGTGAGGTTCTCTGTTTCCCAGTGCCTCGTCTCCTGCTTAACTCAAAATCTTTGCTGTATGGTCTGCATTTACTCCCTTCTGTGTATATGTCAACTTCTTGTGTCTCCATTATATGTATTTTTATTTGTCCGGTGGAGCTAAAGAGAATCTGTAGTCTCTTTAGCTACTTAATCATGATAGATTTTAGAACTTTGGATTAACAGAGATGGAAAGGAAGGTGTCATTTTTGTTATATGCAGCATTTACTGTTTGACTTCTATAAGTATGGCATTCGACTTTTAGTAGCAACGGCGGTTTAAATTCTGATGGCATTCTTTACTTTTACTCGAGATCCTAAGATTTATAAAAAAGTGAGTCGGAGAGGTAGGTAAAGAGCTGCATTGCTGTTCACCAATCTGATTGTCTTGTGGGATTTTAATTGCCCTTTTATCAATATCAGAAAGCAAAAGAAAAAGAGGTTTCAAAATTTCCAAGAAATCTGTCATCAATCTGTCTTTCTTCTTTTCTCTTGGCCTTTAAATGGAAGACAAAATGACAAATAGAAGCTTCTCACCTTGTTTAAGATAATGACATAGCACAGAGCTTTGAATTTTCTTCTGGTCCTTATTCATATTATCTGGTTGCGGGATTTATTTGAGAACATGGTTTTAAAATTGTTTTCATAAAATAGGAACGGCATTAAACAAAGGAAAAATTCATGGCAAGATGGAGTATTGGGAACCAACTGCCCCATTCCTCCAAACTCAAATTACACTTACAAGTTTCAGGCCAAGGATCAGATTGGCACCTACACATACTTTCCATCAACTACACTGCATAAAGCAGCTGGTGGATTTGGGGGACTCAATATCTATCATAGATCTGTCATCCCAATCCCTTATCCAAACCCTGATGGAGATTTTACTTTACTCATTGGTGATTGGTACAAGACCAGCCACAAGGTAAGCAAGACAAGATTTTTGCCTTCTTCATAAACATGTTAGTTTAAATTGTCCTAAAATTCCTGTTGGCTCCTGTCATGTTAACTTCATTCATTCATTTTGTTTTGATGTTTGCAGACATTAAGGCAATCGTTGGATTCTGGAAAACCTCTTGCCTTTCCCGATGGCCTTCTTATCAATGGTCAGTCTCGTACTACCTTCACTGGTGACCAGGGTAAGTCTGTGTTTTTAAAGGATACAGTTCAACTCTGCGCAAATTCTAAGTGATACATTCAACTTTGTCATAATTGCTTTTACCAACAGTATCTGTGCTTTGCCTTCAGGAAAAACCTATATGTTCAGGATCTCAAATGTGGGCTTGTCAACCTCAATTAACTTCAGAATTCAGGGTCATGCCCTAAAACTAGTTGAGGTTGAAGGATCACACACTGTCCAGAACCTATACGACTCGCTTGATGTGCATGTTGGTCAATCAGTTGCTGTGTTAGTAACCTTAAATCAGCCTCCAAAGGAATACTACATTGTTGCCTCAACAAGATTTAGCAGGACAGTTCTCACAGCAACTGCAGTGCTACACTATACAAACTCTCATTCCCCAGCTTCTGGACCCTTGCCTGCTCCGCCGGCTGACGCATATGACTGGTCTATGAAACAAGCTAGAACCTACAGGTTATTAAAAAAATCTAACAAAAATTAAAAATCCTGATGAGTTTGCTTTGATTTCTTTCTAGATTTTGATGTGTTCAAAATTATTTGTTCCTGCAGATGGAATCTGACAGCAAATGCTGCTAGGCCTAACCCACAAGGGTCATTCCATTATGGGAAGATAACTCCTACTAAGACAATTGTATTGGCCAATTCAGCACCTTCCATTAATGGAAAACTGCATTATGCTGTTAACGGTGTCTCCTATGTTAACCCTGATACCCCTCTCAAGCTTGCTGATTACTTCAACATTCCCGGAATCTTCAGTGTGAACTCAATCCAAAGCCTTCCCTCTAATGGTCCCGCAAAAATAGCCACCTCAGTATTGCCAGCTTCTCTCCATGATTTTATTGAGGTTGTTTTCCAAAACAATGAAGACACCATGCAATCTTGGCATCTTGATGGTTATGATTTTTGGGTCGTTGGGTATGTCAGCTTCCTTTGTTTGAGCTTTGCTTCGATCTATCTTTACTTAGAATCAGCTTAAGGTAGTTTTAATGATGTTTATTGCAACAATCACAGTTATGATTACGGCCAGTGGACACCTGCCAAGAGAAGCACCTATAATCTAGTGGATGCCCTAACTAGACACACTGCACAGGTAACAAAACAAGGAAGTACCTTATTCCTGCTGATAAGATTTCTTTAGAAGAAAGTACATAAACCCTTCTAATATATAATAGGATAGAATGTGCCTATGCCTTGTGATATGCTTACCTGGGGTGTGCTTCAAACTAATGTAGGTGTATCCAAAGTCTTGGACTGCCATATTGGTGTCGTTGGATAACCAAGGTATGTGGAACTTGAGGTCCGCAATATGGGAGAGGCAATATCTTGGGCAGCAGTTGTATCTCAGGGTGTGGATTGAACAGCGCAGCCTTGCTAATGAATATGATATTCCCAATAATGCCCTGCTTTGCGGCAAAGCTGTTGGACATCACCCTTAGAATCAAGTATCATCAACCACCAATTCTATTGGTGTCTTTTCTAGTCCACGAGGGTTTGACTACAAAATAGAAACTTTAGACCCAAAAAAAAAAAAAGACGGGGAGAAGTTAGTTTCTCAAATTTTAAGGCAGTCTTTCGTATATTTGAGGAAAGTCTTGTATTAAATGTTCATTGTCCATTTATATTAATTTAACATTTAATTTCATATTTAATTATTTATAATTATTGTAATTTATAAAGTAGCTGGGCTAGAATAGCTAGATTCCATTCGTTTAAATTTCAGAGGTCTGGTCACCGGATCCGCCTAATGGTGTGTTAATGAACTGCTATCGCTATCTCAAATCGGATTCCTATTGAATTTGCTTAATCCGCGAATTAGGAAATCTTAATCTGCTAATTAAGGATTTCAATCTGTTGCCTTAAGGCCTTTAAATTGGGTTCATATGATGAAAAATTAAAGAATGATATTTATGAACCCACGAGCGATTTTTCTGGAGATTTCTTCTGCGTACAGAGCTCTACGCACATGTATCACTCCCAGTCGTGCGACCAAAATAGAGCGTCACAGGGGTGTTTGGATATTTTCAAAATCAATTTAAAAGGGAAATTAATCTCTAAACCCAAACATATGTAACACTACACCAAGAGTTTTGTTGATCGTATCCAATCTCCGGGGGGAGCAAACTATGGCAATGCTCTTATAGCCACTTTTCGTCTTAATGCTTTCCAGCTGTTTGTAACTAAATACTCCCGTCATTTTGTTTTCTTTTTCTTTTTTTTTTCAACCTTCTTATTACTTTTAAATTTTAACTCTTTCGTGCTAAAATAAGAAGTACAAATTTTAACATATGTTGAGCATTTTGAATTGGGATGTTTTATATTAACGTTAACTACACATATATAATAGAATTTTAAGTAAAATTTATTTTTAGTCTTAAAAAATAATCATCTATCAATTTTATCTTTTAAAAATTAATTTTATTGATTTAATTTTTTAAAGTTTAAATTTATAACAATTTTATTTTTTAAAAAAATTAAATTAAAAAAATAAAAAAAAATAAAAAGTAAACTTTGTTATTAACTTAAAATTTGAGAAATTAAATTGATAAAATTAATTTTAAAAAAATTAATAATCACGTATCTTTTAAAAACTAAAAGTAAGTTTTATTCTAGAATTTTAAAAAATTTATTCGAGTTGACAATTTGACACATTTTATATTCGAACCCGCACTGCGACTTGGTCCAGATGATTGGGCTAGCAAGAGTGTTAGGAATATGGGATATGGATCAAGATTAAAAAAATTAATAATTTAAATTTTAATAAAATATATATACATAGGTAATAAATTGCAAACTTGTTAAAACACGTTCTCTTAATTTTCTCCGGTTTAGATTGGTATGAAGAAAAAAATGAATAAAAAACTTATGAATAAATTTTATATATAAAATACTAAATATATACTTAGGAGTAGTTTCTACTTTCATTTTATTCTTTAAAGTATATCTTACACCTAATAGAATTTAAATCCTGAGATACTACATACTAATCTTGATAGACATCTAATGGGGGTGTCAGTGTGCCACAACTCACAGAGACACTAAAAGACTTGTGCGGTATTAAGACTGTTCATTGTGCAGGTGCTGCGGTCCAAGTTCGCCCCAGGTTGGTTTAATACTTACTCATTTCATATCGGCCCTTAACCCATACAAGCTTTGAAGCTTTTGCTAATTTGTGTACAATTGGGCTCGTCCAAAAAATAATGTAATGAACAAAGAAAATATTAATGTAATATGACAATCTCTTGTTAATTTGACCGTAGCCTGTATACATGTCATATCACCATGGTGCTAGTTAACCCCAGAAAAATAATAAAGAGAATTTCTATTTGAAACCAAAAAAGGATAAGAGAATCAACGTACCATATATATTTGTTTCATAAGAAGATGACTAATCAAGGCATGGCTGCGGCCAGGAGATGCAAATAGTTTGGCAAAATTATGAGACAACCAAAACTATCATTAACTCAGTTTGTTTGAAACACAGCAGAAGACGCCAATGAAAATTGGCTTAATTGGTTAAATATTTAATGTTCACTCTTATTGATATGCTTAACTAACTGTGGATGTTAATGTATCTTTCTCTTAAATTTTACTTGAAAAACAGAGCAAATGACACATGCGAGGCTATTTGCCTATTTCTTGCTGTGGTAACGCGCACGTCGCAGACCTTCTACCTTCGACGTGGCCATTGATGGAAGGAAGCAGTTAAGAATGTGGGGTCCTTACTCCTTAGTCCTTATTGAGCTACCTCACTGAGCACCTGACCAAAATTTAATTCAACAGTTTTGGATTGTTCTTAAAACGCAATCATGTGTCATTCTATGTTTCTCTTTTCCTCTGAGATCTGTTCTTGGGATCTATTGCAGGCAGTAATTAACTCTAATCAGTTTGTCATGGATGAAGCTTAGAGTTGACTTCTCCATTAACAAATCTTCCAGTTGATTTTAAAATAGAACTTTTGAATTACAAGAGACGCAACAGCTATTCTCACAATTCCTTTCAACGCTCAATTTATTATGTATGTTCATGCAATTGAAACTGAACAATCTCAATGTATATATACCGGAGGAAAAATTGGAACGACAAGTTGGCAATCTGCACAATTGAGTGATAACTAAGTAATAATGCACTGTAGGGATGACTTTTCAATTTGTAAAACGAGGAAATTAAAGAGCTTATTCACCGAGACTGATACCCCTCCGAATGCACTGTTTTGTGGCAAGGCTAAGCACCTACACTAGCATTTTTCGGAGTACGTAATCTCAGTAGTTTCTAGGACGTATATTAAAATGGAGTACGTGTCTAAAACACCTGGCCATAAAAGTGTTTGAATTGTGGTCATGGGATGCAAGATGCAGTGATCAAATAGCGAGAGCAGATCTGTGTTAGATCCAATATCCATGACCATCACAAGGGATCTAGCATTAGCATATCTTTGAGAGATGGGTTGGGCTATCTAGCTAGTCATTTGGCTCTACAGGGAATTTCCATATAAGTGGATTTTTTTTTATAATATTTTTGAATTTTTTTATCGTGTTAATTTGGTTTTTAATTACCACTCTTGATGTTATGCACTTGTGCAGGTTTTCTCTTCCGGGATTTTTGCCGCTGAATTTCAACCCCATTAAGTTCATTGAAATTTGATTTCAAACTAAGTTGATGCTGCAAATCGATGGCGCATTTTTGTGTTGTATATGTGAATGTCTCACCTAACAACATCACACACACACATTATATATACTAGCATTTTGGGAAGTATTGTGGGGCTTATCTCAATTGGCATTTATTATTTTTATTTATATAATTATTTTATATATTAATTTACTATAATTATTAATTGATTATTTAAATAAAAATAATTTTGTAAAAAATATATATATTTAAAGCTAATTATAGTTTTATATATAAAAAGAAAATAGCTCTCTTTAATAGTTGTAATTATAAAATTTTTTATTTGTATTCAATTAGTTATTGATGGTTTTATGAGAAATAAAAAATTTGAGATTAAAGAAGAAAATACCCTAATGTAGTTATGAAAAAATGTTTATATTTACAATTTTATTCTTAATTTCTGTTTGTGTTTAATTAGTTTTTAATAATTCTTTAAAAAACTGAAAAATTGAGTATAAATTAAAAAAGGGGAATCTTTTATATAATAGTATAGATATTAATGGCCTAGAGGCAAGGTCAGCACCCCATTGCAGAATGAAGAAGCTATATGGCCTCCTTTAAATTTATAAAATTTTAAAAAAATTACTTTTTAACCTTTATTTTTGTAAATTTTGACATATGTGATATGTGTTTGGTACCCTAAAAAAATTTTAACTTCGTTTAAAAGCAGTTTTCTATATTTATATTTTGGTCCCTCAATTTTAATTCCAGCTTTGCCTATACTTTAGAACTTAGGGGGAGAGCCCCATGATGTGGCTTATCCAAACTTCTCAACAAAATGATTTATCTCATATATTTAGGGCATTCTAGACTTGATAAATCTCGGTATATTCTGAATCAGAACTCCAAAGCTCGTGAGTCTTGATATCTAGCTAGTAATAACCATTTTTTTTCAAGGTGACACTAGTACATCATAAGAAAATTTGCATATAATATACGACTTCCTATCCTAAAAAATGAAGAAGAGAAAATATTTGATTCTTAATGAAGCTCAAGGACAGTCCTTTAATTTACATGTTTTCATGTGCTGAGTGATTTGTTCTTGTGGCCTAACCTGTGACTTTCTCATGAAAGGTTAGGTAAGTTCACATTACTGATTAGTACCAGTAGCAAGATGCATGAATAGACAGCTAGCTAGCTCCAGATGCAGCATTATAGAGATAGAAGAGAGTTTCAGTACTGGAATTAAATAAGTTTTGGAGCAATACCGGAGAAACAGAAGAATTGAGGCATAGGTCTTCAGTTTAAGGCTGCAGAAGGATTCCTCACAACCAACAGCAAGAATCTAATGCTGTTTGAGGAAACTATACAGAGCAGCATGGCTGCTTTTTGCATTAGATTCATCGATTTCTCGGAACAAAACAAAATCTTGCATTTGCATATGCTACCCACCACGCCTCCACCACCTCCAGTCTCTTAATTCATGAAAACGAAATCCTAAAGTTTTTGAGTTTACCAAGATGATATATTCTTCTTGACCAGCTTTAGTCTATTTTTTTACTTTTATAAATTATATTGGTTGACTACTATTTCTGATATAAGGCCAACACACCCTAAATCTTTGCATTTTTATTGTGTATTTATGAAAGTCTTTTGAATTTGTAAGTATCACTGTAAAACTTATAGCATACTTTGATTTTAGAATAAAATAACATCTCTCAAAGACGGACCTAGATTATGTACTTAACGTGGAAGCATATGCCCCCATTGTATTTTTTTCTAAAAAATATTAAATATATGCATGTTTTACACTTTTACTTGACTATTGTATAGATTTAGTTGCCCCCATTACTATTTGATTAATATTTATGTGAGAAAAGAAAAACTAAGCCCATTTGAATATATACGTGCAAGAACAAAAAGTCAAGTGACTCTTTGTGTGTGTGTGTGTATATATATAATATATATATATATATATAAACATTTTTAAGATCATAATTTTTTTGAGTATATATATATTCTATTCCCATGGACTAAAATTTCTGGATCTACCACAGGCCTCTCCTACTAAACTTTTATAAATAAAAAAAAATCAATCTGCTTGTGCATTCTTATGCATATTATTATAAATAGGAAAATATTTGTTGTACAATATTTTGTTTACACTATTGCTTACACTATCTTATTTGAGAAAAGAAAAATAAAAAAAGACTATATTAAAATATATATTTCTCGTATTTTATTACTTAAAAAATAATGTAAAAATGACATAATAAAAATAATCTGTAAATAAAATTGTTATAAATATTTTCTTTGACAAGGACCCACACCTCCAGCTACTAAAACAGAAGCCAGAACAATTCGTATTAGGCGTTTTAGAGGTAAAGTAAAGGGATGGGAAAAAGTTGAAAAGGTAGAAGCAAAGCTGCACAAATAAAATGATGAGATTTGGCAACTAATTAATATGAAGCATTGAGAAACAAACTACGTTTTCCATTCAATTTCGAACTCCCTGGTCCTTGAAATACCCTTTGAGAACTAAGCTAAACACACCATCAACCAAACATACAGACAGAAGCAAGTGATAGAAAGACGAGAGTGGGGGACAAGTAAAAAGAAAAAAAGTAACTAATGCTACACATCCATATTCATATACCACCCGACAGCAAGCAAACAACCACAAAATTAAGAAAGAACTCTAGAATACAGATGAACAACTTTAAAATACAAATTAAGGAGTACTATCTAATTGGAAAAGAAAATTTAAACAGTGAACAGAAAAGAGAAAAATAGTTGTTACGGTTACGGATATGCACCATTGGTTGTGGGAAGATCAGACCATGAAAGGGTTGGATTCCAGTACCCCAGTTCACCCCCAGCAACTGAAGATGACTCCAAAATGTTGGATAAAGAAGAGGAAGAAGCCATGTTGCCCGGAAACACTGGTGAGTTGTCACTGCAATAATTAGCTGATGATGACCTGAGCTTGTGGTAAAGTTCTTGAATTCCACTGTTTTGATGTTCCCCAAGTACAAAGCCACTATTTGGTTGTTGAGGTTGATCTTGATTGTTTCTCCAAAAAGAGCTGCCTAGACCCATTGACGGAACTTGCCCAACAGCATCATAGCCTAGGGTTCGAGGATTCAACAACCTACCTGCAATCAATGGCTCAGTCGCCATGTGGGACTGCGATCCGATTAAGTTCCCTTCTTCCTTGACTGTAACAGCATTACCGGACAGGAGACTAGGGTTAGGGTTTTGGCTTTGGCCAGCTCTCAGTAAAGCCAACAAATGAGTATTTTGTGGCGAACCCCATAGGATTGGGCTTGGTGAAAGCTCGTGATCGAACCCAAGTCCTGACCTTCCAAGCTCCGATGCCACTGTTTTCATCTTGGTCGCGCTCGTCTTTGCCACCGGGTTGGAAACGCCGACGTTCTTGTTTTTCCGGCAGCCACCTCCGATGGGAACATTCCTCAGAGCACCTCCTTTGGTCCAGTACCGGCGACATGTCTTGCAGAAGTGGCGAGGCTGAGTGAGGTTGTAGTTGTTGTAGTAGCAGAACTTTGTGTTTGAGGAATCACATCGCGGGCACCTCAAATTTTGGGTTTCTGAATTTGATGAGGTAGCATTGGTGGCGGTGGTGTTGCCAGCAGAAGTGGTGGTAACGTTGGATGTGGAAGAAGGAGATGGGGAAGAAGGGAGAGAACCAGCAGATGGTGTGGGTGGCAGTAGAACTCCTCCGTTAATGGAGATTTTCCTTTCTCCTGCTACGAGGCTAGCACCACCCAACAATTCTTGGATCATCTTCTTTATTTTGTGTAGATCTACAACAATCCAAAAACACGAAAAGCAAAAGGGTGGTGAGTCTTTTTGTGTTAGTGGAGAAAAGCAAAAGAAAGTAGGCTGGCTCTGTGTGCTAATGTGTATGCGTGAGAGATAAAGAGTATACTGGGGTAGAATTATATATGATGACTTACCTTTGGGAATTCAGTTGGGTTGCTTCGTTGTTTTATGCTAGTAAGGACAGCTTCATTGTCGGTCAGGTCCCTCTTGTTGCGAAAGTGTGTATATATAGAATTGGGGTCTGCCAATATATATATATATATATATATATATGAGAGAGAAGGATAGCCATGAGCTGCCATTTACCCATCCATTTCACAAACAACTACTCTTTAATGTTGGATATTTGACTATAAGTGAATACTAGGAGGGAAAAAGAAATCCTCAAAAGCAATTATTACTCTTATCTTATGATTCCAATCGCAGTTGGAAGATGTAAATTAATGCACTGATCATTACATATTCTATCATACGTGCGGTCTTTGCTGAACCAATGTAAGGGGAGAAATCATTTTGCTTGTACCACTTAGGACTAATTAATGCCGATAAAGACTCATCATTATTGTAATAATAATAAAAAAAGAGACTCATCATTATTTTCTGCGGACCCAGACAGTTTGATTTCCTTTCCATATGGTTGCATAGCAACAGAAACCAGACTACCTACATTTAATGGATTTTAATTCCTTTTCATGAGCCGTGTGTTGTATATTGCTGTAAATGCCTTATCCTTGTTAGCAATTGGGTGTTGAATGCAGGTGTACTTTGCTTCCATATATAACATTAATCAATAGGCGTGTATAATCAAATATATAATGCAGAAATGGGAGAGTAGAACGAAGTATACATAAGGATGGGGCAGTATACTAGTAATCAAGTTTTCTAAAATAATAATCCTTCTTTGTGGGGGAAGGGATTATGGGTTTCCTAGCTGAAGATGCTCCCCTGTTCGAAAAACATCATTACAACTACGAGGAGATGGCTAATCACGTGGAAGTACGTGTAAAGCTGATTGTCCCTACTACTCCTAACCAAAAAAAAGAGCCACTGCGCACACGAAAACCATGGCTTGAATTTAGCCCTTCCCCACACTCACCCTCCTAGCAAGACCCAACACATGTCCCACTGTCCTGGGTGTGTTACTGTGGTACACAGTCCCAACCAGGGATATGTATTTGAACCTGCATTAGCCCTATATACTGGCCATAAGCATGAGACATGAACCAATTTATTCTTTCACATGAGATACGTCTTGGAAGAACTACCTTCAGTGATCTATACTTAATATAGCTAGGCTCATGATATTATCTGTGTTTATAGTTAGTCTAATGAATTAGGAAAATATACTTACAGAAAAACAAAAAAAAAATTGGTACCAAAAAAAAATTTATTAGCAGCTGATGCCTGAACAATGAGCAGACTTAAGATTAGATAAATTTAAACCAATGATTAAAAATTAATAAAGTACCCTATCAGTATCTAATTGTGATGGTAGGTGCGGCTGGTCTTGCAATGATTCTGTTCATTTTTGTTATTTGCTATGCTATTTCTCCGGTCCACTCTACCTAATACGACCCACGACAGTATTTGATCGAACGGGTGTAAGACGTATGTAGTGGACAAAGTCTAGAAAGTCTAAATATTACACTTTTTTCCTATTATTACAAAAAGAAAGTTTGAAGACCTATTTGGAGAGAAAGATGATAGCAGCTGTCCAAGTATGATTCTATCATGGAATTAATCAAGCAATTCTTAAAAAAATTTAATGTCACTTGAGTATTATTAAATATTCTACACTTCTTAAAGATAATTAACCAGTAAGTTATAATTTATTTTATATTGATAACTTTCATAATATGTTTATAACAATATTTAAACTGCAATAAATTAATATCTTTACCAAAAGAAAAACACCTCAATATATGGTTGAGCATAAATAATTCGATATGATTAGAAATAAAATACAAATGATCTAGTTTAGATAATCTTATTCTTGAATCTTAAAATATTGATCTTATTTCTTCAACAATTATGTAATGACTCATAATTAGGTTTTTTAAATTTTATTTATACAATTAATTAGTATTAATTAACTACTTCACTAATTAGCTAATCTAGAAGTACAATTTCTATCATAATCCATCTTAAATTTCTAATGTTCAAATTCAATTAGGACTAGGTGGGACGAGATTTGAAGGATAGATAAGTGAATACACCGTTAGTCCAATTTTCCTACACAAGTGAGTCATTCCTACATAAGATTCACCTACACATAATGGTCCATGTGTAAGAATTGGGCCAACCAATTCCTTCATATAGGTTGCTATATGATATAACTAATTAATCAATGCCCTGTTGATTGAAAGGATAATGATATATAAACAATAACTAAAATGAGACAAAAATTGATATATAAAATCTTTAAATTATATAAATAATTTATGTAAAAAAATTGATGTGAAATTGTCAAAAATAAATATAATAATACTACAGATAGCATTTTCCTAACTGAAATTGGGTGCAACTGTGTATGCACCGCCAAAGAGGCCTATTTGGAATTCTGAATCTCAATCTGATTTGACTACTTGAATTGGCCAAAAAACATGCAATCAGTAGAAATTCAACCATGGGTACAAAACAAGACTCCAATCGTAAATGACTAAAAGGTGTACTCACTAATTAAGTGTTCATAATACTTTATACTGTTTTACCTAATTAATAACAGGAAGAAGACAAACTGAACGTCAACTTTATGTAACCTGTCAACTTGTCTCACTTGAGATCACATGTA
Source organism: Castanospermum australe (assembly GCA_019955255.1). Classification (NCBI taxonomy): domain Eukaryota; kingdom Viridiplantae; phylum Streptophyta; class Magnoliopsida; order Fabales; family Fabaceae; genus Castanospermum; species Castanospermum australe. Next base: position 259,549 of record NSJW01000862.1, on the reverse strand, counting down.
ATGTAAGCATAAAGCAAATATTATTGAGCTATTAAACACTAAAATAGCATGGTAACCACAATTAGTTACATGATTATGTGAACAAGCTGCTTCACGTAGATTTATGGTCAGTCCTCAAATAAACTTTTAACGAATTAAATTTGCATACCCAAAAATTTTTGCGAACCGTGTACGTTAAAGTCAAGCATAATTTATTAGTTACGGAAAGAAAGTGATCCACAGAGGTCATGGCAAGAGGAGATGGAGAAAATATTAGGCAGACATTTTTTACTTTAATCACTTCATTTAATAGTTAATATATGTGAAATTTGATAAGTTATGTTATAAATGTACGTTATTTTTTAAAAAATAATAATATAAGTTAATTATTAAATAAAATATTTAAGATAAATAATAACTATAAGAATTTCTCCGAGGGAGTTAATAGGAAAAGGAGGGGTCTACATGTCTCCAATTTGGAGAACTAATTGTCAATCAAAATCTTGATTGATTGAGAGAGGGTGTTAATGATGAAGGGTAAAATAATCTTGTCACTTAAGTTGCAAGATAGCATGGCAACCAATCAGTAATCTGTGATATATCAACAAAGTCTTGGTCTTTTATATTATTTGCGATCGTCTCTTGATATAAAATTCATGGAATAGAAGGATCACAAGGATTAACTATCTATGGTGGGCCTCAACTTGTTCAAAACTTCAAACTAGCTAAAAGAATCCAACGCTATACGTTTACTTGACCATAAGGAAATGTTTTCATTCACACTTAATTCTTACTTTTGAAACATCCAATATATAGTAGTTATAATATATATGTTCATTCACATCACATATAAAAATGTTGAACAAACCAATGATAAACACGCTTATCAAGTTATCATCAGCTTTACTAAGCTTAACCTTTGAAGAATTGAAGCAGTCAATGCATATGCCACTATACTGGGTTGTTTGAGACTGATCAAAGCAAAAATTCTCCAAATATGAAAACGAAACAAGTTGTAATTAAGAAGACGTTAGTGTGAATTTGGCTGGTAAATTGAGTATATCATGTCCAATGAATCATGCAGGTGCAGGGAAACAGCTAGTAGTTAATAATGAGGTAGAGAAATTAATTAATCAATTAAGAAAGTGAAAGAGCTTGTGTTGAGAGGGAGAGGGACCAGGCCAATAAGAGGCAAACACGTATGTTTGTATGTGTCACGATGAGAGGGGCAAATGGGCAAGAAAAGGAATATGGGAAAGTGAAAGCAGAGAGCAGCACAAAAAAACGAAACTGCGAATGTCAATTATTGGGATCCATGCTTGTATGAATCTGATACCTAATGTGAGGTGCTGTACACAGTACTGTGGCCTGTAGAATGAATGCGGAACATCAAATTGAATGAGTACCCTGAGCGCGCGTGCCGTCCGGAGAGCGAGACTGAGTCAGATTATGAGAGTTCAGACTACAGAAGAAACGAGGGACAAGCCTTTTTAGTTTGTGTTCGTAGTTCATGCATGGTACATACATAATGGTAGAGCTGAGCTAGGTAAGAGTGCGACAGTTAGTGCCGTGTTCAGTAATTTGGAGGGCAATGCAAACTTTTTTCTCTCACCATACCAGCAATCGAAAGTTCGCAATTCGCCGGGCAGAGCAGAAAACGACGCGAGCTTTGGCTAAAGACGACATGTACTGGGCAACGCGGGCAGTGCGGGCACGTACATACTCTATGGTCGTCGTCAAGGGCCCTGCCCCTACTCTATTCTATTCTATTCTTTCAGTCATTTTGTTTTGCATCTCCTCTCTCAACTTTTCTTCAATTTCATTTTTTTTTTTGATGAACCAATTTTAACTCTTTTCAAGTATACTGGTACTCATCAACTAATTATCCTATAGTTCTATAATAATAATATCATATGGTCGATAACTCTTTTAGTGATCATGTTCTAATCTCTTATTTTTTTCGTAAACAAATTTTGTGAGTTGCAATTAAATAGATGATTTTTATTGAATTAAAATGCCTTGCAAGACAACATATTTTTCCGTGGAAGCTTTTATTTAGAAAACTATTTCGAATGTGTAATATTATTAATTAGACTTATATGTGTTTATAAAGAGAATTAAATAATGTTTTATTCGCTACCAGAACATGTATAAGGGTTAGTATTTTATGTATAAAGTCGAAGAAAGTTTAATTGTGGGACGACATGAAACGTAGGTAGGACGGGAATATGAAAGGACATGACTATAATGCATGGGATGGGATGGGATGGGATACATATATAAACGCACATTCCCATACATGGGCCCCTGCTCATGTCTCTCCTTATCCAGCAATACAGCTTTCTCAGGACTCCTCATTTCGTCTTTATGTTTTGTGTTTCTTCTCTTTCTCTCTTTATTTTTTTACCCTTCCTTCTCCTTTTAACTGATGGTGGATGGTAAGTTTCTAATCCTTAAGTAGCGTTGCAATCACTTATCCACTGACTCACTTTCCCACCTACGACTGGCCTTAATCATCCACATATCTCAAAACTTACGACAATTGTTTATGTACCTTTAGGATATGTGTTTAATATCGATTCTCCCTTTGATCGTAGAGAAGCTTTTGTGTTTGAACAAAAGTGGTTGCCTCTGTATTGATATAGACCATGCACGGTCCATATCAATCTATATCAAACACTTGAATGTCTCCCCCTTCGATCATTATTGCAATAACACGCATCATTGGTATCGGATACCTATCGATCTAATATATAGTACACTGTAGAGGTGGTTTGAGATTTTAAGTTGTAAACACTACACGTTTTTCTTCCAGCTAGACCCTAATTTAGGTTTGTTGGCAAGGGAAGCTATAGGATATGCCCTCAAGGCAAAGAAAGAATATATTGTAATATTTTTTGAGACCGGAATGTACGAATTAATTATATGGGAAACGAGGAAGTCATCCATCCTTCAAAAGAGATCAATGGATGGTTCTTAGTTGTAGCTTTCCTTCACCAATCACCATTTGGATGGTCCCTACCTTAAAAGCAGCAAAACTACATGTGTAGGTTTGTCATCGACATTCCACAATGAGATTGATTGAGGAGTGAGAATTCCAACGAAGGGTTCAAACCTGACAAAAGCCATTGTTGGTCAATATTCTTTGGGTAGGAAAATACCATCGATCACCCTCATGTCTCTTGGGGCATATGGGTGGATTCTAACTGGAGTGGGGAGGGACCTATATCAGGAATTTCAACCAAATTAGAACCCACAAAAAGCCATGGCGACCAAAGGTGTAAGAGAATTTTCTGTTACCAAGGCTAGCGATCAACGGGTTGATCTTTCTTGGGGTTTTGCATGCTTAGGCAGGCTTTATTAGGCATAATTAACGGAAGCCTTCTTTGTGTTTATATAATAAATAAGTACATTAATAACTTAATTCCCATGTGATTATACATTGAAGATCCCCAAATCAAGATATGGTATATCTGATGTAGTATATATCAAATACCCGACAGTTATGTCAGTTATTCGAAATTTGCGAGCATGTGTTATTTCGAATTTTCTGATATATATCTTTCACGAATAACTTTCAATTCCCTGTGATGTTATATGTACTGTAGCATAAATTGAAAATTTTTAAATTATTTTTTATTCAATAACGTTATGTGAAAAAGAGAAATAGACATAAGAATATAGGATCCTGTAAAAAAAAAAATCCACATTCCATCTTGAACTTTAATGAATGTTGCATAAATTTTTGTGTTTTATCTCTTTTTGAATAATCTTTTCATGTAAAAAATTTATATCAAATAATTCAAATTCATGTGGTAGGATTCTGCAAAAATTGAACTAGAAGGATCTGTTGGTGTTGAATGCATCACATACCTACGCACGTTTTTTTTTTTTTTTTGGAAATAAAAATACGTACCTTGATTGATTACTCTCGTTAAGTTAAAAGGAGGTTCCATACAAACTCAAGCTTCACTACTCATCTTATTCGACATAGAATAATAAATCCAATTATCATGTCTACATATTTATGAATATTAAAGAGAACTGTCTCAATCAAAATTTTAATTCTCGAGTAACACCAAAAAGAGATAGAGTATATCTCAGACCACCGAGTCTGATTGGAATTACCCCACATTCTGGGTTCAAATGTCTAAAAAATAGATGAAAGTAACCTTCTTTATAATCCATCTTCTCTGGACCAATAAAATATTCATACTTGCTATATACATATTCTGTCACTTTCTTAATTAGTTTCAAGACAGACATGACGGAGAACAAAATAGTGCGTTTCAGGTAAGAGTGATGATTAAAACTAATCATAGACCACTAAAATTTATAAAGAATCCTTGCCCAAGAGCTAATTCTGTTTTTGTAAATGAGCCCTGATTACTGTGGCAGTGCTGGGTCATATCTTCAATGTCTGTTTCAATCCTACCCGCATGCATCTTCTATCAGCTAGCGGAGCCATCTTCAAACTGGGATTATAATGTAAACGGAAAACCATTAAAACAATACATCCACACGAATTTGACGAGTCTTTCTTGATTACTTCTCAAGCATATAGAAACCAATAACGCACGGCATAGCTAAAGGATCGTGTACTAGCAAGCACATAATATGATAAATCAAAGAATGTCAGAAAGGACCCCTTTTCACCCGACAACTAATTAGAAATAATCAAAATCACACACTTTAATTTGATTATTTATTGTCCCATTAGAGCAATTATGGTTGTAATAGTAAAATGGATTATACTCTTCGTGGTTGATATGCATACCAGATAATGACTATCATTTTCATAATATATATTTGGCGTTTTGTATCTTTCTCCTTTGCTTGGAAGGGGAGTTAATGGATTATGGGGTCGAAGTTTTATCATTTCACATCCTACACATAATACAAAGAATTGGAGTGGCACGTAGCTTCTGTTCTTGTCTCCACATGATATTAATGTCTTTTTCTGAAATTCTATTATGATATGGTCAACACCGAAGCAAAGAGACCAGATAGTCCAATGCTCTTCATCATTCATTTGATCCTAGCGATGATTATACCGATGGAAAATTGCGAGACAAAATTGTAATTGAAACGGTAATATTGTAGTTTCGAAAATTACAATAACTATATTTTGTTTCTCTTGCGATCATCACTTTTTTTGTGAGTAATCACTTTTATAGGCCATCATAATAACTATGTACGATTTAACTGTTATTTGATGGCAATTACAATTTAAAATTTATACATAAAAATAAAAGGCTCTACCTGCTGACTGCTAATTGCTAAAAGTCCCCCGTGAAAGTAATATTATTAATGAGTAAATCAATAATATATGTTAGTATGTTTGGAGCCTTGGTGTGGTGAACATATGACGTCTCTTAAGTCTTAACGCTCTTCTCCACAATTTTAAATAGACCAAATCGAATCAAATGATGGGAGAACTGCGATGACTTATAATAAATAAAAGTTAATTACATCATTGTCTTCTTCCCTCGTTAGCTATTCCCTAAAGTTGAAACTTTCTAATTATGTGATCCATTATTAGGATAATTACTGGACTCGAAGCCTAAAATTAAAATGAAAACGATACTTGAAGTTCTGTTTAAAGTGGTAGATGGTTACTTCCCCACTCCTAAATGTAGTGAGATTTTATTCAACTCCTGACAACTACTAAGACAAAAGAAAATACAAAAGAGGGCAAAAGCCCGAATGCACAGCCCATAATAATAAATAGTGTGTGTTGCTATGATAAACGAGAATACATAAATTCATTCTAATGATCTACAATATAGGCATGCAATTAATAAGTGCTGTTTCGACATTTCATGTGATATATTCCCAGTTACTTCAAGTCATGATATCAGCAATATCATTCCAACATTCAAACATGGCCTCTGCATATACTGATAAAGGTGGAACGAAGAGATAAAGGAGAAAGAAACCATAAAACAGAAGCCTTAATTAGAACATCGTGTGAGCATGTGCACGCCAGATTCCTCTAGTCTAGGCTTGGCAATTTCATGGATCTAGATCAGATTTGATCCAGATCCAAGGTGATCCACTCTCAAGCAATAGGTTTGGATACCTGATACGGATCCAACCTGACCCGATCTTGATGGATCGGGTTGGATATGGGTCGACCTTTTTTCTTTTATACTTGCTTGCTTGTCTCTCTCACCCTCTTACACCACTTGCATTTATCAATTCAGTCATTTAAATTTTTACAATTTTTAAGAAACTAAAATGACCCCAAGTTCATAGTTTGCAATATACCAATAATTTCTAAAATATTAAATCCAATATCAACAAACCTCCAGTTAAAAAAAATTCACAATTCTGCAATATACTAAAACAATGCTCAAAATGTCCCCAAGTTCATAATTCTACAATATACCAACAATCTCCAAAATATTAAATCCAATATCAACAAACCTCTTAGTAAAAAAAAATCCATAATTTTGCAATATACTAAAACAATGTTCAAAATAACAAATACAATATTACACAAACCTCCAAAAAACCAAAAAATGCACACAAACCAACTACAAAAGAACTAAAAAAGAAAAAGTCTAAGTAGAATTTTTTTTATGAGAACTAGGCCATCGTTCATGAGTTTCTTTTACAATTTGCAACCATGTCCATATAACCAGTGAGCATTTTTTGGTATCTACATTTTGTCAATAGCCAAATTAGACATTTACAAAAAAAAAAGATTATTGAATCACAACTATTGAGTAATCAATCCTTTAATAATTTAGAAACTTATTTTACTGATTATATACAAAGGCTGATACATTATAACTTACAAGTAATTTGAATAGAATTCTTTCTAGTTGTAAAAACCTACAAAAGACAAAAGAAAAGAGCATTTTAAGAACTCAATTAAAAGAATATTTCAATCAGATTTTAAAAAAAACATAATGAGCAAATATCAAATTCAATATTTAATAATACTATCAAAAATATGATCTGTTATAAAATTTGCTTACTATCCTTTAATTGTAAGGGCTTGAGAATTATAAGTCAGAAAATAATAAAATATTAACAATTAAAAGTACCTATTATTAAGGTAAAATACTTTCATCTGTATTGTATGGTAGAGAATTAGAGGACCTCTACACCGCACACCGGACAAAAAATTAATATCCGGCAATATGTACTTTCTTCGGAGACTGGATCTAGTTGGAAGGAAATTGTTAAAAAGTCTCCAATGGAAAAACACGAATTCTGGTGAACATTTTCCTTTCCACGTGCCTCTCCATATCTCCTTGTGGCTATTCCTAGAAAAGTGACTTACATTAGGATGTAGAATCAATGTTTCTATAAACCTTGCCTGTGTGATATTGTCAATAAACTTTGTCACGTCATATATGAATCATGGTTATTTTAAAAAAGAAATTTGTTAACGACTACCATAAGTATTTAATAGTTTCTTCCTAAGTAATTAAGATAATTTAGTAAAAGGTATTAAATACTTCTTAAATACACTGGCTAGTAAAATCATTTCAAAAATTAAATAATGCTACATAGGTAGAAAAAATAACTAAAATTTTTGACAATTAAATTCAAGAGTAGTTGTTAGATAAAATAAAATTATACTACTCATCTATCTAAGAATTAATAAGTATATTAAATTATTCTGTCAAAAAATTTTAAAAAAAATTATGATTATATAGTTTTTTTAAAAAAAAATTATCGTATTCACGTTATAACATATTAAACCGTAAATTTTAATATATAGCTTCCTGTATTCTTAATTCTTAAGTCACGTCCTTCTAATTATAGAAAGTTTCAAGATCTTATCCGCCATCCAAGCTGCATTCCATGTCTGTGTCAAGTCAAGGTTAATAAGTTGGGGACACGGCCGAAAGAAGTATCAGATGGGACCATTATTGGGAGGAATTTGAAAGGGAGAAGATCTGAACCCATCCATGGCCATGGATCATCATCAAACACTGATCTCACATTATCAATGCCTTCTTGTAAAACTTTCTTCACTTCCACCAGACTTCTCCATTATCAAGAGCAAATACGAGAAATATCTCCTCGCAGAAAAGAGGTGTGAAGCAGTTAAAAAAATTAAAATATGAATTGATATTGGAATCTCATCACAAAGAGATAGAGAGATGCATACATCATAAGCCCAAGGTCCTGCTCGATTATTGACAGTGTCCAAGTAATTGGATTGAACTTTGAACAGCGCATTCAGTATTTTGTCGACCCCTGACTGGGCCTACATGGGCTCACTTGACCGGCCCCATGGCACAGGGCAATGCCTCCGGGTGGATTATCGTCTCTATCTCGACCCTTGGCCCAAAGTATTATTTTTATTTGTAAAATATACCACAATCTATATAAATTTTGATAAATGCATATATTTATATAGAAATTGGGCACTGATCCCTATACAAAAGTGAAAATGATATAAAAATTTGTAAAAATTATAATTTTTGTGATTAAATTTTTTTATTACATGAAAATTCGTGTTATATCAATCAGATGTTATTAAAGATACCATGGGATTTCATATACAATATTATGAAATTAATATTTTTCAAAGGAGGATATTCTTAATTTAATCCTCCGTTTACACTAAAATTTTAACATTCTAATATAACATTTGGACATTATTCTTTTTTTTTTATCAGCACATTATTCTGAAACATTACCGAAAAGCACATGTCAATTTAATTTTTATTAATTTATTTATATATCAGAATGAAAAAACTATAATATTATTATAACTAATGTTTGAGAACTATTGTTACGACTCTCAATCCGTTTTTTTTTTAGTTCATTTCATATGACTATTTTATAAATTTATTATACATTAGTTAATTAAATAAAGATAATTTTTTTAAAAAGTGAGACTTGTTTAAACTTTAAAGACAGTCATTTTAATTGAGAAATTCTCTTTAAATAAAAAAAAATTAATGTGAGCTTTATTAATTATTAGAAAAGCTGAGACATTTATAATTATTAGATGTTAACAAATTAGAATGTGAATGATGTTTAAATTTATATTTTTATTCTTTTTCTGATTGAAGTTTAAGTAAGTTAATTATATTTGTTAAAGTTAAAATTGAATAACACATAGAAAGAATTTTCATGCACTTTTTTTTTTAAAAAATTATCAGGATATAGTTATTTTTGCAATAGATGATTTTTCATACAATAATATTATTTTTATTTAATTTTTTTTAAATTATTTACTTAATTGATGAAGCTTCGTTTGATATTTTAATTTTAATATTTTGTATAATATGATAACTCATTTGTGCTTTATTTAAATATCTTAATTGGCGTGTATTTATCATTTTAATAACAAAAAAAAAGAAAAAGGGAAAGATTACCGTTCTACTCCTCACTTTATTCCTATTACCATATTCTCCCCATCCTGCTTTATCACGCGAGCGAAACAGAATGTGGCTACTTTTTTCTGGTGTTCCCAAACAAGAAAGGTAGGGTTTCGTGATTGGTCCTCGTTCATCTCACACTTCTGCAATTATGAACTGCGAAGTTTGCCACCTCAAAGAACTGGTAAACCTTTCTGCACACATTGAACATATCAACGGTTTCCTCTAGCATTATTCGACAAACAATTTCCAGTTTTGATCCAGTTGATGATCGCGTCATTGCTTGCAGGAGGTCGAGCACTTTGAGATACGAGAAGTTTTACAATGTAATTTTGAACTCCCACGTTGGCTTTCCATGGTTACTCTTTGCTGCCGAGATTGCTGTGTATTTTTTTTTCCCCGGTTCAATTGAGATAACTAGACCGAATTGCTGAAATGGTTGCAGGCATACTGCACACAATCGTATTTCATCGGGCCTTGGGTCTTGTGCGTCCAAAAGATGTGGATTTGGAACTTTTTGATATTACTTACGTATGTTTCTTCAGTTTTTTGTCAGTTAATTAGTTGCTCTTATTTGTGTGAACTGTCAAGTATCTAATTATGTTTCTCATGATGCGGTTTTCTTATTTTCTTATATTGCCAGTGATGGCTTCTCTGAGCTGGAAGTCTTTACCACATTCTCTCAATAAAAACACCATCTTGCTAATTGGACTTGTAGTTGTTTTATAATTTATAGACATGCCTTTTAGTTTGCTTGCTGAAGACACGGTTAATTACAAAATAAATATCATGTCAAAAAAAATTACAAAATAAATACTTACCAATTTTCACAGTCGACACCTTCAACTAGAAAAACATTTTTCTTGTGTGTGTGTGTTCTGTGTTTTCTTCTTTTTAAGGTGTGACTTTGCCACTCTTCCTGTATAGGTGCAATGTGGAGAGGTGGAGCTTGAAAAGAAAATAGATGAAAAGATTGAGCAGTTCATTGGTTGGGTAGAGAAGCATCCAAACAAAAAGAGTCAGGTCAGGAATTTGCTAATGGTTTTTCGTTACGTTGTGTCCCATGTAGGATGTAGCCATTCTTGAAGTGTGCTATGAATGCTGCTAGTATGAGAAAAAATTTCTATTAGTTGCAAGGTCCTGTTATTATCTTTCTTGATGTGTACCTTTCAAGGCTGCTAGTGTTAAAACTTTACAGCTGCATGTTGTGTGTTTCAAGCTACACACAAATTGTCCTTGTTTGATTTTTTGGCCATCTTTCCCCAATATCTCTGGTTCTGAACATTCCATTTCCATGGGCAATACAGTCCAGTATTTCAACCACTTTCTTTAGTAAAAGGAGTAGAACTTCTGTTATTGGTTTTATTTTTGTGTTTTAAAGCAATTTACGTTTGCTTGCAATGTGTTTAAATCAGAGGTAATATATCATGTAACCCCTTTTGCAAATTGTGGTATACAATTAAAGTTAATGTGCAATAAGTGCCAACTCTGGGCATTAACATTTGTTTTATTATATATTATTTTTCTCATAGGCTTCTGAATTTTGATGATGCAGATATGTTTATCTTTCTATGAGGTGAAAAACAAACAGGCATCTTGGTTCAGTAACAAGATCGAACGCTTATATTGGGAGCAGTGGTATATTAATCTGAATGTGGCCCAGCACCAGCAGGCACATTCTAGCAAGTCTTATCATTCCAAAGTTGTTGACCCAGGAGGTGTAGTCGATTGCTTCTCTTCATCAAACTAAAATTCTTTTATGCTTCACTGCTTCTGTGCAGTTGGTTGCTTGACTTACTTTACTTTAACTAATTAATATTTTTTACTTTCTTTCCCTGTTTTTCCATTTTACTCATTCGTAGAGGGAGCATTTGAAGGTAGAAATGCTCGAAGTACAGCACTTGAAGCATCGCTTCGTGAGGTTTTATTTCAGATAATCAAATTTGTTAATGAGAAGAAGGATCATGTTCCTCCAATACCAAATCTTGAGGGTGCTGTTTCATTTCTCTATGAAATTACAATCCCCAGGTGAGCTGTGTTTACTCTGACTGCATCCATTGACATTATGCATCTCAGTATCGTTATCATATTTGTCACATGTTTTCTTACTTAAAATCTTTAGATACTTTAGACTACTTCTATGAAGTGAGGTCTGAGGCGGCTTTGATTTTGGGTGGGTTTTTTGCTTGGCAGATTGTGTTGATTATGTGGTGTATTGGGATTTTTTTGGTTTTCATTATGACTTGTAAAACTCCACCTAGTGGGATAAGACATAAGACTGGATGTTGTTGTATTATGACTTCTGCAAAAAAGAAAAAAATTCCTCTTCTTCTTTCCTGCTCTTTTTTTTTTTTTTTTCCGGCCTTACTCCTGCTTGTTACTTTAATGTTCTGAGAAATGTATTCTGCCTTAGAAGTCATCATGAGTGACGAAAAATATGTTATAGCTTCAAACAAAAATTGTTTACAAGGGAAAACTAAGAAAGTGACCCCAAATATTAATAGATAATTAGGCGGTATATGTCAATAAAAGAAATTGACTTGAAAAGGGTAGTACTTAATTAAAATTCTAATAATTTAATTCTTTGTAATTAAAAGAATAAATCGAGAATTAAGAGTGTCAATAATCTTGCTGTAAAAATGTTTCTGAATTCTTATAACAGTCATGTCATAATTGTTTTAAACAAATAAAGGTGTCCTTTTTTTTCCTCTCATTTTGGTACTCTAAAAAGTCAATTGAGTCCATTATCTGTGCCTAAATTTCCATTCATTTAAGCTAAGCACAGACGAAAGCATATGGCATGGCTTTGTAATATACATATATTATCTTTTCAATAATCACCCAATAATCAACTTATTTTACAAGAAAATGCTATTTGTGCTGAGTAATTATGAAGCAATGTCACTGTATGGATATGGTCTATCTTATCTCTATCCTTTCCCATTGATCTATCACCTTCAGCTATTCAGTCAGCACTCAATAAAGACTTTTAGAAGAGAGTACTTTTCACTGATATTTATCATCTTGGCATTGGTTGGTAAGTATACACAGAAATTGTTTCATAAGATTTCTAGCCTAGATATTTAGAATGGCTGTATTGGGCCAAGATTGCTGCCCTTATGGTCTTGCTTGTGTTTTCTTGATGTGTTGTAGTTATTTGTACTTCTCTGGAACTTATTCTGAAGCGCATAAAAATTAGAATGCTGAATTAACATTATGTCGTCATTGACCAGTTCATCAGATTCTGCATTTGGGATGGACATGATCAAGAGGATGCTCCAGAATGGGCATCCAACAATGCTAAGTTGATTGTCAGAGTTTGTAGAGCTATGCATGAGGTTAAAAATAATCTTACTGTTCATATGCTTAAGCTGGAAATTTGGTATTGAAGAAAGCTGCCAAATAAGGTAAGGTTCAATCTCTCTGTCAAAGCAGAATCTATGGTTGGGGGCAAGTTTAGATTTTTGTCTTTGTAAATAATTCCACTTTTATTTTCTTTCTTTTCATTTATCTGTTTTATTTCTTTTATTTGTCTTATAGCGTACTGTATAAGCTATGTCCATATCACACAAACAAAACAGACCACAAGTATCCTACAGCACATTGTGTCAATATGACGGGCTTTGCCTGTTAAATGAAAACATGAATACTATGAAGTGTGCTTACTCTATATTTGCTAGTTCAGTGGTGCTGATATAGTTGTCTGAATCATATGCTTTCATGTATTCATTTGCTTGTGTTTGTGAATCCTCGTGTGCAAGTCCTCTCAATTGCTCGAGTTTTCCAAACACGTCATCTCGGATGATTCTAACAGCACCTGCCTTCTCTGCTGTGACGGCCATTCTGAATTTGGCTAATAGGCAGCAAAATCATATTTTGGTTGACATGACTCCTATTTCTGATTGGATTCATACTTGTCAACTGGGTTTTTCGGCGAAGATAACAGGAGATATAGTTCAATCTGGTTTTCTATTTTGGAAGGAATACGAAATTGTGATGGAGGAATTTCTGAGACGGAAGAAACCAAATGCCTCGCAGTGAAAAAAATTGGACTAAAAACTTGTAACAATTGAAGGAGTCGTTTGATTTAGTTAAGTATTCGCGATCAAATCTTGTTTTCATCCTCAGAAGAAAAAGACATACAAAACAAAAACGCCACCGGTGTTGACTTGCTACTGCATTCTGTCTATCAGGCCTTCTTTTTTCTTTTGATTTTCTCCAAAAGTAGTTATTACCAAAATCAGCGTCTAGAAGATTACCTTTCCCTATTTAAACCAAGGACTGCACTGTACCAAAAAAACTTCATAGAGCAACAATTAATGGAGGTGGGGGCATACACTCCCTCTTGGCACGAAAGTGGCTATATCTATGACTATCAAACTGTGAATTGCCACGTGTTAGTTTATATTAGCATCAAGTCATACAAAAAAAAGGTGGCTATGACACTATTTTTCGTTTGCAATTAATTAATTACGCTAATTCTAAATATGAGGAAACAACTTTTTTCCTTTTCTGTTTTTTTTGAATAAAACACAGGGGCAAAAGCTCCCCCCCAACAAAAAAAAGTTACATTGTCAGGGAGTGAGGGAGGCATGATAGCTCCTATAAATCAGCATAAATTAACGTGACATTTGATACATAAAAATAATAATTTTATTTTATATTTATTTTTTAAAATGAGATATTTCTATATTTATTTATAAAAAAATTTATAGAATTATAATTTTATTTCATATCTCATTTCATGAAATCATAAATAGAGTATGGAATTCATTCCTTTCTAAAGAGATAAGATTGAGACTTTATGTTACGTGAAATAGGATTTTTTTTTTATGCACCCAGAGTATTCCTCTACCTAAAAAGTGAAAGACTAATCTCCGATCCTTCGGTCGTGTCTCTCATGAAAGTTAAGTTTACCAACAGAGCATGCTTCATTCACATCCACTAGGATTCGAACTTTCATGAAATATGATTAAAATTATTTAGATACCCATAAAAAATTTATAAATTTATATCTATTATCTTTCTTATATTTTTTTTACAAAAAAATATTATCTTTCTTATATTTCAGTTTATTGTGTAATTTTTTATGATCAAATATATGTATTTGATTACTTATTAATACTATTTTAGTTTATCAATATAATTTTTAGTCTCGAAGTAGATAATTTATCTTTGATTTAAAAACTTATTTATATAAAAAAATAAATATAAAGTATTTATTTGACATAATAATATTATTCTTTTAAAATATGATAATATTTATTCTAATCAAATTATAAAATAAAAAATAAATTAAACATTATTGTTCATGTTTAAAAGTTTTTTTTTCTTATAAGGAGTATTTATGTCATTTAAATTAACTTTGATTTCATTTCACAATAATTTTATGTATCAAATAGTATAATAATTTAAAAAGACATTCTATTCTAAATATTATCAAACTGTGAATTAAGAATAATTATTTTATTTTACTCCATTCGATTATATTTTTATTTCATTTTAATTCCACTAAATCATCATTTTATGTATATCAAACGTTACGTGAATGATTAAGCTCTGCAGGAGGAGTGTTTAGGAGGATGAATTCATAATCTTTTGCAAGAGATTTCAGTTTGCTAGCCAACCAGCATATCAGTTGCCTTCTCTCCAAGTATGTTTAATCACTACTCACAAGGATATCAACAATAGAGGCGGAATCACTTTCCACTATAACTTGCTCGAAACCCGCATCCCAAGCCGTCCTCAATCCCCACCAAATCTCCCACAGTTCTGCAACAAAAGCACAGCAGCACCCAATGTGATAAGTGAACCCCATAATCCACCTTCCATCCGAACCACGCAAAACCCGACACAACCAGCATCATCTGGATTTCCTTTAGAAGCCCCATTAGTGTTTAGCTTCACCCAAGGATGAGGGAAATGCCCATCTAATCTCTAGCAGCGTGTGAAAACAACATTGCTTTGGTTAGAACAAAGGCACGAAATTCAAAATTTTATGTATAAAATTCCAGGCTAAAAATTAGAGATATATGAATTACAATATGCACAGCCATTGGTTGTTAAAAGTTGAATAATGAAAAATTTTATCGATAAACATCACATACAATTTTATATACATTATTCATCTTTGCAACTGGAATTTTCAACACCTACTGTAGAATGAGAGGACCCAGCAAGTGGATGGTTAGACACGGAATTCTCCTGTGGAAACAAAAAACATCAATGTTGTTCTGCACCAATTACTGAGATAATGATAACGGCCTTCTTGGCTCCTTCTCTGGTACTAGCTTAAGTTTATTACTGATAAGAGAAATTTTTATATATTTTTTGCGTAAGTGAATTTTCTTATTTTATATAAATAGATATAAAATAAATAAGTATGTGATGTCAAATTTGATATTATTTTTATATATTTTTATTGCATACACTTATATATAATAAGAAAAAGTGTTACTTCAAGGGTATTTTTTATTTTTAAAAAAAATTTTAATAAAATTTTGATTATAAATTATTTTAAAAAATTAAATTAATTTAAATATGCGATAAGCCACGTATATACAAATGCACAGACATGTTAGGGCTCATTTTGTAATGGGCATTGGATTTTTTTTTTCTGAGAATTTTAAAGGAAGTATTTTTTAAAAAAGAATAATTTATGGCTTGAAAATTTTCAAGAGAAATTAAAATATATTGGTTTATTTAGCAAAAGCTTAATGTTTGGATTAAACTTTGAAGTTACATATCTATAACTGATTTTCTTTTATTACTACAGGTTATAGAATGGTAGGAGATTTTCTCTTTTTTTTTTTTAACCCTCTCCTTTATTAACAAAGATAAAGTTTGATTTGAGATCTGATTACAAATAATTTCTATTTGAAATCAGAGCAAATGACATATTCAGTTGCGATCCGTAGAAGGCAAGAGCAAAGCTCTTGCGGTTTGGAGAACATGGGCATGTGATCAGCAGCAGCAATCACTTTGACGTCGTTAGTAGGGTTTCGTTCAATCATCCACAACTGGAAGTCCTTCTTGACCACTTTGTCTTGTTCGCACACTATGTAGACTTTGGGCACAGTTCCGTAGTTGTCACTTGTGAGTCCTGTTTCTTCACGTAACAATTCTTGATCACCATAGAGGCGGGTGGGTCTCAGCAGTGACATTGCAAGGGTCAAGTCCTGGTTCGTGTATTTATTCAGTATATGTCATTGTCAAATTTAGCGTTAAGTAAGTTATCAGATTTCTAATAATGTGTAAAATCAATATCTAATAAGCTCTTGTTTATGTGAATTTTGAATCTATAATGTAAATAAACATTACTATAATCTAGAACCAAAACATGTATTCAATTTTGCAGATCCATTGTAATGCCCATGAAATTTTTTTTGATTAGATAACATCATAGTTTGTTTTTGCATGTTTTAATTTACTTACAATTTGTAATTTTGTGATTTAAAAAGTGATATTTTACTTCTATATGTAACCCTTGGTGATTTTTGTCACCTAAATTATTATTATGTATTATGATTTCAAACAAAGCTTGTAATATTATATCTATCATTCATTACTCATCTATTTGATACATATTATATATCTATGTAAGCTTATCTTACGTACAATAAATCGATCGAGCATTACTATTTGACACAAAATTATTTTTACGAATTTAATTACAAATGAAGTGCCAAGATGAAATGGTTGGCTTTTGACAACACCTTTCTTGGAGGAAAGCACGGTGATTGGAGAGAATTGATTTCGTAGGCCATTTCGTAAAAAAGTCTTCGTAAGAATTAGCATTTCTGAAATCGATATAAATATTTTAGTCAAAAACATAATAAGGTTTCAAAATTAAGACAAAAGTTTTGAGTTTACTAATTCTTGACAACTATAGCAAAAATTCATGGTCATTAAATCAACTTTGTTGTTTAATATCTCTCTGAATTTTTATCTGTTTTATACATATATATCTTCTTTCATGGAAACAAAGACATATAATATTTTATATTAAAATTTTGTAATGGAAAAAGATGTCAACTATTATAAATTAAGTTTGCTATGTAAATATGATTTGTTTTCTGGTAAAAGTCTAAAATTTATGAACTTCAAAGACTAAAGTTTAAATAAAGCAGATTGAGTGGGATTCGATTTTGGAAATAAGCAGTCTTAAAAAAAATTTTGATATTACTTGAATTATATTTTTTTAGGCAAATTTTGCCTTCAATTTGAAGTCATATTTTTGTGTCAAAAACAAGTAATAAACAAAAATAACTTGCATGAGTAATTTACATATTAGCAAATAGAAAAATATACAAATAAAATAATAACAATATGAAAACAAATGTATAATACGTTGAGATAATTTCTCAAAATGAAAACTTGCTATATTTTGAATTGAAAAGACATACCTCAGGTGGAGATAGTTGGTACAAGTTGGATGCTAAGAAGTGGGGCCCAAATACAATAGATCCATGTGGATGATCGCCCTGGCCCTCATCAAACGTTATCTTTGAGTCCAAGTTCGATTCCAATCTTCGACCATACTGCAATTTTGGAAATTAAAATGAAGGTACAGTGAATTGACAAATGGAAAAACAGAGATGGAGACAGAGAGAGCAGAGCACCCCGTAAAGTGTCAAAGTTAAAGCTATTATTGGCCATTAAAAATAAGGAAGAAGGGTACTATATATATATATAGTAATTCATTAATTAAATTATCCATACATCTATCAATATACAGGACGATACAAAGAATTAGTGCTCTCAAAAGCATCTGAATCATTGAATAGATATGAGGTGGCACAAAATTTCTAATAGCGATAAAAAAATCTACACAGATAGATATAGATATATGAATATTCAACAATCAAAACTCATCCTTCATTTTCATATTTTTTACGATAAGAACAACCAACCCTGACCTTCTGCTTAGCTCCTCTCATCAATAATATCTTCTTTCTTGTAAATTGGAATTAAAATCAACCAAAAGCTTAATAATTTTCTAAAAGATTTACTTTTCAGAACCAAAACTTTTGATGAATGAATTGCTTTCCTCATAAATTGATATGTAAGTTTTTTGTTTAACAATTTTCAAGACTGCCTTAAAGTGTATGGACTATGAGAAAGCACATATATAGTTCCGGTGAGTACCTCTTCCATAAGAGTCACAAAGCTTAGGTCGGGAGCAGGCATCATAGCGGCAATAAATACTGCAACTGCAATCTTCTTTGGGAACATTTCCATGGCCATAGATATGCAGGTCCCACCCAAGCTATGACCCACCAGGATTACTCGTTCCTCTGGTGGCAAAGACCCCAGAAATTCCTTCAATGGCTCAAAATACTCTGTGATTGAGTTCAGCTCGTGCACCTGCTTTGGATGGATGCCAGAAGCAGCCATGTCTAGAGCTGTGACTCTGTGTCCTGCAGATTTCAACAGAGGGGCCACCTTGTACCAACACCACGCCCCATGGCAGGCTCCATGAACCATGACGAAATGACTTTTCCCCTTTTCCATCTTGGCTACTAGTTACTCTTGCTCTGCCTGGTGCTAGCTTAATTACTCGTATATATAATCTTGTCTAGAACTTCCACCTTTCTTGGCTCCCCCGTCTTTGTTTTTATCCGCGACTATTTTCGTATTTAGATTTTTATTTTTCATTTTTTTTATCTTTTGTATTTTGGTACTGGATTTTTCCTTGTTTTTCCCAATAAATACAAGGTGAGGAAGTTTCTTGCTTTATGCCTTTGCGTGTAACTGGCTCTGGCACGCCGGCCACGGGTACTAACAGTCAATTATGCATCGTTCATATTAATATATCCAATCTAAATTAAATTATTAATATTTAATCTATTTATATTTAAGATCAATTTAATTTATTTAATTATAATAATAAATTAATTAATTTAAATAAATTAAATTAATTTAAATAAATTAAATTAATTTAAATAAATTAAATTAATTTAAATTAATAAATAATTAATAAATTAACTAAAATATTTTAAATTTAAAACTAAAAAAAAACAGAACAAAAAAAATAAAAGACTTAATGTATTTAATAGATTTGGATGGAAAAAATATATATTGAATTTGAGATGAATTCAATAAATTATGAGTAAATTATAAAATTAAATATTTAATAGATATGTTTAATCTGTTAATTTATTTATTAATTAAAATTAATTTGATTTATTTAATTCATTAAATTTATTATTTTAATTAAAAAAATTAAATGGATTGAGATAGGATTGGATTGCATGATGGACAGTTATCACTCCTAATTGAGAGGTACGTAGGGGAAAAGATGCGCACTGCATTGATTTCTTGTGAACAAAATTCCACGTTTCGACAGGCAAGAAGCCAAGAACCCTATTTTTTCAATGAGAAAGGTACGAATGCCGCTTTTCTTCGCAGCCCCTATTAAACTTTTCATACACAGTAGTTTACGAATGTCCCACGTGTCATCCATTTTTACGAGAGAAATTCATTGATTTGATGGAGAAGAATTTTTTTTTGGGTCCATGTAAGTAAATATAATGTGAGTGTATAAAAATAATGTTAAATTTAATATTATATATTTATTTATTTTATATTTATTGTATATAAATTTTTTAAAAAAATATATATATTTTTTTAAAAAATTATAATTCACGTTAATTATTGAATGAGATATTAAATTAGACGGTACCAACCTAATAATTTTTCTTTTTACGAAACCATGCGTGGCAGCTGTAGTTACTTGGAAAATGAGGACACGAGGTTCTCGCCAAACTGACGATTTCTGCATACCGCCCGTTTGTTTTGGATTTTAGGAAGGTCAAACTCCCGTTTGCGTTTATTAAAATGAGGTTTTATAGTATTTATTATGTTTAGCTATTTTATTGCTGCAAACAGACATGATACTGTGTTGATCAAAATTAATTTTAGTCAAAGTAACTTTAAATAGCTTTCACTTTTAAACTATTGAAACGTGGATCGTTAATTTACTATAGTGCCCTTATTTATATTTCTCTTTCTCTCTTTTAAGGATACATTCCATTTTTTTTTATTACATGTATGATAATTTTATGTTTAAAAGTGATCTTATTTTATACTATTTAAATAAAAATAATTTTTTTAAATTAATTTTTAAAATATTATTTCTAAACACAAATCAATTATTTTGATATTAATTCTTTTAACATTAATTCTTTTAAAAGTAATTTTACTAAAAAATAAACCAAACATATAAATATATGGCAATACGGCAGGAAATAGTCGACTACGACAAATGTTTAGAAATAAATTAATGAATCCAGGAGATGTCTGGTCCCATTTTTCGTTTGAAATTGGATTAATAATGCAATTTTATAATATAATTGGTTATCAGATTTTAAATTTTATATATGGTAATGCTTTTCAAAATTGAAATTTTATTTCTTTATATACAAATTTCAACAAAAAAAAAATATAATTAAATAAAACTCTTTGTAATTGACCTTAACATTTTTTATTTTAAAATATAAATAATTATTTTTCACACTTTACAACCATCACTTAACTATATAACATAACAACCATGGCCTTTGCCACCATCCCCGTGAACCGTCTTCAATGTTGTGTCAAACCAATCATTTTATTTGGCCAAATCTTTTACAGCCAATATAAAATCACCGTAAATAAGAAAAAACATCTCAAACATAACATTGATAAATAATAACTTATTTAGTTAAAATAATTTTATTAATTTTAATTATATAAGACTATATAAAATAAAATAATTTAATTTTTAACTTGTTATATAATTAAAATTAAATAAAAATATTTTAATTAAATATTATATTATTTAATATTTTATTTAAATATTATATAAAAATAAATAATATTAATTATATTATATTATTTATTATTTATATAATTTATTTAATAAATCTAAGTTCATAAATCAAATTTAAAAAGTTAATATGACACTCAAAAAATACATCCTTTAATTTTTTTAATATAAAAAATTTATTTTTAAGTGACCAAAAAGTAAAAAAACCAACTGGTGACCCCTACCCCTTTATGCACTTGGCCTAAGGCAGCCTGGCGCCCATATCATCAGCTTTTGAGTTCTGTTAATGTTGATCCCACTGCCATAACCATAGTTGTCATGGTTCAACCATCATTTCAACTCTACATTGTTGCTATGGGAATCATGAACATTATAATAAATTTTTTTTTATGTCTATAATAAAATATTTTAAATAATATCTCAACTTATGATTAAATAATATTAACTATCAATCAAAATTAAACTTTATAATAAACTTAAACTGTCAATATGATTGGTGGATAATATATAGTATCAGAGCGTCTTAACTTATAAGACTGGTAAAAAATTAAATCTTTGTTGACTTTCTTATTTTTTAATTTTATATAATAAAAGTGATTTACATTTTTAAATATAAAAATTGTGATTTAATTTTTGAGAGTAAAATTTTATAAGAATGTCATACTATTATTACTCTTAATTTAAAAAAATCAGATCTATGAACCAGTTTATATAAATTGAATTCCATAAAAATACTATTAATTTATAAAAAAACTAAAAAAAATCCATGCATAATATCAAGCCTGCCTTTTATATGTCTAAAGTATTTTCATATGTTTTTTTAATGTAAAAATGACTTTAGCCCATGCAGTCGTGTTAAAAAGCAACTAAATTAAACTTATTTTATCTAAACCATACTCTTATTTATAAAATGTATGAGTTTTCTCACTTATATAATTTTACCGTTCATTCCTATTTCATATGATATTTCTACTCACATTTTAATTTATAGACATTGGAGGTTTGTTGCCTTCTTAGACCCCTCATCAGATGCCGGTTCTCTTCTGTCTTTCCAATCAAAAATTCTATCTTCTATTCACCGAACGATTTTCTCATTATAGGGATATGCAAAGGTTCATATTATTATAACAGGAATTAATTATTTTGTTTAATATTTTAAGACCTGGAAAAGAAATGTGGTTTATTACTTAATGAATCCAACCAGGTCTTGAAAATCTCGTATAACATCTAAATTATTTAAAATAAATTTGATAAAATATATATTACAATTATTATATGTGTATACAAATTATTACTATAATAAACATTAAAGATTTAGAATATAATTTTTTTAATTTTTTTTAATTTATTAATAATTTTAGATAATTTTGTCTCTTGTAACTCAAAATTAAGACACGCTATTGAAAAAGTTGATAATACATTCTAAAATTTTAATTTTGCAAAGAATCGATAGATTTTTTTAAAATTGACCTAATTTATTTTCTGTTTTTTTTGTTAAATTTGATAAAGTCTCATCAATTGTGAATGGATGAATTGCAAGGATGTATTTAAAATTCGAACCCAACCGTTAAAAAATTCGCTAAGCAATTCAATTAGTTTCATAAACTCAGTTCAATTGATTTTTAAAATAATGAATATATTTTTTTTTAAAGTATCATCTAACTTATTAAGTGAGAGACTAATTTTTCAGAATATGATCAAGCACTGAAATGGGATCCTCCTTTTAAGGATATTTGCTTCATATGAAATGAAATTTTTATCACTGAGATCGATCATTAAAAAAATTTGAACTCTTTCTATCGAGATCAAGACCTATTGATAAATAATGAATATATTTAACAAAAGACATTTCTATTGAAATAATGGAATGCTCGGAATGAGTTAGCTGGCTTCATTGAATAAATGCAACTGAGTGGACATCCTCAATTTTCCGAGTGCAAGATTGTTTTTCTAATTAGTTGAACAGTTGGGTTGAAATCCTCTAATCTATTTTCTCTCTTTATTTATTTTAGGGTTTGTATAATATTTTAAATGTAATTTTAATTTAAAAAGTCTATTTAATTTAAAATAATTATTTTTTCTTTTTGTATTAATTATACTTTTTTAAATATAAATTATTTTAATGAAATTTACTTTTTATTAAAATTAAATTTATAAAATCAGATTTATTTAAAACCAAACGTGCAAAATCTAATTCAAACTTATAAAACAATCAGGGACACTTCAATCCAAAATTTGAAGTACAGGCACTAACTACTACTTTTAAACTGAACTTTGTATTTTCCTATATATATATATATATATATATATATATTGGAAAGACGGAGCAAGCCCAGCAAAAGGATAATGGCCGAAGGAAGCATGAACCAAAAGCATTTTGTTCTGGTGCTGGGGTTTGCCATGGCGCTTGGTGTTGGTACAAGCTAAAGCCACGGTTGCAGTCCGCAGGCCGCAAGGTCACAGTCCTCGACCTTGCAGCTTCTGGCATCAACAAAAAGAAACTTGAAGACGTTGACACGTTTTTAGAGTATTCTAAACCTTTGTTGGAGTTCTTGGCCTTGCTCCAAATGAAAAGGTTGCTCTTGTGGGACTCAGCTTTGGAGGGATAAGCATAGCCTTGCCATGGACATGTTTCCAGAAAAGATAGCAGTTGGAGTCTTCGTGATAGCTTTTGCGCCTGATACCCAACAGAAACCATCGTATGTCTTAGAAGAGGTACGGTTCTGCAAACATTTTCCTTGGTACTTAGAATTATTATGATTTCATTTATCAAAATTCAGAGATGAGAATGTTGCTCAAATTTATAATGAGATTCCAAGTTAATTAGATATGTAAATTCCGACATTGAGCCGTCTTGGAATATGATAAGAAAAATTTTCGACCCAATTAATAAACATCAATAGTACATTTTCTTGGTCTTATTGTTCATTTTTAATCTACTTGTCCTTTTGATGTGGATAGACGTTGAGAGAAATCCAATTACTGGATGGTTAGAAGCTGAGATCTCGTCCTGTGGAAGCAAAACGTCATTGTTTCTTGGCCCCAAGTTTTGTCCACATAGTTCTATCAACTCTGCTCCACTGAGGTACTTGTGGCTCCTTGTCTTGAAGCTTCTTCCCTGGCACTGTCACACACACGGATACACACACATGCTTGCACCCCATTCAAAATCTATTTGGGTTGGATTTTGCAGGATCTTGAATTGGCTAAGACTTTAGTAAGGACGGGGTCACTTTTTCTTGAAGACCTGTCCAAGGCAGAGAATTTTTCCAAAGAGGGATATGGGTCGGTTCCAAGGGCTTATATTGTCTGCAATGATGACTTAGCAATTCCATTGTAGTATCAGCAATGGATGATCCGAAATGCTGGGATTGATGACAAGCGGGAGATCAAGGGCACAGATCATATGGTTATGCTTTTCAAACCCCAAGAACTTTGTTTATCTCTCGTCGATATAGCTGATAAGTACGCTTAAATAAATGTTGTTCAAGTCATTACGGGTGAATAGTGATAAAAAATATGAATAATTTATTAAAACATTATAAATTTAAACTTTTGTATCTTGTTATAATGAAAAAAAATAAATTCCCGATATTCGTTTTTACCTTTATGTATGTGATCTTGTGTGTAAACATTTTGGTAAATTCTCGCTTAAGACAAGGGAGTCATCAGTAAAGTGGGATACAAACAAAGCGACATGTACCAAGAGCAAAAAATAAGAAGATAGACAATAACATATTGTATTACTATATGAACATACCATATTTTTTCTTTAATGAAATGTTCAATGAAAAATCTATAAAAAAAATGTTCCAAGAATCATTTTATAGTCTATACTAATAGGTGTGTGTCTCCGATCTGTTGAAGCCTTGAAGGCAAATGTGTGTTAAAACTTAAAAGTGTTTATGGTTTCGTTTTGTTTGATTTTCAAAAAAAGAAAGTTTATATGAAATTTTATTTTTTTATTTTCATGACCCAATTAATATAAAATTGGCTTACAAATTTTAATATAAATACAATCAAATCGATGTTAACAATAAATTAACTTAAGTATTTTTATACAAATAATAATGAATAAAAATTTAATTATTATAAGTATATAATTTTTTATAATATATATAAGTATATAAATTTAGTTTAGTTTGATTTTAAAAATAAAAATAAAAAATAACTCAAACTAATTGATTTTTATAAAAAATAATTAAATAAATTATTTGATTTTTTAATTTTTTGATTTAAATTAATTTAGTTCAGTTATAAACACTAGTGCAAATAAAACATGATCACATATTAGAGGCAGTAATTACTTTGGTCTCGTTAACCTCATTTTAAGACCAAGCACGCCGCAAACTTCTTACAGCACTCACGTGATTCATTTCGTAACGGTTCCACTTCCAATTGGACGAGGGGGGTGGCTTGCTTGATCGTACTAGCCAGGATCATGACACAAAATTTAGATGATATCACATTTGATTGTGTAAGCAGAGTATCTTGTTACTGTTAAAAGGGGATTTGACTTTTTTAAGGTGGAGGTTACATTTTAAAAAATAAAATAAAAAATATTATTAATTATTGATAAAAAATTAAAAAATAAATTTTAATAATTATATAATTTATTTTATATATTTTTTATTTTAATTTTAACTGTTAATTTTTATAATAATTAATCTTTTTTATTTTATTTTTTTAAAATAAATCCTCTGTTTTAAAAAAGTTAAATCCGTTAAAAGGGGTCGTGATCAAATCTTATTTTCGTCCTAAGAGGAAAAAGAAATACAAAACAAAATGTCAATAAGCTCTTGAGCTATCATTTTGCAACAGATTACAGATCACTCAGTGACAGGTGTTGATTTCGTACTGCATTCTGTCTGTCACCGGTTAGGGCACTGTACCAATAAAGCTTATAGAGTTAAGGGTATACGTGAATCAGGTTGAGTTATCTTTGAGGGCATTTTTTCATCTAATTCACTAATATTTTTGTATTTAATTTATTTATCAAAGCATTTGCTTGGGTTAAGTTGGAAATTTTTTTTAAAAAAATTCGAACTAAACTAACCTACGGTATGAATAAATTGAGTTGAGTTAAATCTATAAATTTGACATGTATTAAAAAAATTTTATTTACTAAAATAAATGTCAAAATTAATACGAAAATAAAAAATTTATCATACATCATAATAAATAATTTAATAAATTTTAATAAAAAAATAATATGTAAAGTCTCAAATAAACTAAAAATAAAATATAATAAATTTCAAAACATAAATATAATATAATAAGTCTTAATCTTAAATTTAATAAATATTAACAGAAGTCTTAAAAATCAATACAATAAGTCACATATGATTTGAAAGATAAAAAAAATGAATATTAACAAATAACATAATTTTTTATTTAAAATAATAAGTTAAGTTAAATTGTGTGAGTTAAAATTTTTTTAATCTATAACTTAACCTATCATTATTAAATTAAAAATTTTTAAACTTAATACAATCTATAAATCTAATTTAACACATTAATTATAAATTAAATTAAATTAAAATCTATAAATTTATATATTAACTCGACTCAATAAACACCTTCACACGAAGCAACGTCAGTAAAAGGAATGGGGGCATACACTTTCTTTCGGCACAGAAGTGGCTATATATGTGACTACCAAACTGTGAATTGCCACGTGTTAGTTTATAGATGGAGAAAATATATATTGGATTTGAAATGAATTCAATAGATTATGAGTAAATTATAAAATTAATATTTAATATATATGTTTAGTTTATTAATTTTCTTATTAATTAAAATTAATTCAATTAATTTAATTTATTAAATTTATAATTTTAATTAGATAAATTAAATGAATTGAAGTAGGATTGGATTGGATGATGGGCAACTTATCACCCCTAATTGAGAGGCACGTAGAGGAAAAGATGTGCACTGCATTGAGTTCTTGCAAACAAAATTCCACGTTTCGACGGGCAGGAAGCCAAGGACCCTATTTTTTTAATGAGAAAGGTACGAATGCCGCTTTTCTTCGCAGCCCCTGTAAAACTTTCCATATACAGTAGTTTACAAATGTCCCACGTGTCATCCATTTTTACGAGAGAAATTAAGTGATTTCATGGAGTAGTATTTTTTTTTTCTATTCATATAAGTAAATATAATATAAATGTATAAAAATAATGTTAAATTTAATATTATATATTTATTTATTTTATATTTGTTATATAAATTTTTTTTTAAAATATCTATTATTTTTTTAAAAATTATAACTCACGTTAATGATTAAATGAGGTATTAAATTAGACGGTACCAACCTAATAATTTTTCTTTTTTACGAAACCATGCGTGGCAGTTGTAGTTACTTGGAAAATGAGGGCATGAGGCTCGCGCCAAACTGGACGATTTCTACGGAGTGCCCTTATTAATTATAGTGAAAGTAACTTCAAATAGTTTTTACTTTTGCACTATTGAAAAGTGGATAGTTAATTTACTAGAATACCCTTATTTATACCTCTCTTTCTTTTTTTTAAGGATACATTCCATTTTTTTTGTTACATGTTTGATAATTTTATCTTTAAAAGTAATTTTACTTTACACTATCCAAACAAAAATAATTTTTTTAATTAATTTTTAAAATATCATTTCTAAACACAAATCAATTCTTTTGATGTTAATTTTTGTAATATCAATTCTTTTAATATCAATTTTTTTAAAAATAATTTTACTAAAATCTAAATCAAGCATACAAATATATGGCAATACGGCAGGAAATAATGGACTACGACAAATGTTTAGAAATAAATTAATGAATCCAGGAGATGTCTGGTCCCATCTCATGTTTGAAATTGGATTAATAATTCATTTTTATAATATAATTGGTTATCAGATTTTAAATTTTATATATGGTAATGCTTTTTAAAATTGAAATTTTATTTTTTTATATACAAATTTCAAGAAAAAAATATAATTAAATAAAACTCTTTGTAATTGACCTTAACAGTTTTTATTTTAAAATATAAATAATTATTTTTCACATTTTACAACCATCACTTAAATATATAACATAACAATCATGGCCTTTGCCACCATCCCCGTGAGCCGTCTTCAATGTTGTGTCAAACCAATCCTTTCATTTGGCCAAATCTTTTCCAGCCAAGCATCCTAACCCTTTTATTACATAAATTTTTAAACATATAAAATCACCGTAAATAAGGAAACAAATCTCAAACATAACATCAATAAATAGTAACTTATTTAGTTAAGATAATATTATTTAATCTTAATTATATAAAATTATATAAAATAATTTAATTTAATTTCTAATTTATTATACAGTTAAAATTAAATAAAATTATTTTAATTAAATATTATATTATTTAATATTTTATTTAAATATTATATAAAAATAAAATAATATTAATTATATTATATTATTTATTATTTATATAATTTGTTTAATTGATCTAAGTTCATAAACCAAGTTTAAAAAGTTAATATGACACTCAAAAAATACATCCTCCAATTTTTTTATATAAAAAATTATTTTTAAGTGACTAAAAAAACCAACTGGTGACCCTACCCTTTATGCCCTTGGCCCAAGGTAGCCTAGCGCTCTAATCATCAGCTTTTAACTTTTGTTAATGTTGATCCCACTGCCACAACCATAGTTGTCATGGTTCAAACATCATTTCAACTCTACATTGTTGCCATGGGAATCATCAACATTATAATAAAAAAAAAATTTATGTCTATAATAAAATATTTTGAATGAAATCGCAATTTAAGATTAAATAATATTAATCATCAATTAAAATTAAACTTTATAATAAACTTAAATTGTCAAGATGATTGGCGCATAATATATAACATCATAATCGTCTTAACTTATAAGTGATGAAGAATTTAATCTTTGTTAGTTTTATTATTTTTTAATTTTATATAATGAAAATAAGTTATATTTTTAAATATAAAAATTATAATTTAATTTTAGAGAATAATATTTTATAGAGAATGTCATATCATTATCACTCCTAATTTAAAGATATTAGACTTATAAAATAATTTATATAAACTGAATTTTATAAAAATACTATTAATTTATAAAAAGACTAAAAAAATCCATGCATAATGTCAAGCCTTCCTTTTATATGTCTAAAGTATTTTCATATATATTTTTTAATGTAAAAATGACTTCAGCCCTTGCATTCGTGCTAAGAAGCAGCTAAATTAAACTTATTTTATCTAAACCATACTCTTATTCATAAGATGTATGAGTCTTCTTAATTATATAATTTTACTATTTATCTTTATCTCATATGAGATTTTTACTCACATTTTAATTTATAGACATTGGAAGTTCGTTGCCTTCTTAGACCCCTCATCGGATGCAGGTTCTCTTCTGTCTTTCCAATTAAAAATTCTATCATCTATTCACCGAACGATTTTCTCATTATAGGATATGCAAAGGTTCATATTATTATAACATGAATCAATTATTTGTATTTAGTATTTTAAGAACTGGAAAAGAAATGTGGTTTATTATTTAATCAATTCAACCAGTGCTTGAAAATCTAGTATGACATCTAAATTATTTAAAATAAATTTGATAAAATTATATATTACAATTATTATATGTGTATATAAATTATTACTATAATAAACATTAAAGATTTAATATATAAATTTTTCTTTAATTTTTTTAATTTATTAATAATTTTAGATAATTTTGTCTCATGTAACTTAAAATTAAGACAAGTTATTGAAAAAGTTAACAATACATTTTAGAAATTTAATTTTGCAAAGAATCGATCGATTTTTTTAAAACTGACCAAATTTTTTTCTTTTTTCTTTTGTTAAATTGATAAAGTTTTATCAATTGTGAATGGTTGAATTGCAAGGATGTATTTAAAATTCGAACCCAACCGTTAAAAAATTTGCTAAGCAATTCAATTAGTTTCATCAACTCAGTTCAATTGATTTTTAAAATAATGAATATTTTTTTTAAAGTATCATCTCACTTATTAGGTAAGAGACTAATTTCTCATAATATGATCAAAGGTTGAAATGAGATCCTCATCTTAAAGATATTCGCTTCATGCAAAATGAAATTTCTATCATTGAATTCGATCATTAAAAGAATATGAACTCTTTCTATTCGGACCAAGACTCGTCGATAAATAATGAATATATTTTAACAAAAGACATTTCTATTGAAATAATGGAATGCTCGGAATGAGTTAGCTGGCTTCATTGAATAAATGCAACTGAGTGTACATACTCAATTTTCCGAGTGCAAGATTGTTTTTCTAATTAGTTGAACAGTTGGGTTGAAATCCTCTAATATGTTCTCTATCTTTATTTATTTTAGTGTTTGTATAATATTTTAAATGTGATTTTAATTTTAAAAGTCTATTTAATTTAAAATAATTATTTTTTATTTATGATTAATTATACTTTTTTAAATATAAATTATTTTAATTAAATTTACTTTCTATTAAAATTAAAATTATAAAATCAAATTTATTTAAAATCAAACGTGCAAAATCTAATTCAAACTTATAAAACAATTAGGGACATTTTGTAGTACAGGCACTAACTACTACTTTTAAACTAAACTTTGTATTTTTCCTGTGTGTGTGTGTGTGTGTGTGTGTGTGTGTGTGGAAAGACGGAGCAAGCCAAGCAAAAGATAATGGCTGAAGGAAGTATGAACCAAAAGCATTTTGTTCTAGTGCATGGGGTTTGCCATGGCGCTTGGTGCTGGCACAAGCTAAAGCCACAGTGGCAGTCCGCAGGCCACAAGGTCACAGTCCTCGACCTTGCAGCTTCTGGCATCAACACAAAGAAACTTGAAGACGTTGATACGTTTTCAGAGTATTCTAAACCTTTGTTGGAGTTCTTGGCCTCACTTGCTCCAAATGAAAAGGTTGCTCTTGTGGGAACTCAGCTTTGGAGGGATAAGCATAGCCTTGCCATGGACATGTTTCCAGAAAAGATAGCAGTTGGAGTCTTCGTGACAGCTTTTTGCGCCTGATTCCCAACAGAAACCATCGTATGTCTTAGAAGAGGTACGGTTCTGCAAACATTTTCCTTGGTACTTAGAATTATTATGATTTCATTTATCAAAATTCAGAGATGAGAATGATGCTCAAATTTATAATGAGATTCCAAGTTAATTAGATATGTAAATTCCGACATTGAGCCGTCTTGGAATATGATAAGAAAATTTTCGACCCAATTAATAAACATCAATAGTATATTTTCTTGGTCTTATTGTTCATTTTTAATCTGCTTGTCCTTTTGATGTGGATAGTACGTTGAGAGAAATCCAATTACTGGATGGTTAGAAGCTGAGATCTCGTCCTGTGGAAGCAAAACGTCATTGTTTCTTGGCCCCAAGTTTTGTCCACATAGTTCTATCAACTCTGCTCCACTGAGGTACTTGTGGCTCCTTGTCTTGAAGCTTCTTCCCTGGCACTGTCAGACACACGGACACACACACATGCTTGCACCCCATTCAAAATCTATTTGGGTTGGATTTTGCAGGATCTTGAATTGGCTAAGACTATAGTACGGACGGGGTCACTTTTTCTTGAAGACCTGTCCAAGGCAGAGAATTTTTCCAAAGAGGGATATGGGTCGGTTCCAAGGGCTTATATTGTCTGCAATGATGACTTAGCAATTCCATTGGAGTATCAGCAAGCGATGATCCGAAATGCTGGGATTGATGACAAGCGGGAGATCAAGGGCGCAGATCATATGGTTATGCTTTTCAAACCCCAAGAACTTTGTTTATCTCTCATCGAGATAGTTGATAAATACACTTAAATAAATGTTGTTCTAGTCGTTACGGGTGGATTAGTGATAAAAAATATGAATAATTTGCAAGACATTATATATTTAAATTTTCGTGTCACTATTATAATGAAAAAGTAAATACTGTTTTTGGGATTCATTTTATACGTGACCTTGTGAGTAAAAATTTTGGCAAATTCTCGTTTAAGAGAAACCAGTCATCAATAAAGTGGGAGCCAAGCAAAGCATCTACCGAGAGCAAAGAATCAGAACACAGGATAATAACATATTGGATTACTATATGAACATCCCATATTCTTCTTTAATGAAATGTTCTATGAAGAAGTTTTAAGAAAAAAATTCCAAGAATCATTTAATAGTCTATCCTAATACGTGTTTCTCCGATCTGTTGAAGCCTTGAAGGAAAAATATGTATAGAGAACATGATCACGATTCGGAGGTAGTAATCATTTTGGTCTCGTTAATCTCATTTCAAGACCAAGCATGTCACAAACTTCTTACAATATTGGCGATGGATTATATCATAAAAGTATATTACTTTTTTAAAAAGTTAAAAATATGTGTTAATTAGTGAATAGAGTGTTCTTAACACTTCTGCTTTCAATTGGACGAGAAAAGTGACATCCTTGAAGGTACTATCTAGGGTCAAGTTACAAAATTTACGTGATATCACATTTAACATTATTTTTTTATACTTTATAATAGTAAAAAATTTTTTTTATTAATTCACTAGTGCTTATTTATCACTTAAGCTTAATGTAAGTGGACAGAGTATAAGGAAATTTCCAATTTTTTAATATATATATAATTATTTTATATACTTGCATTCAAATATCTATTATTTAAATATATAATATTTAATTTTAGGTATTTTAAAATTTTAGTCATTTTTGTTCAATTTCATCAATATTTATTTTTATTTTGAATCAATTTCGGAACATAAAATTGAGTTTGGTTTGGGAAAATGGAATTTGGGCATATACCCGTCCCGATCATTGTAACGCTGCCGTTTTAGTAAGAAACAAAAAACATTAATACAGGGGGTTGTGTTTGGGCGGTGGTTTAAGGTTATGGTTTTAGGCTTTAGCTATGCCACAGACACATGAACGAGGCATCTTGTTCTGTAGCAGCGGCTTTTGCTCTGCCTCTGGTGCAAAAATGCAGCACCGTAACATCACTGAGAAAGGCGCGTCAACTCCACGCCCTCGCCACTGTCGTCGGCTTGCAATCTCCGTTTGTGTACAACAACATCCTATCCATGTATGCGCAATGTGGTTCACTGAGGGACTCTCAGCTTGTGTTCGACGAAATGCCTCGCAGGAGTGTTGTTTCTTACAATGCGCTCGTTGCAGCCTATTCTCGAGTACCTGACCATGCCATTTTCGCCCTCAAACTCTACACCCAGATGGAAACTGGGGGCCTCAGGCCCACCAGTATGACTTTAACGAGCTTACTGCAAGCATCCTCGTCGCTTCAAGATTGGTGGGTTGGATCTTTACTCCACGCCCAAGGCGTGAGGTTGGGTTTCCTAAATGATATTTGTGTCCAAACATCTTTGCTTAACATGTACTCAAATTGCGGGGATATGAATTCTGCTGAAATGGTTTTTGGGGATATGGCTGATAGAGATGCTGTTGCTTGGAATTCTTTAATTGTGGGAAATCTGAAGAATAATAGGATCAACGAAGGTCTTCGTCTCTTTAATGCAATGGTGAGGGTTGGTTTTACCCCTACCCAATTCACATATTCTATGGCTTTGAATGCTTGTAGTCGTCTGAAAGATTATCGTTCTGGGCGATTGATTCATGCCCAAGTAATTGTTAGGAATGTGCCATACGATTTGCCTCTGCAAAATGCTCTGCTTGACATGTACTGCACTGTTGGATATACACAAACAGCATCTAGAATTTTTAGTGGAATGGAAAACCCAGATATAGTTTCATGGAATTCAATGATTTCTGGGTATTCAGAGAACGAGGACGGAAAGGATGCCATGAATTTGTTTGTCCAGTTGCAGGAATTGCGCTTTCCTGAACCAGATGAGTATACTTATGCTGCCATTATAACTGCGACTGGCGCCATTCCCATCTTCCAATTATGGAAAACCTCTCCATGCTCAGGTTTCCAAAGCAGGATTTGAGAGAAGTGTGTTTGTAGGAAGTACTCTAGTGTCTATGTATTTCAATAATCGTGAAACTGAAGCCGCTCAGCAAGTATTCTATTCAATCTCAGGGAAGGATGTTGTTCTCTGGACTGAAATGATCACTGGTTATTCTAAAATGAGTGACGCCAAGAGCGCAATTAAATGCTTTTTTGACATGTGTCATGAAGCCCATGAGGTCGATAACTATGTTCTCAGTGGTGTTTTGAGTGCATGTGCTGACCTTGCAATTTTAAGACAAGGTGAAATAATCCATTGTTATGCTGTTAAATTGGGTTATGATGTAGAAATGTCTGTTTCTGGGAGTCTAATAGATATGTATGCCAAAAACGGTAGCCTTGAAGCGGCATATTTGGTATTTTCCCAAGTTTCAGACCCAGATTTGAAGTGTTGGAACTCGATGCTTGGAGGATATAGTCGCCATGGAATGGTGGTGGAGGCATTGAAGCTTTTTGAGGAGATTCATGAACAAGGTCTGATTCCAGATCAAGTGACATTCTTGTCTCTATTGTCTGCTTGCAGCCACAGTAGGTTCGTTGAGAAAGGAAAATTCCTCTGGAATTATATGAACAGCATTGGTTTAATTCCTGGGCCCAAGCACTACTCTTGCATGGTAACTTTGTTGAGTCGAGCAGCATTACTGGAAGAGGCAGAAGAAATTATCATTAAATCCCCTTATATTGAACATAATCTAGAACTATGGAGAACTTTGCTAAGTGCCTGTGTTATAAATAAAAATTTGAAATTGGGAGTTCATGCTGCTGAGGAAGTTTTGAGATTGGATGCAGAAGATGGTCCAACGCTTGTCTTGCTTTCTAATCTTTACGCTGCTGCAGGGAGATGGGATGAAGTTGCAGAAATAAGAAGAAATATGAGGACATCGATGCTGGAGAAAGATCCAGGGTTAAGTTGGATTGAGGCCAAGAACGGCATTCATGTCTTCTCTTCCGGTGATCAATTACACCCTAAGGTTGATGAGGTGCAAGCTGAACTGCTTAGGCTAAAAAGAAATATGATTAGAACAGAAAGTGATGACAATGAGGCACAAAATGAATGCTACATGAGTTGCCGAGGCTAAGCTTGTTGTCGAGGAGGTGGAATTTAAATTAAAGAAAAATGAAGTATAGAGGGAGCGAAATGTTAGAGGAATCGATCAGGATTAAATTTAAATCAAAAAAGATTATAGGTTGTAATATTCCATCTTCACTTTGTATTCTATTTTCTTAAAGTTTTAAAATATTCTTATCGACATCAAATATTTGTTAAATACACTAATAAAAGTTATAAATTTCTAAATTAAATTAATACTTTCAAAGTAACTGTACATCTATGTTTTCTCTCCGCTTCTATTTTTACTTTTTTGTCTCATAATTGCACAAACGTCGGCAAGTGCCAATGTTAGCACTCTTTGGTTTTTAGAAAGGACTGAATATTAATATGATAAATATTTATGCATAATTACTACTTTTATATTTTATATGGTATTTCCAAACATGATCTAAGAAATAATTAGCGAAACTTATTTTTGAATGCACTGCTTTTCTGCTTGATATATTGCCTGATTTTCATCTTGTTCATTAGAATATTTTGAAAAAAAAAATTGCAAAAGATGAAATTAATGTAATAGGGAATCTCATTTCCATTATTTATTTATTTTTATTTTTTTTTTTGGAATAAAACAGATATGGGAGAATTGCACTAACGACCAAAGAAAGAAAATCATATCAAATAGGGTCTAGACCTTTATGACATAAGTATAAATGAACTCTAAAGATTCTGATCATGCTGTAAATGCTCTCTGGTACGAGACATAAGATGTCCCATTGCTGTTCGAAGTGCACTCAATTTATGTCTGGATATTTTGTAGAAGATAAAAAAAAATAATTATAAAATGAGCTTGTAGCTAAACTCAACTCACACCAGCTTCAATATGACACAAGCATAGATTTTTTAATAAAATGTATATGCTTCAAAACTTAAAACCGAACTCAGATGATAAGGTGTCATTCACATAAAATTTAGAAATATAATTTTCTCAAAAAACAAAAGAAAAACAATATCAATTCCTTATCAAAAAAAAAATATAGATGAGCTCGAAAACTTACCTTGATTTTGAACTAGAGCATCCTTTTCTTAACTTAAATTTTCATTTACCAAGTAAAAAAAAGAAAGAAAAAAACAGAGGTTCAATTTCATATAAATTAAAACAAAAAAAGAGGCGTGCCAAAAATTTAAAAATTCATTAGTTAAATTAGTTTGATATTTAGATTTCAGTCCCACTTTATAATATTTCTGAAACTTGTTACATGTTTTCATTACTTTAATGCATAATTGACGGATTCACCTTAATACTTAGCTCAATGGAGCAGATGAAGATTTGAGTGAAAAATGGAAATCTTTAAATTTAAATTGTGTAACAACTCTTAATATTAAAAACAATTTAAGGCCATTTATTCCACATTGGATATATATCAGTAAACGTACCCAGACTAGCAGTCTAGCAATTGGTGTCTCTAACAACAAAACGATATGCTCAAACTGGAACCAGGAAAGAGCGAATTTGAGCCTGTAACAGTTTGAGACAGCTCATTCAGGGCATACACTGCCTTTAATTAAATAACTATATATGGTTTAGAGCCTACTCAAGCCCAAGAAGACCATTCAATATTTCCTCCAGTTCGAGTGATAAAGTAAATCTCATTCTATAAAAGCTAAAATGGGAGTGAAAAGGATGCCAACGACAAAAGCATTCCATAGGGCCGTCAGTTATAACATATCTTGTGATTTCCTGCAAACTTTAGGAATAAGATCTACATTGCTGCTATACGTTAAACACATCATGTCTTCCCTTAACCGTAGAATGACCATACATAATACCAGATAATTTCACCCAAACATATGCCAATGCCACAGCAAAACAGGATTCAAGCAAGCAGTATTTATTTATATCATAAAGAAGGGGGAGAAATAAGGAAAATCACTGCCAGTCACAGGGAAAATGAGAAATTTTGGCAATATTGCAGTGCTTCACTTCAGTCTTAAAATTGATAATATCATGGACAAGAAGAAAATAATGGCAATAACATTTTGGCAAGCATGCAGACTGCAGACCAAGTATCCTTATAGGCAATACAAAGCAACAAGACAGACATCTGACAGACTGGCTAAAATTCATGAAACTTTAGCATCCAAAATCATCTAACCTAGATTAATCTACAATGTTACAGAAAAATGGATCCAATAGAAACTCACTGACAATGCCCAATGGAAGAACTCAATGGATTGAAACGAGGCAGAATCCAAATGTCAATATGTACCATTGCCTTCAAAGTAAAAACCATACTAAGATAGGCAATCTAAAAAGGAAAAAGCAATACTGCACATGGAACATTGCATATTTCTTTGGTAGCAGAAAAGCATGCCCACCAACTTTATATTTTCAGATCACTTTTATTAGCGCCGAGCAGTTCTAGATTTTGGCCGTGGATTTTTCTGCAAGAACATCATGATAGAAAGAAGGCTTAGAAGATGTAGTCATACAAGCCATAAAAGAAATCCCAAAATTAAGGAGACCTCAATGGTTAACTTCTATCAAGGCTGACATGGTACAATACACATGGATTGTTTTAATCAACTAATAACAGAAGTAGTCTATAAATAAGCCAGAATGGCAGAAGTTTACTTACCGAGCCAGGCCCAAAGCTCGCCCCTGATCCTGTTGCAGCACCTGAGTAAGAAAACAGAGGAAATGAAAGATGGATAAAATCCCTAACACCCCCTCCTCTGAAAGCACATACAAAGAGGAAAATCAATGAAACTGACAGAGTCGTGGTCTAATGGCAATAGCAGGCATCTCATTTCTACTTTTTCTTTTTTTCCCTTGCAGTCAAGCTCAATAATGTTACATTCAATGATTTTAATTGCCCAGTTGCAAACAAAAAAATGCTTCACCAAGACTGTTGCTGCCCCAATTATTGACAATTTTAACCATAAGCATACTAATGTTCCATTACATAGAGGAAAACTTGAGAAATGAACCCAAAACAGGAACCATAAAATCTTCTTGATTCAATTCATCACTAAAACAGTAAAACCAGTATTAGGCACATTTAAAGCTATTCAATGCCCTCGATGCGGCAGTACAGTGACTACAATCCAGAAGACATAAGCTTAAAGATCCAAAAATTCCACTAATTTGGTTTATATTTGATATTAGATTTGAGCGCTAGTATTTTCCTTATAATTTAGAATTTTAGGTCAACTATTGTTAATTTAGTTAATATTATATTTTCATTCCTAGGGGTATTTTGGTAATTTGCTATTAGGATCTTAAAGTCAGGTATTCAGTTGCATCTATGTATGGGCTTTAGTATACCTGAAGTTGTTATTGTTATTTAGGCATTTTATTTATATTTCTAGGAGGCTGGTTATTTAACTTGGGCCTTCCTATATAAGTGATGGAACCAACTATTAAAAATACATACAATGAACAAAGAGATTATTTTAAATGTGTGATGCATCTCTTTCTCTTAGGTGAGATACCTTAATTTCTTCTCCTTCAATTTTATCTAGTGCCCAAATCTCATTTCCTAAGAAAGAAGTATTAAAGTTTCACCTTATCAAACCCATAACTATTCCTTGCTTGAATATTCCCTAAATTCCATAAAACCCCAAACCCTAATCTTGCAGGTCCTGTTCACAGCACCTTAACGGCCACCAATTGACCCTTTAACCCTTATCCTTTTCCTTGCAAAGCAGCCCTGCCCCCACATATCCTGTATGAGCCTTCAATTCCCCTAATTTCTGCCCTTAATTCTGCCAAGAAAACCCTAATTTTGATCTGTTAAGTCTTATGTCTTCTGTTGTACTGCATCAGCCCTCAAGAATGAAATTGTTTCCAAGTCAACTTTTTATCTAAAACAACTATGTAGTTTTGTTAACACTTGAAAGTAAGACAATTCAGCAGAACTAAAACTCAAGAAGGTACCTGAAACAAATGGAGTTGAAAAGAGTGAACCTGCAGCTGGTGTTGTACTAAACAATGCAGCAGTATTACTAAACAAAGAGGGAGTTGAAGCAGGAGCGGGTAAGGATGATGGTGTAGAACTAAAAAGTGAGGTTTGGGGTGTAGCACTGGATGATGCAAACCAAGAGGATCCAGGAGCAGGAGTTGTTGGTGTTGTGAACAAAGAAGACGACATAGAGGAAGATGGTGCAGAAGAAGGCGTGCTAAAAAGAGAGAACCCACTTCCTGATGAAGCAGATGAAGTTGCTGCAGATGTCTGTGGGGCAGTTAATGCCACTTGAGTTCCTGAACTGGAAAACAACCCAGCAACTTGCGTTGAGGGTTGTGAATTTGCAGGTAAATGCAATGTTGGATGAACTCTTTTTGAGGCAGCTTCTTGTCTCGCAGTTTCTCGTCGATCAGCCTCTAGAAATGGATCATTCACCTCCCCGCGGCAGGCGTTGATCAGCTAAGTACGCCGATTTCATAGATTCAATGTACTGATGAATACTCTCCACCTAAGCAAGTATTTCAAAACTTATAATTACTATAAAAGAGAATTGGAGAAAAATTATAAAGCACACTTTTGCATCCAAATGAGAACTTATTTTGAGCAAAGGGCAACTGCACACGTATCATCATTTCTAATACACCAAGTATTGTCCCTGGTTCATTACAATAAGCAGGAAACAGAATATGACGTTAAGAATAGCATTTCCATATACTATAGACAATGACTATATATTCAAAGTAGGGCTGAAGCATAGACACGTCAACAAGGGGAGGAGAATGAACTACAGAACAGATTCAATTTAAACAAAATGAACTCATAGTTTGAAACCGACTATCAGCAAGTAAACATCTTTTAGTATGTTAAATTAGAATATGATAAAAAAACAAACAGCAATAAGAAAACAAAAAGGAAGGAGACCAATGAAGAAAACCTGTTCAAGTGATAAAATTATAGAGAGTTCTATGACCACAAAATTTACATGTCATATTTTGAATAATACCTAAAAACAGATAAAGTTTGCATATACTCATAGCTGTATTATATTTGTTTCTCTTTACCTTTGCAGCCACATGAACAAAAAAGTCATGCACATTTGTCATGACTTTGGGAAGAGATTGCAATAATGAGGATCCGTTACTGGAAGTGTTTCTCTCAGAGTCTAAGAGAAGAAGCTGCTCCAACTCTTCAATCCACTGACGACATTCACCAAGATACTTCTCAAATCTTAAAACTGTTTGCTGTAAAAAGGGCGATGGTTTCTTTGGAAGACCGCTGTAGAAATCAAAAACAGGCACTATAGATGTAGCTGTTGGTTGGCTACTAGAACTAGGTGTTATAGTCGCTCCAGGAGTCTGTGATGGGGCAGTGGCACCCCCACTGGGATGAAGGAACCTTGGACACAGCATCATAAAGGAACGAACAGCAACCTCTGTGTTGCGTAACATATCCTTAACAACACACATCAGTACCTGCAGCAAAGTTTTCTGCCGATCCATAGCAGTGCTAATTCCACCAAGTTCCTGTCAAACAACAAAAGAAAATAGCTGTTGTTTCATGAATGCATCACATTATGCAGTAAGCACAACAAAGAGAGAGAAGGGGGCAGTTAACCAAGTTAACATTGTTGATAGTTTCATTGAAAAAAGCAGTTTACAACACATGAAAAGTAGACAGGAATGGAACACTGGATCTAAAAGTTACCACATCATAAATAACCTGAATGCTTTAACATCTCTCAGAAGATAGGCATCTATGATTCCACAAAAACTTCAATAAAGAGTTGGATTATCTACTGAGTTTTATGAAGCCTAATACCATACACTACCAATAGCTGAACAACAAAATACATCAAAAGCTCAGAGGTCATTTGTGTTATCGTGGTCATATGACCTGCCTAAATGAACCAAATAAATTTGATGAGTTTCCTTTATAGGGGAATAAAGCAAATCACATAAGTCAAGTGTCAACTGTCAACTAATTTTGCTACATCTTTCCCACTTTACGTTTTTAAAAACAAAAAACATAAATTTACATTTTCTTTGAAGTCAGCTAAGAATGGTCATATTTGTCCTGTTGACAGGCAATAACAAAAATGACCAGCATTAGGCACTGCTCTACAACCAGCAAACTATAATGCAACCCATGTTCTGCTGCATGAAAACTATAATGCAACCTATGTTCTGCTGCATGCAAAACTCTAGTAACATCAGAGATTCTGTTAATTGTCAGCAGAAAATCCCTTTACCACCTCATAAATTACACACAAGTTAAGAGCATTGTGGCTCCAGATACATAAATTGAATATACTTCAACTATAAAACATTAAATCCATTTTTTTCTGTTTTTGTAAGGAGAAGACTGCCTTGTTACCACAAGTTCTGATACCCAACCAAAAATAATTCACTTAAAGCATAAAAAGTATATTTCTAATTTATAACAAGAACGGATTAGATAAATAAACAAACAATGACAAAGAGCATAAAGAAAGCACCTGAACAATATGGCTCGCATCAAGCTCAAATCCATCGCTCAAAACTGAAGAATCATAAAGACGACTACACTGATCTAGTCTCTGGCTCTCATCCCTATACTCCAATATCCGCTCCCTAAGTAACAGATAGCAGTTAAGTAACTCGAAGCGCAGAGCCTCAAACAAGAACCACATCATAACCCAGAAAATATGCAACACGGATATAATTTCTATCTAAAGTCTGGGTTTTCAGAAATGGAGGATTATTTGCAAATAACATCCATATTTTAAGGCACATAACTGAATGTCTTTGAATCTATCTTCTTCTTTTCTTTTTGAAAACTATCATTGCACATAGTTATTGAAAATGAAGGCATGTTTTAAGTTCCAACTATATTCCCTTCCCATGCAATCCTGAGAATCCCCAAAACAACTGATGGAAAGTTTCAAGTTTCACCTAAACTCCGTTCTTGTCCAATCCTTGAGTACAGTTTTTTAGTGCAGGAAATCAAGGAAAAAGACAACAAAATAAAAACAAAAAGAAAAATATGGAAATTTTGAAAGTGCTGGGAACCCGAAAGGCCAGAGCAAGTACACAAATTTGCGGTTGCGGTGGTACTGCTATAACTGAGCTCATAAGTAAGTAGGCTGCGGTTTGGCTTCTAAACAACTCCCTGAATTCTTTTTCCCTTCTTCTACCCCTCACTCTCTTTTTTTTTTTATTTTTTTCAGAAATTTTCAGCAATGGGGGAAAAAATATGAACATACTCGATCTGAAGTAGAATCTTCCGGGAATCAGGGTGGAGATCCGCCCAATTCGTACTATAACTCGCGGGAGTTCTATCGTTAGTGAACAGAAACAACTGGGGTTGCTGTTGTTGCTTGTTGCTGCTGCTGCTGCTGCTGCTGTTGCTGTGGTTGAAATTGTTGCTGCTGCTGCTGCTGCGGAAGGAAAAAACTGCTCTGCTGGAAAGGAGGTTGTTGCTGTTGGGGTTGGGGTTGGGGTTGAAATAGCTGCTTGTTGCTGCGGCGTCGAAAACAACGAAAATGACATTGTGGTACCTGCTATCAGAATCAGAAGAAGGTCTTTTCCGGAGATC
This sequence comes from Castanospermum australe, assembly GCA_019955255.1. Taxonomy (NCBI): domain Eukaryota; kingdom Viridiplantae; phylum Streptophyta; class Magnoliopsida; order Fabales; family Fabaceae; genus Castanospermum; species Castanospermum australe. The sequence goes on along the minus strand of NSJW01000862.1, from coordinate 216,844 downwards.
CTTCTTCGAGATTTCAAAACAAAATTGAAGAAAAAGTGAAAACCCCTCCTTAAACCCTAGGCGCAGAGTGCGAGAGGGGGAAATTTCAGGCCTCAAACTCAAAACACCCGCCTTGGCAATGGTTATTCTATTTCTCTAGGAATTTTTAGGGGGAATTCTGAATCCTTATCACAGTTTCTTTCAATTTCGTATTCACGCCTTCAGGATCTCTCTTAATTCTCAAACCCCGTGTCCAGAAACCATGCCCGGCCGAGATCCACGGCAGGGAAAATGGGTTTCAGACTTTCAGTGCAAGGCCGGCCCGTTAAGTCGCGCCCTTTCAAAACTTGCTCATGCTGACCCTGGCCCATGTAGCCCAACATTTCAAGTGAAAAGTTGGTGAAAATTAATATTATTTTTTATAAGAAGTGAAAAGAAAACATATTTCGGTTTATTATCATATGTTTGGTCTTTGGATTGGAGAGATGCAATGAGATAGAGTGGGATAGGAAAGGACTCCACCATTAGCAAGTGAAATTAGACAAGGGAAGTGCATGGGATAAAGGGAATGGGTGGAACACTAAGTTTTTTTTTTTAAATAAAAATGGGATTTTATCGTTGTCTTTTAATTAATTTTCACACTTTTTTCGTAAGTAAGCTATGTTAGAAGATTAGATTTATCAATTTTTTGTCATTTCATTTCTTGCTTTAATATTTTAAAAAAAAAAACTTAATATCATTTCACTTCATCTTTTCTCTCTTATTCCATTCTATCGTAAAATTATTCTATATTAATATATCCAAAACGTAATCTCAGATTGCAGGCATAGCTAAACTGAGTTCATTTAGATATATAAACCTTAATAGTATGTTGATCTAGTGTCATCTCTCTTCGTTTGTGCCCGACTATTTATAATTGGATTATTAGCATGTTAATTGTTAGGATTTATGCTAGAATGGCTCTAAACGAAAATTCAAAATTATTAATTTTATCTAATTATTTACCTGTTCTAGCCGTCTAGTTGCATAGGTGACTTCAACAAGCTATGTTATCACTGATGATCTCCTTCTGTTGATTGTCAATATTTCATAATGTCATATATAATAAATATATGTATATATATATATATGACACTAGTTATTGACATAATTAAGTTTGCATCTTATTGGATCCTATCATCGTAAGCAAACTATTACTCATGGTGGATGAAACATAAAGTTCTAAATCATAATTTAAAATAACTTATGCAATAAGTTATTTAAATAAATTTCATTTTAATTTATTAATAATATAAAAAAATTATATTATTATTTAATTATGAATTATTAAATTATTTAAAATTTTTATTAAAATAATAAATATTTTAAAAAATAAATATTAAATAATATGTATAATTAAATAATAATAAAATAAATTTATACTGATAATAAATTAAAATTAAAATTTATTTAAAATAAGTAATTAATAGTATTTTATTTGTGTAATACCGATGGTCTAAATGCTTGCTTCCACGACCTGTTCAAGTCAAAACAGTTCCTCGGCATTAGACATCAGGCAATTTGATGAGCTGGTACCATCTGACAACGTTTTGCAGGATCAATGACAATCTAGAAGATGTGAAGACCACACTTGACACGTGCACGCTGTGAGCCCCACAAGTAGAATATTTCATGTAGGAAAACGTAGAAATCACAGTCCGTCTGCGAGAAAAATAGGTGAAAACAGAAGAAGAAGAAGAAGAATAGCAGAAGAGATCCTGGGTGATCAATATTGATTAGAGAGCCTGAAAATTGACAGCATCCCTGCTTGTCTGAATTGTTTAGTTTGAGTAAAATGGAAATTAGCGTGCAAATGTTCTTCAAGTTCCATAAGAAATTGAACATTTCCTAATTTGATTTATATAGACAAGATAAACAAAATTATGGTGAAAATGTCGGATACCATTATAGTAAATAATGGACCGTTTATTTCATATTTTTACATTTCAAAATTAATTCTTTCAATCTAAAATCAAATTTTATTTTTTTAAAACTAATATTTGGAGCAATTTGTCAATTATTTTTTACAATAATTACTTAAAGTATATAAAATAGGATAAATTGTTATATACACCCTTTAATTTTAGGATCATGTATAAATTAAAACCTTAAAATATGTAAATGTGCAAATAATCCATTACATTTTATTATTTGTGTAAAAAATATATTCATTAATAAAATCATTAACTTTAACCAATTTTTTATATGACTTATATGTGATATTACAAAAATAATTAAAAAATAAAAAAAATCATCAAAAACTAAACACCATATCATATATTTGTTCTTTTTATTTTTTATTTTTCTATTAACATTCAATTATTTTTCTTTGAATTTTTTTTTTTAAGATAACAATCAAAATATATTAAAATATTTATAGTATTCATACAAGTTTGATTCATCCCATATATTCTTATAGTCTTTTGATCAAAATAGAGAAATACCTCTTCTAAATGTATAAAATTTAGCAAGTAAATTTATTGAAGCATCAATAAAGTAAGAATCCTAAAATCAAAGATCCATGTGCATTAATGAGTACACCCTCTCTCTTTGCCATACCTTAATTATCAACTCCTATCAATATTCAATTTCACAATACTTGAGAGAGGCATGATTCAATTAATAAAACAAGGAGTAACATTCGGGGAAATAGTAAATTTAAAGATCCACAAATAAAATTATTCTAATGTGAGAATTTGGTAACAAACTACTTCAACGTCTATAACTTCTTGATTTTCTATCTCAAAATTCACTATAACGTAAACATGAACAATTCGCTACTGAAGAAGAATAATTTCTGATCCATACGAGTGCATCTAAAGAAAAAGGATAAGAATCAGTCTGAAAGCTCATTCAACTCTAAACTTTTTTTTTCTTTTTATGGTAGACTACTCTAAATATTTTTAATCCTATATTCTATTAAGTATCTATTTATATTATCACATATTACTTGTTCACTTAAGTAAATTTATAAAAAAAAAGTAATTTAATGCCAGAGGTAAAATAAAAAAATAAAATTATATAATAGTTTATAATTAATTTTTTTTAATTATTTTTATATTATCACATATAAGTCATACGATAAATCCGTTAAAGTTAATAATTTTATTAATAAAAAATATTTTTTATACAAATAATAAAATTCAAAAAATTATTTACACTTTTATAAAATATAAAATTTAATTTGTACGTAATTTAAAATTAAAAAATATTAAATACAATTTATCCTATAAAATAAAATTAACAGCTAATTAATAAATATTAAATAAATAATTTAAGATACTAATACTCTAAAAAATATATGAATATCAAAATAATTATCGTATTTATTTTATTTAAAAATTTTAAATTAATTTAAATGTATAGATCAATTATGGTACAAGCAAATAATGAGTAATTATGTACCTAAAAAAATTAAAGAGTACCTTTTGAGATAAACAGAGTTTTTAAAATTATTTTTTCAAAAAAACCCCCTATAAATTAAATTTCAATATCCCTACAGTAACTTTATTGGTCATTAATCATTATACTTAATAATGTTTACAAAAATTTAAAACTCAAAAACTAAATGAGTTAGTATTAATTTTTTTAAATAAAATTTTATAGACCAACCGCACCGATGAAGGAAAAGCAATAGGCTTTATCATAAATTTGTACAACCTGGCGACGTCAACTTTTGAACACGTATAGTGCAATTGATGACAAGCACTCATGCAAGAAAAATTGAAGCCCGTGTTAAAAATTAATTATTTTTATTTAGCAAAAAAACTTAGAATGCTTCTCTCTTTTTTTTTTTTAATGAATTGAAAGTTTGAAACAAACTTGTTAAAAAAATAGAATTGAAACAATTAAGGGTGTAGCGTGAAAAAAAAAAAAAAGAGGAACAAGAGGATAATCTTTCGGTGAAACGGTATGGGACTAGCCTGCAGGGTTACATACTTACATTTTAACTTGTTTGGCAGGGAAGTAACAGGCTGCTGGTACATATCCATCCACGTTTCAACTCGCATTTCCACTAGCATGTGGTTGAAAAACAACTATAACAATACGCCAGGGGAGTAATTCTGATTTTTATAACACCGGACAACAACACTATTCCCCTTTATAAAAAGCCTAATGAGTTAAAATATATATTCTTCCTCTAATTCTTTCTGCAATAAGCAAAGTCTAGAACAACAAATTATAGAACAAACATTACACGGGTTAGAAAGTGCTGCCTTTGGTTGTTTTCTTTCCTATGGTTCTGTTCCACTTGCAGCCATGGCTGCATTACCTGTGTGTGGGCTGCGGTAGAATCAAATTAGGATTGAAGCGCATTTAAATTAAAACGATTGACACACAAGTCAAGTCAGCTACTAATACAATCACACAGCTCAATCACTAAACAATAGCAACATGAACAGAACAAGAGGAAAAAAAAACCCATTGAAAGTCTTAGATGTACTTCGAATTTCATAGATGATGATATACCCTGATTCCCTTGAACACGCAGTAACCCTAAACTTAAAACATTAAACCTTCCCTCCACGAAGGGCACCAAAACAAAAGAAAGTAAAAAAAGTAAGAAAAAGAAAACGGATCATTTTAGACCATTTCCAGGTGTCGAAATCGCTAGTCCCGGCCAGGAGAAGCAGTCTCCGCCAACAAACCCACCTTCGCCGCTTTCTAACTGCCATGAATTCCCAACACCGGGAGCCGCAACACCGCCGCCGATGTTAGCGCCATCTGCCATTCCCGGGAAAGGCCAACCCGGTCTCCCCGTCCCAAACCCCATATCTTCAAATCCATGGCCAAGTCCAAGCCCAAACCCGCCCAGAGCCAGAAAGCCAGGTCCTTGGGTGTTGTTGAGCAAGGAAGTGAAGCTCCCACACATATTCATATTTGGTTTGACATCACCATCCACTCCACCGGTAGCCCCGAAATGCATGGATGCTCCTTGGCTGGCGGCGATGGGCACCAATACGGGGGTTGTAGGCAATGGGTGATCCTGAGCAGAAGCTGAAGTCACTGTGGAGGAGGAGGTTGTAGAGACAGTACGGGAGCGTTTGGCGTTTTTGCGACTGCCACCGCCGACGGGGATGTCACGAAGTGTCCCCCCATGAGTCCAGTAGCGGCGGCAAGACTTGCAGAAGTGACGGGGCTGGGAGAAGTTGTAGTTGTTATAATAGCAGAACTTGGTGTTGGTGGAGTCGCAGCGAGGGCATGGGAGGTGCTCTTGTTCTGGTGGCGGAGCTCCCGGGCTTTGGGGCTTGGATGGTCGACGGTTTTCGCCGGAATCCGACGACGGCATCTGGTTGTGAAATGTGCAGAGTGCAAAGCGAAAGTGGGTTTTGCCTGTGGATTAACAGTTCTTGGAATGTAGATGGATATATACGAGAAGAGACGGTTGATGATCTTCTTCAATTGTTAGAAAAAGCAAACGAGGGTGTGAGTTTTGATGTGGTGTGGTGGGGTGGGGTGAATGGAGAGGGGGTTTTATGGGAAACAAGAGAGAGAGAGAGAGAGAGAGAGAGAGAGAGAGAGAGAGAGAGCGGAGGGGACGAGAGGGTACAGAGGGAGAGAGAATATCTGTGATGGAAACAGACATCTTCTGAGGCTTATATGAGCCAGAGTGAATCAGCTTTACAGTGTTCTGTTAAGCACGACATTTCAGTCGGCTCCAGAAGAGGCTCTGCTTGGGTCGGCTAATAGGGCTGCGGCTCCTGAACAACACACAACAGCTCAAGCCTCTTCCTTCTCCTAATCAATTTCCTTCATTTTTTTTTTGTTCTTGATGTGTTGCCTCTTGGATCATCAGGAATAGGATGCATAAAGTGAAGTAGTGGAAGCATCATCTGGTATTCTAGTGCTGAGAGGGCCAGTTTAGGTGCATGCATTTGCCTTTGAGGTAATTATGGCATGAAAAACTACCCAATAAATAAACAGATTATGTTGCTAATTAGCCCTTCTTCCAATTAACGACACTGATCAAGCTAATAATGGCTAGGGCTTATTAATATAAGTAGGCCACGTTCCAATATTATATGCATATATCATGTCTCTGTCTTCTCCGTATCCAATCCGCATTGACGCAGAGCTCGTAGGAGTTAGGGTGTTTCTGCGATGGGCCATGTATGCATCGAAATTTGATCTTTGTAGTTATTAAGAATTTAGGATAATAATGCCAACACTATAATTACACTCTAGCCTAGTAGCATGCTTTTTTTTTCCTTCACATTAGTTAGGCAAACATAATTCAACTCGTATCTAGGATTGTGCCATGACGCACATTAGAAAATGCGTGACTAATAAACTATTGTTTATCATATGATACATCTTAGGTATCAGTTGCCATTATTAAAAGAATTCTAAACCTAACAATGATCAAGCCTTGTGTCTAAAAAAATAAGCTCAATGGACCTCAATTTGAATGATGGTAGATTAAGTGGGGCCATTCAAGCAAAACGCTATGTCTGAGTATGATTTTCATGATTTTCCAAAGCGTGCGCCCAAGGACAGTGGTGTTGGTTTGGTTAGTAGACAGACACAGCCAAAATTTGAAGGTGGCTAGGCGGGTTATTGGTATTGGTATTAGCGAGAGAGAGAGAGAGAGAGATTGATGGAGTGGGTGGGGACAGTAGCGACAAAATCATGCGTGTCGGGCAGCGTGGGGAGCAATAATTGGGTCTCCCCTCTGATTTCGGACGCGTCATGTCCGCATCAGATTCCTCCTCCGTACCCTCTATCTCTCACCGGATTTTCCGCTTCACTGTAGCCATTACCAAACAAACTGTTTGCCCAAAATGGACACGCACCATTTCTTGGCCGTCTGATGGTCATCGGGCGGTGGCGCTGTGGGTGGTGGGGTCGCGGGGGAGAGACATCTGTCAGTGACAGACCGGTGGTTGTCGGTGATGATAGGGAGGCACGCGCGGGGTGACTGGTCTCCGGCAAAGGCAAGATAATCATGGGTCGCTATCAAATCAGGAACCAAACTTGAAACCTCTCTGGTCTCGGAGACCCTAAAAAACAATCCCTATCGGTTCCTCAGTCCAAGTCTTGCATTGCTTATTCGGTCGCCCATAATCACTGACAATGCGTCCCCGCCATCGGTCACCCCCCTACTCCTTCCTTGGTTCAGACTTCTCATGCTTTGAATCGTCTCTCTCTCTTTTTGGCCTTTTCTGCAGATCCATGATTCCTCCCACATGATGAATTGGAATTTCGCATACTTATCCTCTCATCCACTGTTGTTTGCCATCGCAATCAGTATTATTAACCATCATTTGAGAGAAACCTTTTGTCCAACTCAACAACGATGCAAGTTTCAACTTTCTTTGTAGGCTTTTAGTAGTCACAATAAAAGAAAAAACATGAAATTGAAAGTTTCTAAATTTTAAATTTACTTGGAAATTTTGAAATTGAAAACGAAAATGATCTTTTCAGGAAGAATCTCAATCAAAATATCAAAAATCTTTATTTTTATGAAAAATTTTATTACAAAATGAATTATACCGATAAATTTTTTCTGGAGTTAAAATTATTTGTAAAAATAAAAAAATTAAGTCTCTTACAGGTAAAAAAAATTTATAAAAACTTAAGTAATAACTCAGTTGGTAATCACTTCCCATCAAAGGTAGAAAATCAAGGTTTCAAATCCCTCCTATGATTTGGAGTTTCGAAAGGTGATTCTAAGTGTGCAAAGCCTGGTGCCCGAACTGTCCCTTTAATTCAAGAGCTTCTGCCCTGAAATTGGGAGGCTGCTCAGCACCATGTTAGAAGGAAATGCTTGTGCTGAACTCATGGCTAAGCATGGCCACTCTTCACCTACCTGTTTGCATTTGTTTAATTATGTTCCAGCTTTGAGCTTTCCTTTCCGTTTCCTTCTTAGCTGAGTCTAGTAGTGTTAGTTTTGAGCACGTTGTAGCTTGTTAGTTGGGTGTTTTGCTCCTTGTTTAACCAAAAAACAATAAAAAATCCATCGTAACCCGGATTGCCAAAAAAAAAAAGAAGCCCTCCTATCCCAACTAGCCAATGTTAGTTATTTAAAGTCCAAAAATAGAAAAAATCAAACGTTTAATTGTAAGTATTTTGTCTGATTTATATTCAATAGAAAGTTAAAATAAACAAAACTTTGGAAAATATTATCAGTTATTTTCTTCTCCTGGTATGGAATTTCTACGAGTGATGAAAAAGAGTTTTTCCGGTGGCCAAAATTATCCGGAAAAATATTAATTTTCAATCAAATTTGGGCAAAATTCACCAAATAAATACGTCTTTTTTTCTTATTTAGTGTAACTAACCAATTCAATAACCAAGCACGCCGTGTTACAAGCGTATAGTGAGGGATTTGAGGACTGAAGAGGTGAGGTTGGCGGCTATGGAGATTCTCTCTCTCCCCCATTGTTAATGGGTTGTTCCCTGGTGTTGTGTGTGTTTGAGAGTATGGCAATTAATTATTTTTTATAAGTGCTTATTATAGTAACTATGTCTAAATAAGTTGTTGATAAGCTCATCCAAATAGGATTTAAGAAGAATGCATTATTAGTGTGTTTGGTTTAGTTTTTAAAAAAATTTAAACCATAATTTGAACAAAAAAATTATTAGCATGCTTGTTTATCACTTTTTCGGTGGCAGTGTCCATTGGCAAGAAGCAAAAAATTCTTGCTGGGACAAAACGCATATAATTACATAATTACACATCCAGTCAAACCAAACAACTTATAATTAGTTATCTAAAAAAAACCTATAATAATTAACTTACTACAAATTAGGATATGGTATAAATATGTTAACATAATCCGATGAGCCTATACATAATGACTCAAATTAGGTGTACCCCAAAAAAAAAAGAGACTCAAATAGGTAGTATTATGGTCCAATTGAAAGTCATTAATATTTTGGTCCAATAGATGGATCTAAGTCATGGGTTGGTTAGACTTTTTAAACTACCTAGGCGCGGAAGTTGTTGAACAAACTAATCGATGTCTATTATCTATTACGAAATCGTCACCATCAAAGGGACAAGAAAATGAAATGAAATGAAATCCTCCCCTTATCTACTTGAAACGAGTCACAGTCACTATCTTTGAAGTACTGACCAAATGCAACGCAAAGACCAATTGTTAAACTGGCAGTTAATGGGATTAAAACTCAGAAGCCATACACACACACACACACATGAAAAACAAGGAAGCAAAACGATGCTATGTATGTTGCGGTAAATGAAAGGAGGAAGTTACATGTACACCAAAGGGTGTTGTTGACAGCTACAGTATGACAGAGAACAACAATAAAAGAGAAATGGGCGGGCAAATTTATTTTATCGAGGTACGGAAACAACGATCTAAAATCAATGATCCCGAAGGTGTCTCAGATTCACGGGAGATATGAATCTCTTGTCTCCGTCAAGGAGCTGCTTGGCGAGTATTAGGTTAGCAGCCTCGCTTGGGTGATAAGGATCCCAGAACACGTGCTTGTACCTATCTGAGCACATGCTGGACGCAGGTCCGCATGGAATTATCCCTGCAAACTGGCCCCCATTTCCACAGCAAGCTCTACTCGCTGTTGTGAATCCTGCAAAATAATAATAAGAAAAAAAGTGTCATACTCTTTATGTTTCTGGATAATTAATTTGAGATTGAATCTCTCTTTCAGTTAGAATGTTATTTGAGCGTAGGCTGAATTATTTACCGTATTTGTCATAATTTTTTATGAGTTCCATCACTAAATCGTACACATTTGCTAGGACGAACGTGGCTCCAGGGAGGTTATCGTTTAGTTCAGCAAGCAAATCCTTCAACCGGGCATTGTATTGGAGTGCAAGCTTGTTAGCCAAATCCACACACTGATCTTCGTTCAGCTGATTTATAGTTTTCTGGTAAGGTATGCAGCCTATTGGCCCAACGTTGCCTATCACAAACTTCCGAGCATCCATTTGGTAAAGCCTCTGCCATTCAAACACACAAAGATACCCAATTTTAATTGTGATTTCATTTTTATTTATAAATAAATTCTTATGTAAAACTTGTTTAAAATGATATTATTGTAATAATTTAATTCATTTGTAAACCATTTTATGTATTATATTTGAGGTTTTGTAAATCATATTACTTTAGTAGTATATATTCTATTTTAATTATAACTGATCATGAAGTGTTAGTTACGAACATATAAATCTTCACTTTCATCGAACAAGTTGTGTTTTAGTTGGACTTAAATTTAGATTAAGGTGCATACGGTAAGTTGGGCCCTGAAGTGATTAATCATGTCGTTGATGAAAGCGTCTGGGCTTTGAGAAATCCTCGCTCCAATGGAAAGAACCGGGAGAAGATAATTGTTGAGAAAATCATTGGCCCCAACGGTGATGGAGAAAATGGATTTCTTCATTATGTACTCTCTAGCCTTCGATTCACCCAGCAATTTGTCAATTTGCTTTCTTGTTATGTTGAAATAATCTATTTGAACATCCATTCCGATCCTATTCACCTGAAAAATAAATTTAAGCACGTGACATGAAACAATTAATTATATCGCTTATTGTTATTATACAGAGTGATTAAAATTAAAATTAACCAAGAAATATCACTAGGGGAGTTATAAATAGTTAAATACTAACAAATATTCTTCCTGTTGCATTCAGAATCCCTCCCCCTCCTGAAGCATAATTCACTCCATAGAGTATAGCTGTCCCAGTTGCGTTTGGGGCCAAAAATGGGACAGCATAATTTGGTTGTCCCAATTCCTCTCCTACAAAAGGTTAGAAAGCCAAAAACAAGACACTGTATTTACAAATAAAACGATAACTACGTGTGCATAAATGTGAGATGTAACACAAAAATTACCTACCTACAATGTCACCGATGGTTCTTCCGTTGGTGTAGCGGCCAGTGGGGTTTCCCCCAGAGGGCTTGAAATCGATTCCATTGGGAGGGATGTTTGCCTTGGAAAGAGTTGAGAGATAGTTGTTGTTTCCTGCATCCACCAAGGAGTCCCCAAAGATGAAAGAAGCTCCTAAGCCATCTTTCTGAGCAGCAGCATTTCCATAAAAGCTCAGATTGACAAGCAAAAGCAAAAGGGCCAAGGGGTTATTAAACTTCAAGGCCATGGCTTTCCTTCTCTACGAGTTCTGGTAAAGAAGCACTACTTCTCCACTGCAAGAGGCAGAGCCAGAGGAGAAGCTTATAAGGAGCCTTTTTCTCTTCACAAGAGAAAACTTGTAAATTTGTTTTAATTAACTTCACAATTTGGTTTGACCACCTTCTTTTTTTTATATATACATATATAAAAACTGTAAAGGAGTGGACAATTTGAATATAAATGTACCAATTTTCATGTGGTAGGTCATCAACATATGTGCATGTTCGGATTTCTCAACATTCTGTGGTCTTGGAGATTTTGCTTTTTACAACAAGCTAGGCCTGCAATTCAAAGTCGCAGGGTGCCTTAGTTTTATGCATGGTGACGTATATAATCAACGAGGCACCACTGGGGAAGAAAAGTTCTGGGGGACTTAGGTGTTGTTTGGTGATCGTAATTAAAGCGCAAAGGCTCAAAGCCCTTCGAGAAATTAGAAGCGACGCCTATTTCCCATTTATAACATCATATATTGGAGCCATATATAGTCTATATATAACTTCAGCTGATCATTTAGTATCACAGTCCATCTGTATTCAACAACTGAAGAGAAAAATAAGTTCTCTCTTTTCTGTCCCTTATGATTTCTAGGTCAAAATGTTCAGGCAAACTCAATCTTTTATTTCTAATTTTTTAGGAGTTAATAAACAAGTTTTTTTCCTACAAGTTTTTGCTGACAAGTTGATAAACTAAAACAATTCATGGTACTTTTTCTCTGCCCCATGAGTAGGAGTCTTTTTTTTGGGGGGGGGGGGGGTTGTTTCGTTAAGACCATTCAAAGCTTATAATAAAACATCCTTCTAGTATTATGCACAGTTTTACGTCCCACAACATTTTAATTGGTATAATCAAATTTTATTTAATCGTATAAATCAAGACTTAGTAAAAATATTATTAAAATTAACAACAGAGATTTCACAATTTCTTTTGAACTTTTCAATTAGTACCATTTATTCTTATCATTTGTTTCAACTGTGATCTTAACTTTTACTCTTTTCCATTTGATTTAATTATTTTGATCACAGAAATAAATAAAAATATGAAATAATAAAGTATTAAATTGTTTGTATCGTATCTTTTGATGATGATAGATTTTATATATATATCAGAAAAGCCAAGATGCCCGAATTTGTGTGCCCGATAAATTGCTCGAATAGACACAATGGTGGGTCCCATCCTTGGACCTCATCCAAAGGTGGCTTTTACTATTGTGTCTATCCGGGCCAAACTATTTGGGCATTTAATAGGTAACCATATATGATTCACATTTAATATTTCCATGAATTAAAATGAATGAAAATAAAATGACTTATAATATAGGATAAAGTTAATTATATAATAAAAATATATAAGGAAACAAAATAAGTATCAAATTTTTTCTTTTGGGTAAGATAAGTGTCAATTTTTTCCAACATACAGGAAATTATCATTCACATTTTTCTAGCAAAGAATGACGTGCGTTCCTGTCCATGGGAAATCAATGCTTATAATGAAATCATTATTCCGTTATTAGAAAGAATCATCGTTTCTGCCAAATAAATGTATGGACGAAATTACCATTATTGCATATCCCGAGTAATGCGCTAGTGTTTGGGTTCGGCTTACACAATAAAATGTGGAATTTTAATGTGAGCTTAAACTTAGAAAGCTTCAGTTTATTTAAATTATCCTTTTAAAATTTTTGTATGTTTTTTATTGTACAGTGTTGATCCATACTTAGACCCATAGTTGAGACCCAACTCATGATCCTCAGTTCACTTTAGTAATGATTGGACAATAACTCCAACTGCGGTTCAGATTCTGAATGATGGTTAAGGCTGTAATTAAGCTTTCATAAACTGCACCATAAGATTGATCTCGGATGAGGATGAGGATGATCCCCCAAAACACCCCTCACCCCCGGATAAAAAAAAAGGCAATAACTCTGACTAATATATAATTAAAGGAACATGTCCCCAGCTTATAAATAGGAGGTGCACCCATAGGTAAATTATGTTCACTTTTTTACTTCTCTAAATTATCCCTTTTTTTTAAACTTTTTCTTACTTGAACATCGAAGCCCAATCGTGCAAGACCTCTGGCAGTTATCGACGTAACTCATGTTAGCAGATGAGAACATTTAAAATACTATAAAAAAATGTTATTGGAATTAATTTTCATTAAATACGTTATATTTTTTAAAGCAAATTATAAATATTAATAATTAATTAAGCTATTTTTGTATAATCCAGTTTCATATCAAACTGTTAATCGATATAGTCAATTTTTTTTGGGGGAATTAGATATAGTCAATTTTTGAACTGAGTTAAGATTATCTATTATTGTTCATTAATTTTTGAACTCAATTCATTTGTCATCCCTAAATACAAGTATGATCACCCGTATACTCAAATACCCGTATAAATATACAAATTATGACAAAAATATAATTTTACTTCATTTTATAATATAGAATTATCTTATTCAAGTATCCAATGCATGTATTGGTTTGTAAAATTTATTCAGAGATGCAAATACAAGTGAAAAGAAATGTGTTATTAGTGACACATTTTCTTTTTGGAATTTAATTATTGAAGGATTCATTTTATAAAGTAAAGTAAAAAATATTAATTATTAATAAAAAAATTAATGAAGTGAAATTTATTATTCTCATAATTTATTATATATGTGTATATATTTTATTATAATTATTTTTTATTAACGATTAATATTCTTTATTTTAATTTTTAAAATAAACTTTCCACTTTAAAAGAGTTTTAATGCTCCTCTTACATCATTTTTTTTTCTTTGTTAAATTTACATTTAAAAACTATGTAATGTTATATCAATGTTTTTCTAAACAAAATTACATTAAAATACAGTAGTACACATCTATAATTTTTTTTGGTATTCCTATATATTTTTTTTTGGTATGAAGTAGTACATATCTATACTTATGGCATGATGTTTTGAGAGTAGTTTCTCTCAGTTTGTGTGTTTTTTGTAAGGTATTTAGTTTGTTTTTTATTTTTATATTAAGTTAATATACTTTTAATTATAATTATAAAAATGTGATAATTAAAAATATATTAACTAAAAATAAAAATAAAAAACAAACTTTGTTTCTTCCTTAGGCTTTCTAGCTCCGTCTTTTTACCAAACAAAAAAAGAAAAAGATATCTAAATTGACTCGAATGCATTGGAGTAACTTCCTACATATGACAAATTAAAACAGCTTCCATTGGATTGTTTCGTTGCTTGTGTAATTTTACTTTGACTAGTTTTACTTCCACATGAATGTTGTGTCTTAGTGAGTAACCTTCTCCGTAATACGAGGTTACTTCGAATAGTTAATCAATAAATCTGTATAAAAAACTTAATTTAATTTAAATTTATTATTAATGTAAAAACTTTTTATATTATTATTCAGTAATAAATTAACACATTATTAAAATAATTTAATTATAATAATAATAATAATTTCAAAATTCAAACTTTTTAAAATATATCAACACATAATTAAATAATAATATAAAAAAATTTATGCTAGCAATAAATTAATATCAAATTCTAAAAACATTCAAAAAGAATTAATTCAGATGATATCAAATTACTGTAAGAATTACTTAATCATAAAATAAATTGTTTAATTTTGACTATTTATATAAAATTTAATAGATAATATTCACTTTTCTCATCTATAATTGTAAATTTTACTGCTCACTTAATATGTTCCGCACACACATGCACACATAAATATAAAATTCAAAAGAAAAAGTAATTTACACTCAAAATTAAAACTAATTATTGAACTTTTGAATTGTCTTTATAACTTTTATTAATTATTTATACTTTTAATTTTTACAATATATTCAATCAATTTTTTATTTAAAATTAAACATTTATTAATTATATATTTGTTACCTACTCAAATTAATTGGAATAATTTTGGAAAATAATTAAAAATAAATAAACAATTGATGGTGTCTCAACAACTCTACTTTTAAAACAATAATTTATAAATATCACCCATAACTTTTCCTATTAAAATTGTTTGAATATTGATACTTATATTATAATATTATTTTATAGATAATTACACAATATTTAAAATTCAACAATATAAAGATTTAAATACACTTAAATTTAAAGAAATTAACCTAGTGATTAAAAAGCATTTTTTTTGTATTAATTAAATTTTTTTTTGTTTTTTTTAATGTATGATGTCAATATAGGTAAGATGTTATTAAGATGGTCCTAAAAAACAAATTATGCCCCGTTTGGATTAAATTTCTAAAAATATAAAGGTGCTTTATATTAAGGAATAGTGCTCTTATATAATATAAATGATCAGGGATGCTATTAGATACGAAAAGTTATACAAAACTTTTCACGAACGGTTCAGTTACCTTTTTTTTTTTTGAGTTAAGTAACAATTGAAAAGAAAAAAAACTAAACTATCAACCAAAACGAAAATAGATTAGTGTAACTTTTATATCTTGGTACATCATTTCATGAAAATTTGTTCATGACAAATAGTATTTTTCATAAATTATTTACACAAAATCAAGCACGAATGACATAACATAACTTATTTTTCCTTTTTTCGCACAGTTGCGTTCTGCTTTCCTACTTCTTCTTATATTCTCTCTTTATCTCATTAGATTCATATCATTCCACATCGCTATTGCATGTTTTCGCAAAAGCTCTTTCGTAAAATTTATCACTTTTCCATTAATGAAACTTTAATTTTACTTCCTATCAATGTGTTGACTAAACGTTCTATGACGTTAAAAATAAGTCAAACTAAACCGATCTAAATCTTAGCTAACCAAAAGTAACTCTAGGTAACAAAGCAAACAATGATAAACTATTATTTTATAAGGATGATTAAAAATTGGGATCTCAGTTCATATTAAAAAAAAAAAAAAAGAGTAATGAGGAGAGCAAATCAAGCGATACTCGTGTGGGGTGGAGCAGTATTTTCATTTTGGTTTGGAGATTCCGTCTTCTGTTTCCCTCCTCCGTCCTCTCCCACTCCCATTACAAATACAAACCCCAGAAATCGACCGTTGGCGATTCAAACTCACATCACAGGGAGACGGACCGGAGAAGGTCACCAATGCCCGCTCCGAGAAAGCGAAGCCGCAACGTGGAGTCCCCTGCTCCTGCCAACACCAGCGACGATCAAACGATTCAGACCCACAAAATGTCTCTGTACGAGCAGTCCAGAGAACAAAGAATCCGAGAAAACCGTGAGAGAATGGGAAAGTTGGGCATTTTGGATCTCTCCCTCAAGCTCCAGTCCCACTTGCCTCCTAGGCGCACCCGACACAACCCATCGCACCACAAAACCCCTCCCCGCCCCCTTACGGTGCAGCCCTCCGGTCCCCTTCGCCGCTCTTCCAGGTTCTTCTATCATATTCATACCTCTCTTTTCTGTCTCTGCATTTTCAGGGAAACTGGAGGGAAATGAAACAATCGAAGATCTCAAATTTTATTATTTTTATTATTTTTTCTTTTGAAAAAATTGTCCCTACAAATTATATGTTCCGCCCTGCACAATTGGAAGAGTGCATCAAATCTTCGTATCTGGCTTTTTAGTCTTTACTGATACTGAACCTAACATTTCGTTTTGAATTTCCAATGAGAATTCCACTTTAATTTTGTTTTAATACTCGTTCCATCTTGTTTCCAGGTTGCAGAACGTGACTCCAGTTAGTTACGCTGAAGTGCCCGTGAAGAAAGCTGAATCTCTGGAAAATGGAAAGGTTGTGATAGAAGCAGGTTCAAAGCCGGAGGTTTATACTGAAGAACATGAGAAGCTATTGGGTAACACAGAGAAAAGCTGGACACTGTTCGTGGATGGCTGTGGGAAGGATGGAAAACGAATTTATGACCCCATCAAAGGTAAAACTTGCCATCAGTGCAGGTTAGCTCCACGACCTCTCTCAAATCAATAAGAAAAGGAGTAAATTATCACTGTGAAATTGTTAATTAGTCATTTAAGCTGCATTGTCTGCCATGATGTTGTATTTACTATTTATTAAATGTGTTGATACCACATTCAAGACATGCTTTGTCGGTCTGCCTCTTATGCTAACATGGCAGCCATTTTCGCCAGAAAATAAAATACTACTGATAGAATATACAAACCGAAAAAGTAGCCCTTTACACTGGAGGAGGGGATTTGGGAGGAGTAAAAGAACAGGATTCACCAAATGCTTTTGATGCGGACTTGAAGTAGTTCTAGTTCGGTTGATAATTCATTTATCCTTTAATCTTTTCTTTTTGATACATCATGCATATGATCTCCACCTATTTCCTAGTTGCAACTTCAGAAATTTATCTTTGAATTGGAAATTGTTTGGAGTATTCAGGAAAATTTCTTTGCCATAGAATACTTTTATCGTGCACGAGTGTATGTCAGCGGCACTTTGAAAACCTTTTTTTTTTGGGGGGGGGTGTGTGGGGGTGTTCTTTAAACAGTGAAGTTATTCCAATTTCTTAAAGCTTCTCATGGGGATGGGGGAGAACTTTATGGATTGGAATTCATAGTACTGGGTGTAAGTTGTGGTTGGCAGTAAGTGCAATTCAACAGCATGCAGTAGAGCTTGTTGATTCTTGGTTCTTGGCCTTGGGGAGTATGTTTCCGGGTGTTTTATGTATTGCTGGTTTCTTCGTCTGGAGTTTCGGAGTGACAACAGATCAGTAGCTTTCTGAGGGTTCATGTGCACTAGCTCAAGTTCTAGTGATTCCAAAATAGAAAGGCTTGTGGGTGGCCTTGTAGTATCTATATTGTGTTGAAACTGTAACCTAGTTAGAGTTTATCGTGGCTGAATAAATGTTACAATACATTGAAAAAGAGGTTACTCTGGTACTCAATTTTTTTCCTTAGTACTGGTATTAATATCCTGATTAGTTGTTTGACATTTGTTGGCTGCTGATTATATTTTTTGAAGTTCAAACATTTATTGTGAGAACTAGTAATCAATAAATATTTGATTTATGTGTGTACTAGTGATGATTTATGTCATGCAATGATAAGTGAATGCCATTAGAAGAAGCAATAACAACTCAATTCCCTAAATGCGATATTTGATGAAGTTTAGATCTGTTCACATATCAAAAAAGTACCCCTTTAGGCCACTATTTTTACATCTTTGATGGCTATGCAAAGAAAATTTGAGCGGGAGATGCTTTTTATTAACTATAGCTTTTCTCTTTTCTTATGATCTTTGCAAATGAGTATGTTTATATAATGAATTTAATTATGTGGTCTATCTGATTTTCCTCGTTCTATTTTTCTTTCACAATTTTTTTAATTGAACTTGCTTACTAGATGAAATTACTGTTTTGTAGACAAAAAACTCTTGGTTATCGTACTCACTGTAGCGAATGCAACATGGTCCAGGGGCAGTTTTGTGGAGATTGCTTGTATATGAGGTATGCTTTCTACAACATGCCTCTTCCCTCTAACATCTTTCCTATGAGATCCTGTAGTCTCCTGTTAGTGCTGATTTGGTAGTTTATTTTATAGACTAGTAAGGATAATGTTGATGCCCTTCCTCTAAGTGGATTTTTTCCGTCTTTTAATTTCTTGAATAGTATAACACACAGATCATTTAAGCAGTGCTGCTGGACCACAAGGTGTCTCATTTCAACAATTTGTGTTCATAGAATGTAATGGGGAATCAATTATGTTGCTTTTGCAAATATGCCATATGAACCATATTCCTATCTATTGGGTTCTTCACCATATCACTATTGTATGTTGGTTTTATTTCAATATTTAACCAGATCATGAATTAGCTTAGGGTCTTCTAGGATTACAACTATATTAACTCATTTCGCTCAAATTAAAAAGAAAGAGGGCTAAATATACTGTAATTCTTTCATGATTACTTAATTTTTATTATCGTCAGGATAGTTCTAATGCTTATGGTTGATAGCTTCGTTAATTAAGCTACTCTACGACACACCTTTGTCAAATAATTGATCACGTTAATTCAATTGAAACGAATGGTTAGAGTTATGATAGCTTTTAATGACTCAAGCTATTATCACAGTCTAATCTCACACATGTGCCAACTCATCTAAAACTGTTTTCAGCGTTGATGGTGCATGGTTATTCCAGAAATTTATCCAAGAAATTCCCAGATTATGCTTTGAATATTTTGCCTGGAATCTTTTGACAGTCAATATGAAATGTACTTATTTATCCTTCTCAACGTTGGTTTCTTTATCATGTAAATTAGTATATATTACACTTAGAGTATGTTTGGTATGAAAATTTACTCCTCATTTTTATTCCTATTTCTAACATACCCTTAATATTAAAAAGAATATTCCTGGTCATCCATTGGTATTGTTTGCGTTGATTTGAAGACCAGCCCAACAATTTATGATTTCCCATTAGTGGACACATTATCTGAAATTATGCTAATTTTTCCTTAACCTGCTTTTGTAGATATGGGGAGCATGTACTTGAAGCCTTGCAGAATCCAACTTGGATATGTCCGGTTTGTCGTGGAATTTGCAACTGTAGCTTATGCCGACAAGCAAAAGGATGGGCCCCCACTGGCCCTCTTTATAAAAAGGTTACTGCTAATTCTGACCAAAATCTGGTTTACCCGTAAGTTGTATTTTCAAAGGTTGAGTTGGAGCTAATCTCAAATTTATCCATATTTTAGATATCGTATTTGGGTTACGAATCAGTTGCACACTACCTCGTTCAAACCCGGCGCTCAGATATAAATGTGGAGAAAAGTGCAGATGCTTCCGACCCAGTTTCAGCAAAAAGGTCACTACCCTTCTCTGACGTGGAGATTAACGAGTCTAATGAGTCTCTTGAGGTCAATGAGAGTCATCTTGGATCATTGAAGCCTCTAGCAGAAAGTGATGGAGACCAAGTTTCAGCGAAGAGATCATTGCATTTCTCTGATGGGCGAGATCAGCTTGACAAAGTTGAATGTTCGGATGCCAAGAAGCCACTGGCTTCTTCCTCCAAACCTTGCTCAGACAGCATTGCCGGAAGACTTAGGCCTAGGCTTAAAAAACCATGATGGGGATGCTTTTTCTTTTTATTTTACCTAGGATATTGCTGGAATGTAATAAATCTGCTTAATTTCCAAGAATGGGGAAGACTTTGTTGAGATATTGTCAACGAACTTGGAAATTTGAAGTCAAAACTTTTTTTTGAGAGAAGAAATGTTTAATTATAACTTTTTTTTTTAAAAAAAAAGGAGTAGCATTTCTTTTGGTCATCGAGTAGCATTATTTTTATTTTTATTTTTGTTGTCTTGCGTAGCATTCATTTTTTTTTTTTGGTCCTCGAGTAGCATTATTATTATTTTGGTCAACGAGTAGCATGAGTTTGAATAGACCAGTATCTATCTCTTAACGTGAAATAGGCCACAAGCCCACGATTGGGGGTCAATCAGGTTGAATCCAGCCGGGCTTTGGTTGATTAGCCATAGGCAGTTACATTTTTACATGGCTAGGGCAGTGAAGAACCTGAACTAATGAAAAATTTTATCGTACTTTCAGAATGTTCTTAAATTTTATTATTTAATTTTTTATATTTAATCTAATTATTTAAAAAGTTATGCTAATGACTTCACATAACACATGGACCTAGTTTGAAATTTGAATAGAGCCTAACCTCAATCGACTTTCAGTTTTTGCAATATATTTAAGGGTTAGGATTTATTTTAAATTTTATTATTTAATTTTTTATATTTAATCTAATCACATGAATAGTTATGCTATCTAAGTGTTACAATTTTAGTGAATTAGGTATAATGCTGTTAGAGCACATAAAAACTTCTTGTGGGTCCAAACTGGCTTAGGGTGGGAAAAGCAACAAAATTAAAGATTAGTAATGTACATTAATAACTCTTCGCATGTAAAATTTCATATTTCTTTGTATATTTATTATGTTTATTTATAAATTTTTATAGGATCACATTAAATTTTTTTAAAAAATTTACATATAATTGAATGGCCCTATACACCTGAATGTTTCTTTCCGTTTCTTTAAGAGTCGTGCATCTAGCGTATTTCATTTAAAATAAGTTACACATGACTTTTGATTTATGATGAGTTACTCACCTTTTTTTTTTTTTGGTCAGCAGATGAGTTACTCACCTTGTTCATCTATTTTCCGCCATAGATGAAATGGTTTGATGACCCATATGATTAGGCCCAATAACTTGCAACATATGGATTAGCAATGAGCTTCCAAAACTAAAAATGAGAACAAACGCCCATCTCCCGAACATTCCCTTCTATATTCATTTTCCCATCAATAAACAGAATCATGCTACCACTAAAAAAAGTAAAAAATTCTCTGGGCAAACTATTAGTAATTGTTTTATACTAGTTTACCGCCAATTATATCATGATAGTGAGACTAAAGACTCAACGGTGAAGAAGAGAAGAAGCAAAGTCAAGCATCCATTAATCACAAATATTATGGTTAGTACTTAGTAGCATCGCTTTGAGATCATTGAACATCGTACAAAAGGCAGAATAAAAAAAAAAAAGAAAAGAAACCAGCCATGAAAATTAAAAGAAAAAAAAGGCATATAATAACAAGATAAAGAACATCCTCTCTTCATTACTTTCAATCGTCAAATCAAGTTCCCCTAATCCCTCCTTTGAAAAAAGTTGGGGGAATCCTGGTCTAAAGCATATGATTATACCTCAGCGTCCATGGACACCACACTATAATGCACTAAGTTCATGCTAAGTGAGGCCCATATCCCCCATATTCAGCCAAGTCCTTTTCTTTCCTTCTGTTCATTTGAAGCCTCGGAGACATGCAAAGCTTTCTCTTTCTTTTCCATTTTTCTGGGGTGGGGTTGGCTGTCGGAGAGAGTGGTTGTGTGTTGTAGCTTTTTAGCCATAAACATGCTTCAAGCTGAGGATAATTTTGTAGTTTCACAACTTGGTCGTCTTTGCCTTGGTTGGTTCTATCTGTTCTAACCATTTTCATGAAAAAAAAAAAAAGGATGCTGGTTGCCATCAAAGGCTGGTGATGCATACCAACCTCTTTGGATCTTGGGTAATTGACACAGTCCTCTTTATCTCGTGGTTTTGACCAAAGGCAGTTTTGAACACATGGAAAAACTTGTTGACTAGACATGAGACGTTGATCCCATTCCAAACTGGCCTTCAAATTATACCAATTATTGTCTGAGTCATCCACGTGCTGTCCATGTCCACCCAAAGATTTCATTATAATTTTGTATTAAATTCTTCTTTTTTCTTCACCTGAAATTTTTATTAACAAATTATGTTATTTAGTTTTATTTTATGAAATATGTTTCAAATAGTTTGGCATTCAATTTTATTTTTCAGAATTTTTTTGAAAATTATTATTGTAAAAGAATTATGATAAAATGTATAATAATTGTGTTGTAAACTTATAAAGTATAATTATTTTATTAGAGAATATGAATAACAAAGTAAAATAACTATTAGTCAAATAATTATAATTATAATTTTCATTGTGATTTTTATTATAGTGTGTGGTTATTCAACTTAATTTTTTTAAAAAATGACATTGAAATAGAATAACTTACCAAATTTGATACTATATAATTTGTCTGTATTTGTACTGTCATTAACACGAAAAAAAGTCTCCGCATGAAAACATTGACCATCAATTCTTGAATTGTTTGAAGTTGCATTGAAAAAATTATAGCCATAATAAATTGAATACAAAAAAAGTCAAATGGGCTGAGAGAGACGGAGAAAATAAAAAATAAATAAATTAAAAAATAGTCAAAATTGATGAGAGATATGGAGAAAATAAACAAAGTAAACAAATTTTAAAATAGACAAAATGGGTGATAGAGATAGAGAAAATGAACAAAATTAAAAAATAATCAAAATGGATGACAGAGACATGAAAAAAACAAACAATAAATAAATGTTAGAAATAGTCAAAAGAGTTCAGAGGTGGAGAAAATAAAAAAGTAATTATATAAATGCTACCTAAAATTAAAAAAAAAAATTGCAACCTAAAGATTAATTAGGAGGGTGCATGGAAACTGCTTAAATTGTACTTGTGAAATTAGCTTCCTAACTACTAAGTAGACAGAGGGTGATCATCAAATATATTAGACTGGATTCATGAAGACAGTGATGAGGCTTAGAGACAGAGTCTAGCTAGAGGACCATATTAGCGGCAACTTATTTCAAGAATAGGAAAAAGATGTTTAAAAGCACTACTTATCATAAATTGATCTATCTTGTAACTTTTTTCCTCACTCATTTGACAAGGAAAAGAATGGTGCTTTAGTCTTGAATGATACAACTGCTAACCCATTAGTCAATTTGTTCCTTCAAATCCAATAAAATAGAAAGTAAAAATCTGCGATGTCGTCGAGTGCTCTTTTTCTTTATCAGTTTAGCTTCTAGGGTTTTGTGCATGGCCATTGAGAATGGAATCCAAGAGAGGAAGGAACGGGGTTTAATTTGCTTACTACTTACTGAAGTAAATTAAGGTTATGTTTGATGTAGACTGCGGAAATAAAAATGGGTTAGTATCTAGAAAAGTAAAACTTCACTCCTTTTAAATACTTTGGTACATTCCATAATTAACTAGAGGTTTATAAATGATTAGCAAATCCTAATGACTATAAATTTTCAAGTTATATGCCATAGGTTAACATTTTTCTTGCATAACATAATAATCTCAATTGCTAAAATATTCTTCAACTTTTTTTATGTGAATGTCATTAATTTTGTTAGATTAGAAAAGCAGACTAATCATAACATGAGAATAACAGACTAAACAACAAACCTATGTATAACATAAAATGAGAATAAACAGGGGCGGAACTACATTAAAAAATTTGCTAAGGTTGGGGGCCCATGTCTAGAAAAAAATTCAAAAAACAAAAAAAAAGTACATATAAAATTTTAAGATTTAAAAATTTTTTGGAGAGGGCCTTGGCCTCTCTTACTATACAAGACGCTTCGTCCTTGAGAATAAAAACTATCAAAAAATAATGAAAGAGAATAATTAATTTTATAAATAACATATCAACAATTATTGTTGTTGTTATTATTATTATAATTATATAAGCACTTATATATTTTCGATTTTTCTACTATTTAGGACCCATATCTGGAAAACAGCTGAAGTGATTATTAATAAGAAAACCATACACTTGTTATCCTTTTTTCGTGCATATCTTGTTTCTTATTATTGTATGGACATAAATGAGAAATTATAGAAGGAGAGGCCATCATATGTAATACTAATGGGCATATATAAACTGTCCTATATATAACCTTTGCATTATGGTCAAATGCACTCAAGCATACACAAGTATCCTAGTAGGATCCTAATGATATTCACCGTGAATCAACCCTTTCATTGAATCATTGCGTGGTGTAAAGGCCTCTGTTCTGGCAGCCGTGCGTGTCTCGGGGGTGCCCATACTTTATACGGACAAAAAGTGATCATAGAACAAAAGTGCCTCGACTTTTACATTCTGTTCTCTGCCTCCGTTATAAATTAATGATATGTTTAGTATAGAATAAAAATAAAGATTGTGGATAAATTTAATATATACAATTTATTTTAAAAAATTTATTTTTTATTTTTATTTTCATACGAAACATCCACTTATAAATATATTTTTTTTTATTCAGAATTATTGCTAATTAACGTCCCCCCTCTAGAAGGTTTTCTGTGGTATAAATATCTCTTCTCTCACAATTTTTTATGACTACCGCTCGAGCTGTGGACCTAAAACTTGCAAATTCAAAATTTTGCAAAATACTATTACTACAGTTGCGGGGAAAGGACGGCCCACCACACCTAACCTCTTAAATAAGGATTTCCTAAGTTCAAGACTACATTGTTAATTGGTTGTGCTTCAACATAAATGCTTCTGAACTCCCCTCTATTTTCTGAACAGATAATCATAGAGGATGGTAATAATAAAAATTAATAATAGTAGTATGATATTAGAGGATATAAATTAAATCCCAGGGTTTGCTAAGTGAGACCTGCACAAAATAAGAATGCGATGAAGAACATATTATTTAATGCATAATTTTAGCAATTTTTTATAGACTGCTTTGGCAGTTGGTTCTTTTAATCAAATAATACATACAGACCAAAAAAAAAAAAAGACACCTTCCTGAATTTTTAATGGGAAACTTAAAAATTGGATAAATTATTGAGTACAAGCATTTTGTACATGTAAATGCGTGCCTGTGATTGTAGCCGAATGTGGATCTCATGTGTAATTTAGCAGCAAAACACCCATTTATACATTCCATGATTCAATAACCTAGTCATTATCAATTGCTTTCATTTTTTTTCTTCATAATTTGTATTGCTTATTGATTACCCAAATATTCCCCCACTAGATAATTATTATTACTACTGATCATATTACAACCATATTTTCTGCTTATAAGATCATTGACACTGACGCTCGCATATCAATAGGAAGTCTTTGAAATTGTACTTGGATGGAGGTGATTTCCTTGCTTTGTGGACAAACTTGAATTTCGGTGTAAATTCAATCATTAACAAAGTAAAAGAATAGGAAATTTACAATCACATAGCACTTTCTATAGCTAGAGGCTAAATAATCACTTAAGTGGTTATTTTATTTAGTTTAAAATTTTAACTGAATAACTACTTGAAACGATTATTTAATCCTTTTTTTTTGTAACAACGATTATTTAATCTTTAATTATGATAGATATATTATATTAATTCTTAATTAATGAGGCATTTGGTTCAAATATATGTTAAACATAAAAAATGTACGGGTCTAAGATATTTGAGCATATACGACTTCCGTATATGATATATCATTTTTTTCTTATTAGATATCTTTATACTTTTTTACATGTAAAATTAATCTATATTTATAAGTATTATCATATCGAGATTGTTTCTTTTTATAAAATATTTTATAGAGAAAGATCAAATCCTTGATATTATATAAAATTCATTTTATCAAAATGTTAACTTATTTATAATTAAATCACACTGATAGTTCTTATCAATTTATTATAATGTAAAATTTATTTTTCCTAACATAGTAATAAATATTTATAGTTCTTTCACTTATTTGATAGCAATAGCGTATTAATAATTAATTCTTTTGGATAATAATCTTTTTATTTAAATTATATATAAATTATTTTTTATGATTAATAAATTAGAAAAGAGTAAAATTAATAAGAATAAATAAATATTTATTAAAAAGATAAATATAATAAGAGTGATATGGTAAGTTAAAAAATATATTAAAGTATCTTATCCAATCATTTAATAAAAATTCTCATGGGTTTGAAATGAGACACACAACAGACATTTGAGCTTAATAGTGTGCACGTTAAATGCAAATGTCATCTCAAATTAATGTATTAAATATTAGTCTATTATCCAAACATAGCATCTGAATGTATAAAATTAGATGTCAGCACACCAAACCCATAAACATAATAGAGTTTAATTTTAATATATTATTAATACAAAATTTTTTATACCATCATTTATTACCAAAAGGGAACTTATGTTATTTCTTTTAAAATTTTTTAAATTTAAATACTTTCTTTAAAAATTTACTCATATTCTTATGAAATATAGTTTATTCTTATGTTAATCTTTTTTTTTCTTTACATTAATAAAAAAGATTGAATTATGGTAATACGTGATTATATAATTATATAAAAAAAAATTAAATTGAAAATTAATTAAAATTAAAGACATATAAATTTCCTACTAAAAATCCAACAACTACATTAAATAAGCACTATTGGCGAGTGTTAAGTAGGTGGCCCACCATCCCTACGTTACGGTTCCCATGGAATCCCATGAGCTTTTAAGCTAAGTTCCATTTATGCAAGGTTCTTGAGCTTTGTATGTGAATAAGAATAATTTTATTTAATCTCTTAATCTAACTTTTTAATAATTCTCAATGAAGTAAATATTAAATATTTTTTATATTTTTAATATATTAAATACTTTATTTTTTTAAAAAACTTATTTTATTAAATATTAAAAAATTATTAAAAATAAATTTTTAAAAAATATAACAAAACTATTTGTAAATTACTTAGGCTACGCATTGTTAGCAGATCCGCATATAACACTAATGTGGGTTTGCCGTTCACCTATCCTGATTAAAGTAGAATTGAAATCAACAAAACGTGGGTGGATAAGGAATTCAGAGGTTATGACTTAATCACTTAGTTATAATTAATAAATATGGGGTTAACATCCAAGAAACGTCAAGAGCAAAACAAGCCTACCCCTGATTGAAAACTAGGCACTCACTAGGCAGGCATGTCTTACTTTTAAAAATTTGCAGATTTATCATTTTGATTGATCCTATTACAAGGGTTGACCAAAATTTTAGTTGTTGAAGCAATACCCTGAAATTGCTTTTTTTTTTAGTTGACAGAGAAAAATATGATAGTGCAGTTGTACCATCATCTTGATAATGTTGTTTCATTTTATATTTTTTTTAAAAGAGAAAGATCATTGATATGGCTTGAGAAACAAAATCCTCAAGCACAAGGCACTGACACGAGGAACT
This sequence comes from Castanospermum australe, assembly GCA_019955255.1. Lineage (NCBI taxonomy): Eukaryota > Viridiplantae > Streptophyta > Magnoliopsida > Fabales > Fabaceae > Castanospermum > Castanospermum australe. The sequence goes on along the minus strand of NSJW01000862.1, from coordinate 189,146 downwards.
TCCGAAGTTGGCTAATTTTATAATAATCTAACAATAAGATTCTAGGTTCTAACCATCTGGATCAAAGATTCCTTTTTTTAATTTCTCTCCTTTTCGTTTCAGGATATGCGGGAATAGATGCTTTCTATATACTACAACGTAGCGTGATGCATTTGATTGAATTTGAACTTAAAGCAATAATTTTGGAGGCAAAAAGAGAACAAAAACCTTTGGACACTACATACAAAATGGACTTTCGTTTTTCATGCTCCAACATTTTTGAAGTAATTTACCCAAAAAAGAAAGAAATTTAAATTGAGCTAGGAATTTCCAATGAGCTATAAATGAAAATACGAGATCTTTACAAAAAAAAAATATAAGAGATTGGATAAAATTTTGAAAATGACAATAATGGTTCCAATATACTAAGGGAAGCAAGTTTTGTGTTGGTGGGTGTTCATATGGTTTTGTTTGAGATTCACAAATCCAAGCTTCAATGGGATTGGGGGGGTCTTGGACTTTGGAGTTTGGGGTTTGCCCAGTTGGACAGAAAACAGCTTTTACAAGCCAGCCGATTATTTGACTTTTAGCCATGACTGCAGCTAGTGGGTCCCTAGCCAAGGGAACCTCAATTATAAAATAATGGGGAGAAAAATGAAAATTTGGTTTTAGTAACATTAAACATCGTTAACAATTTGGTTTTTGTGAGGATCAATGTCGTTTCTCCCTGTATGTTGAAGGGTGGTCTTTTAGTGGGGAAGATTGTGGAGACGGGGGTTTTGGGTCAAACAGAGAGACGGAGAGTGGAGTGGGGTTATCGTTATTCTGCATTCTCTCTCCTTTTTTTCTTTTCTTTTTCTCTCTATCTTTTTTTTTTTCCTTTTTGGTTTTCAATTTAAGAAGAAATCGTACAGTGAAGATATCAATTCGATACCGGTATGTTTTGGTTTTACTTCTCTCTAAAGAGCATTTGATGTGGGGGGGCTTTACTTTAATTATGCTGCAGTGAAGAGAGAGAAAGAGAATGAGAGGATCTTTCATGTTTCATCTTTGAGGCTATTCAGGTGTTTGGTGGAGTCTCTGGCTCCTGTTTCCTGATCCAAGTTAAGGGTTTCTATTAGTTTTCGTTTTTAATTCTCCGCTAAACCCAGTTCTCCCACATTCGTTTTTATTTTGTAATTTTGGAGTTTCTTGTAGCTGTGAGTTGCTTAGCAATTTTTGGGATCTGGGTTCTAGGGTTTGAGCCTTTTGGCTTTCTCTCTCTTTCTCGGGTTTCTTTCCATATGTTATCTCTGTCTTTCCTTTTCAATCTGTTCTGGGTTGTGAAAATTTTGTGTTTGTTGGTTTTCACCTGAAATGGTGAGTGACTTGTATCTTCCTCTCTCGAAAGGTGGCCAAGATTTATTGTTGGAGGTTTTGCAGTTGTAAAAATCTCTGATTTTATGAATTGGATCCTTGAAGAAATCCAAAGGTGCCGTCTTTCACGATCGGGTTTCGGATTCCTTCTCTCCTAGCTTCTTCTGGTTTGGGGTCTAGGGTTTGAAGCTCAATTTGATATAGATACATGGGCTAAACCCTCTTGCTGGTGTTGTTTGAGCTGCCTTAGTCTCTTCCTGGTTCTCATCTCAGATTGCTTGTGCGAGAAGAGGAGGGTATCATGCATCTTTCACTATGGAAGCCCATTTCCCATTGCGCTGCTCTGATCATGGACAAGAAGAGCAGGAGAAAGGATGAATCTACGGTGGAGATAAGGAGAAACCCGTCAGTTCTCCGGAAGCTGCAAGAGAACAAGCTCAGGGAAGCTCTCGAAGAAGCTTCCGAAGATGGGTCACTCTTCAAATCTCAGGACATGGAACCGGACTCGGTTGGGAACCAGGACGAGAGCCTTGGGAGATCCCGATCGCTGGCCAGGCTCCACGCTCAGCGCGAGTTCCTTCGAGCCACCGCCCTTGCCGCTGAGCGCATATTTGAGTCTGAGGACGCAATTCCCAGCCTCCAAGAAGCTTTTTCCAAGTTCCTCACAATGTACCCGAAGTACCAGTCCTCGGAGAAGGTCGATCAGTTGAGGTCCGATGAATATTCACATTTATCCCCGAAGGTATGCCTCGATTACTGCGGCTTTGGACTCTTCTCTTTCGTTCAGACCATTCACTATTGGGAGTCTTCTACATTTAGCTTGTCTGAGATAACTGCGAATTTGAGCAACCATGCACTTTATGGTGGCGCAGAGAAAGGGACTGTTGAGCATGATATAAAGAGTAGAATTATGGACTATCTGAATATCCCTGAGAATGAATACGGCCTTGTTTTCACTGTCAGTAGGGGATCGGCTTTTAAATTGCTGGCTGAGTCGTACCCTTTCCATACAAACAAGAAATTGTTGACCATGTTCGACCATGAGAGCCAGTCTGTGGCTTGGATGGCTCAGAGTGCCAGGGAGAAAGGTGCCAAAGTGTACAGTGCATGGTTTAAATGGCCAACCCTCAAACTCTGCTCCACTGATTTGAGAAAACAGATTTCCAACAAGAAGAGGAGGAAGAAGGATTCTGCTGTTGGTCTTTTTGTGTTCCCAGTTCAGTCTAGAGTAACCGGGGCCAAGTATTCGTACCAGTGGATGGCGCCTAGCACAGCAGAACAACTGGCATGTCTTGCTTGATGCTGGATCATTGGGCCCCAAGGACATGGATTCACTTGGCTTGTCCCTATTCCGGCCAGATTTTATAATTACATCATTTTACAGGGTATTTGGGTATGATCCCACAGGTTTTGGATGTCTTCTGATCAAGAAATCAGTCATGGCAAGCCTTCAAAATCAGTCTGGAAGTACTGGGTGTGGAATGGTGAAGATTACCCCTGAATTTCCAATGTATTTGAGTGATTCTGTAGATGGTTTGGATAAATTGGCCGGGATTGAAGATGATGAAGTCACTGGTGCTGGTGATAAGACTTCTGAAGCTCGGCAGGGTTCACAGTTGCCTGCCTTTTCTGGTGCATTCACGTCTGCTCAGGTCAGAGATGTATTTGAGACTGAAATGGATCAAGACAGCTCTGAAAGAGATGGAACTAGCACCATATTTGAAGAGACTGAGAGTATTTCTGTTGGGGAGGTGATGAAAAGCCCCGTCTTCAGTGAGGATGAGTCATCAGACAACTCACTTTGGATTGATTTGGGTCAGAGTCCATTAGGCTCTGACAGTGCAGGTCAATTGAATAAACAGAAGATAGCTTCTCCCCTACCACCCTTCTGGTTCAATGGGAGGAGGAACCAGAAGCGTCATTCTCCAAAACCAACTTCCAAGATATATGGCAGCCCTATGTATGATGACAGAGAAGTAAGCATCGGTTCTCACGATGACCACCATGTGCTGTCATTTGATGCTGCTGTCCTATCAGTGTCACAGGAACTAGACCGTGTCAAAGAGGTCCCTGAAGAAGAACATATGGCTGAAGTTAATCATTATTCAAGAAATGGTAATGGGTCAGATCATCTGTATGTCAATGAGATCCAGGAAGAACCTGGAACCAGCAAAGCAGTCAATGCCGGATCTGTTACTCTGAAAGGATCTCGGCTCAATAATTCAACTTCTGCTGCTCAGCATCACAGTGTAGAGAATGGCTCTACATCTGAAATATGTCCTGACGTTAAAGAGAGTGCCATAAGAAGGGAAACTGAAGGTGAATTTAGGTTGTTGGGTAGAAGGGAAGGGAATCGATATGATGGCGGTAGGTTTTTTGGTTTGGAGGAGAATGAACCCAATAGCAGGGGAAGAAGAGTGTCATTTAGCATGGAAGATAATCGTAAAGAGTACCTGAGCCATACCCTGGATACAGGGGACATATCTGCAACTAGCTTAGATGATGAAGAGGTCACAAGTGATGGAGAATGTGGTGATGGACAGGATTGGGCCAGGAGGGAACCAGAGATAATATGCCGGCATCTTGATCATGTTAACATGCTTGGTCTCAATAAAACTACACTTAGACTTCGGTTTTTGATAAATTGGCTTGTTACCTCTTTACTGCAACTGAAGATACCGGTTTCTGATGGGGATGACAAAGCAAATCTTGTCCACATCTATGGTCCAAAAATTAAATATGAAAGAGGTGCAGCTGTGGCTTTCAATGTCAGGGACAGAAACAGGGGGCTAATCAATCCAGAGATTGTTCAAAAGCTGGCTGAAAAAGAAGGAATCTCTCTTGGTATCGGTTTCCTTAATCATATACGGATTCTTGATAGCTCAAGACAGAATCGTGGAGCTCTGAATCTTGAAGATACAACTCTTTGCAGGCCAATGGAGAATGGTCGTCGTGATGGAAAAGGTGGATTCGTAAAGCTTGAAGTCGTCACAGCTTCACTGAGCTTTCTGGCTAATTTTGAGGATGTGTATAAATTGTGGGCTTTTGTGGCGAAGTTTCTTAACCCAGCATTTATCCGAGAAGGCGGTCTTCCAACTGTTCAAGAAGGTTCTGAGACGTGAATTCAAAGACAAAATAGTCACCGGTGACTTTACTCAGTTTTGGAAATTGCCCATGAAAGATTACTCGTGAAATGTTCCCAAAAAGGGTAGCAGCCGGAAGCTGCAGGAAGAATGGGTTGATCATTTGTATGCTGCCAAATACAGATACTTATCTCTGCATCAAAGCTACACAAGGCAAGCGGGTGAATTTGTTAATTCATGTTTCTTGTTGCTTACATTTTTCATTTTCCTCTTTGAGCTTCTTGTAGAGTTGGCTTTAATTTGTTACATATTGGGAAGCCATGGTGTACTTGAAGCAGTTTGTATGGGTAGAACTTCTATTGATAAACACTTTGCTTCTGTTGCATACGAAAGGATTTCCAACATCTGTAAAGAGTCAGTGTTCATTTCATGCTGTAGTTTATGAGACCATGCAATATGTGCTTTATTTGTTGACTTAAATTTGTTCCTAAATATTATACTTGAAACTTGAAGTTGACTGAGGGAGTGAGAACGGAATTGGATACAGAGCAGAGATGTGCTTCTATTTTTAGTACCTTAAGAGTGGAGATAGGTTAGGCTAGGCTTTTTTTAAATAGACTTGATCTGTTTTGTAAAACATTGAGCTTGACTTATTTTTTAATATAGGTTTTTTTTTTAAGTTAAACTTGACTTTTTTTATAAAAATACAAAAGTCTGACTTGGTTTGGAAGTTTATTTAAAATTTATTTTATATAAAAATTTTAAATTAAATTAATAAATTTATATTTTATAAATTTTAAATAATTTGTGTTTTTAATTAAAATTATTAAATTATATTTAAGATTAATAAATTATATATATATATATATATATAATAAATAAATAAATCGATTTATTAAATTAAATAAATATTTTTAACGGTTTAGATTTAATTTATTTAACTAATTAAATTTTTATAAAGATTTAAGCTTGACTTATATAATACATAAGTCTATAAAGTTAAAAATAAGTTAGATCATATATTCATGATAAGTCACTTGACTTATTTCTACTCCTTTTGAAGGAGCATTTCCTTTCCTCACTTTGTCGCCCCTTGCTCAATCTTCGGAGCCATTTTGCGGTCCTTATCCGGCATTAATATCTGTTAAAGTAGTTGGCGGTTTTCTCGCACGTCTTAGTTAAAAACATTGAATTATTCAGTTCGTACTCCGTGTTCTGATGAAGGCTAACAATTCACATTGGCTCTATGTTTATCTGCAAATAAGAACAAGTGGAAAAACAAAACGAATAATTGATCAGAACACGCGCACATTTTGAAATCTTTTTTTTTTAATTTATTAATTTTTATTAAACCTATGTTCCTACTAATTATACTTGAATTGTAATCTTGCACTTTTTAACATTAGTTTTTGCATATATCATCGCTTCTACACCCTGGAGCAGGATGCAGATGGAGAAGAGGTCGTCAAATTGGGTGGTATTGGAAGTAAAATCTGACTGAAATGAATAAGTACTTTGATAATGGTATTGGTAGGAATTAGGAAACACTAGTTCCTTGCTTATGGGGCACCTCAACAACCTGCAAAAATGGTAAAACACTGCAGTACTGCGTGGCTCATCTGAGGTTCAACTAATATCTTTTTTTTTAGATAAATTATTACATAATCTTAGAACATAAGGTAAGATTGTATTTCATTCATTTATATTTTGATATATCAACATTAAATAATTAAAAATATATTTTTAAGATAAATTAATTATTTTATTTGGGTGAATGTTTTTTTAAATATGTTTTTTAATTATTTAATGTAAAAATATGAAAATATAAATATATGAAATACAATTCTACCCGATTTTTCCTTTTCTAGGGGTTAATAATCATAGCTGGGCCTCACCCACTAAGTTTTGTTTCCCAAAAAAACCATTGCAAAGGATTTTGTTATGCAGTTTTCCCATCCCGCACTTGACAAGTCACTCAGCTCTGCTTTTCCACCGGAGAGAAACAAATCAATAAATCCCAACTGGCACAGTGGGAAAGAGCTTATGCCCACTATCATCTAATCTTTTCTTTGGGTCTTTATCATTCAACATGCCACAGGCCACAGCCCACAGGACAGGAGGCAGAAGATGAGAAGAACGCCCAACTCTGAAACTTCTTTTTAGGTAGCTCCAGCGGAGTATTGCTATGCTATTCTAATTTTTTTTTAAATATGTTAATATTTTAAATATTTTTTATTAGTTATTATTTTTTATAATAAATAATTAAAATTTATAAAATAAAATTAATAATCAATAAATATTTAATAAATCAGTTAAGATAATGATAGTCTAAAAATATATGAATACTTGAAGTAATTCTCCAAAAGAAATGACTCAAAAATACTAGGAGACAAGACAACTGTATATCTTCTTCCGGACGTGGTGCTTGGGGAGCGGTTCGTAGACAAACTTTAGTGTCCGCCAATGTTGTTGGCCTATAACTTGATATCTGAAAGATTTCGAAGATGTCCATTATCACATACATTATTATCAAGATATGTAAATACACAGACAAGAGAAATGTGGCAGAATATGGTAGTGCTATACGACTCCTAATCCAAGAAAGTCATCATCATGATAAAAAAAAAAAAAGAAAGATAAGGATGACATTGCCATTAACATTGAAATGGCATTATCGCAGGTTCTTTATTATACAGTATGGCACAGTGATATGTCCAGATAACGAACTTCAAATTAATAAAAGAGTGCCACTAAGTGGTTGTTGTCTCAATTCAGTTGGCTGTTTAAGCGCAGTGCCCTTTAGGGTAGATCATCCATGCCCCCAAGAAAGCTACAGATCTACAACCAATTGAAAAAGAATATTGGATGGGAAGTATTCCACACGCTGAGGTATTGAATGGATCTTGGTTCAAACAAAGTAAAATTTCAAATTTTATATCAGAATGCCATTAGGAGGCATTTCACAAGTGACAATTGTATTTCAGAGATTGAGTGAATGACCAGTTGGCACATCAGAGATTCCATCATCTTAATGAGAAATGCATCCTCTAATGCTGATTCCTTGGACTGCAGATAACGGTTTCCCTCCACTATATCTGTTGTCACTGTTCAAATTAAGCAATATTGGACCTTTTGGGTCATGAATTGAAAGATCAAGAACTCGTGCGACCCATTTTGCTGCTTCACATACCCCAAATCTCAATCATGAAAAAAAAAAAATGGGACCATTAGTACAGTATGATTTGTTTGTCTGGGTTTTTTTTACTATTCACATAAAGACAACTGATGAACAGATAAAATAATCTTTGGAATGCAACAGGCAGTGTTTATCTGTGCATGTCTGTGTTAGCATGTCAAGAGGCTTAAGAGACTGCAATGTATGAAATCAAAGGTTTGCAGAGTCATCTAATTAGAAAATTAAATCTCGACAATTTTTTTTCGAAGGATCTAAAACTTCAAATGGGCAAAAAATCTTTCGTTCCTTACTTGCAGAACTCAGATTAGGTTGTCATATATAAAGGATTAAATTCTTATCCACACTATCTACATAGCAGAGGAAAGCAATTTATAGTCAACTCAGGACATGTTACTTCCGGAGAACGTCAGACATACTCATTATTTGCCTCATATGCCAAGTATGAAATCAATGTGTAAAACAGACATATCCACATACTAGCACACAGAAAGCACAATGTTCCCTATGCATACAACATTTTTTCATTTGAAAAAGTGACAGAAAAGCCACTCGGCCAATGCCAATAAATCACTGATTCAGAAAAATAAAGGGAGCTCATCATTTTGATGTCCTCAAACCCACACACCGAAGACATCTGGAAATTAACGTGTATTGAAAGATGAGGCTACTAATACAGCTGGATAAAGAACATCCTTTTGAATATTGTCATATGGAGAATGTTGAAAGATGGGCTCTTTCCATCAAGTTGAGACTGAACAAAAAATGACCTATGAAGACCAAAATCAAATGAAGGAAGTATCTCATAAGTCATAATCATGTATAATGCAGGACATAGATATAACAACAAGCTCAATGCAAATTGGGTTAAAGCAGGAAACTCCTAAGAAGAAGGAAAGTAATAGGCAGAGCAAACTTCGAAAGCCAAAATCAAATATGCCTGGCATACTGGCAAAATACATCATGAAGTAAATTTTGAAATCTCAAAATGATCTGGAGCTGAATATAAAGAGCATCATCCTTATTTCCCAATAATCACTAAAGTTTCTATAAATGATCATGAACAAATTAATTTCAAAACACTGTTACCTTTACATCTTAAAGTTCCCTTGGACTCATGTTTAACAGTGGCTGGTGAATCGTCATCTACAGTTGATATGATGTGAAGGTAAATATATGTCCACAGGGACATGTTGAGAAGCCATCTTCAGAAATTATTAAAAAATGTAATCATTCACATAGCACAGGTGATGATATTATAAAGTGGACGACTGATGAGCAGAAGTCATAATTTGAGCCAGGTGAAATTTGACAAATATGTTTTGGAAGAGACAAGTACTGTAGGTCCAGCTTCCTCAGTGTTACTTCCCCCATTACAAAAATAAGGGGGACAACATGAATAATTCAATAAGATGATATGATTATAATTACATCAAAAGTTTGCGGATGCTCGATTATGCAGTCAGCTAGAGCGTCACAACCCTAAACGAATCAAGCCAGGCAACAGATCAGCTGCATTTATCAGAAAGACCTAAAATATGGTTACAATTTTTATATTTTATATGATACAAAAGATCTTAACTTGAAAGAGTTTTACAACGTAGATGTTACTTTTAAAGACATGGTAGACCCAAAATCTTGTGTGTGCCTTATATTTGTGATGTTATGAGCATTTTCATCTGATTCTTCCAAAAGCAAAACATCTTCATCAATTGATCCAATCATACTGTAGTAGATCCGTCGGAGTGTTTGGTGGGAGGATGTGATCAATGAAGATTACATGGATTTCAATGCTAACAATAATAAGCAAATAATAAACAAAGTGCTCTTTTTAATTCTTTAAGGGCACGGAGGCACCAAGAATTTAATAACATCCACAGTTTACCCACGGGTACGGCCTCTTTTTCTGATCGGTTACACCATAAAGCAACGTCTGCCCATGTTCAATGCCAAATTTGAAACTCGATCAACCCGAGGCTTACCACATAACGAACCAGAATTCAAATTTCTCACAGATAACTTAAAGGGGTCATTGTTTTTATCATACTTAGTGTCCGCAAGAAACTGATGATTTGGCGAAACTTCCGATAGTTCGTCATAAGCATAACCGATACAAGTTGGAATGAAATTATTTTTAAGCATTTCTGACAAAATTACAAAAATCTCACCTTTCATTCAATTAGGAAAAAAAAAAGGTAAACATAATTGAGATTGGCAGTATCCCCGAATCTCTCTGCTTCTTGATTGTAGTCAAGCAGCTTCTGCCCAATTCTCTTCCCTGACGTAATATCAAATTCAGCTGAAGGAGATTTCTGTGATATGAACGCCTCGTTCAAGCTCCCCAATGTTCTGCACAGTACTGGGTGCTGCTTTCTGCTTTCCTTCTTCAACAAGTCGATGATACAACCAACAGAGATAACTATCCACCTTGAAATGGCAAATTGAGAGAACGAGCTAAACAAGGGTCCCAGCGGAGCGAAGGAGTAGAAAGCTCAAACGCCATCCGGGAGGCCATCTCGTAGTGGAGCTTACTCTGCAAGCTCTGTGTCGGACATGAAAGCCCCCGTAAACTTGCATGCGGCGCATGGAGACCTTGTCGTTGAGGTTCGAGGGTCCTCCCACGTAACCCCATGGAAGGTAAACTTATGGCTGGGGCTTCTTTGGAGGCTTTGGAGGGGTTGCTGATGACGGTGGAGTCGCTGGATTTGGCACCTGACAGTGACCAATGAGGTACTCGCGACGGTGGCGACGGTGTCGGAAATAAATGGCGCATTGTTGGATGTTTGTGGTCCGGTGGCGTTCCAGGGCGGAGGGAAAGGACTTACGATGTTGTCTTTTTTTTTTTGGGTCTTCAAGGGCTTACGATGTTGGAGACAAGCGTCTCAGCCACTCTTCCTTTGAGCTAAAACTAATGCCCATTATCCTTGGGCCCGTGTTTCTTCAGCCCATTTTGTATCAGGAAAACCTTAGCAATTAATTTATAGTGGTTTTGGTGTTATGAATCACTGTTGACCAAAAAAATTATAGTGGTTGACCAAAAACAATAGTGAAAGTGTTTAAAATAGGGCATTTAGCCCAATAGCAGTAGATTCTATGGAGGTGCACTCTAATTTTTTTTGGATTTTTTCCACAAATTTGGAGGCAGGGTAGCATCTAGAACTAGACGAATTCATAAGATGCACAGGGATTCAGATTATACTATTATAGACATCGCCCTCTTGAACCCTAATTCTTAATTTTATATTTGAGGCTTCCTTTCACTAATATGTAATACAGATTGATTAGAACAGTTGACTTTGTTCTAACAAATACCTATGAAGTTTAATTTATGTTATAGATTGAAACAGAATATAAATTGTACATATTCTCAACCAGTAAGAGAAAGGTGATAATAAGATAAAAAGTTTTCTATTTAATCCGTTATAAAAGTAATTTAGAACAAAAAGATTACAATGAAAGACGAGAATGGGACTAACTTCCAATAGGACAATACTATATTTGTCTTATAATCTTTTATTCTAAAATTTCAGTTTTGCTTCCTTGACGAAATTCCTATGCTATCACAAACTAAAGTAGCACGAAATTGTCCTGCAGCACCTTCTAGCAGCTATGCAATCTCGTCTGTTGTCTGAAGCATTGAGAAGTAGAGGTCTTGTTGAGAGCCAGCCTTCAAGCAGAACCACAAATAACCATATGAGTAATGATAGTTGCACATACTTACATATTTCTCATAAAATTTTCAGCAAGTTACTGGATAACACTCCAGAATCCACTCCATATATGTGCAACTATCATTGACCTGGTTAGATGATTTGAACTTTTCAAGATGCCGACTCAATTTAGCTCAGAAATATCTGTTACGCACAGAATCATCTTAAGCTGCATTAAATATTGTAATGTTACTTTCTTAAGGGTGGACTAAGCTTATTGTCATTGTTTTTTTTGGTAACTTGCGCTTATTGTCATTTGTACATTGCACAAAGTCAGCCAAACCTACCTTCTCAAAGGAGAGAAATTAAAAAAAAAATATATAGAAATGAAGTAGAACCATATGAATATTGAAAGCCAGAAAACGATCTCATCAAATGTTTAGTTGTTTACTGTACTTGTCTTGCTTCATTCCTACCAGCTGTGATGGAGGATCTACTCCAATTTTCTTCAACCTTGATCACTAGCATATTTGCCTTGCTGGTCTACATCTTCATTTATTACGTCGTGAAATCAGTTACTAATGAGACCAAGACCTGTGACGCACCACAAGCAGGTGGAGCTTTGCCGATTCTTGGCCATCTGCACCTTTTTGGTGGCCAGAAACTGATGCATAAGACACTAGGCACTAGCCGGCGGAGCTAGAACACAAAATTTATCAATATTTGGTGGGCCATGCTTAAAAACAATTTCAGAAAAAACAAATTTACAAAAAATTTTACATGTAAAATATAAGTTTAAAAAAAAAATTGGGGGGGCCAAGGCCCCCTTGCAACACAAGAGACGCCGCCAGGCGCCATGGCTGAGAAATATGGACCGGCTTTTACCATAAGGATGGGTTCAAATAGAGTCTTGGTTTTGAGCAATTGGGAAATGGGCAGAGAGTGTTTCACTGTACATGATAAAGTATTTTCCACCAGACCTGCTGTTACAGCTTCAAGGTTACTGGGCTATGACTCTGCCATGTTTGGATTTGCACATTATGGGCCTTACTGGCGTGAGATGCGAAAGATTGCGACCATTGAGCTTCTATCAAACCATAGGCTTGACCGGCTTAAGCACATAAGAGCTTCGGAGGTGGAGACGGCAGTAAGAGAGCTGTGTGGCTCATGGTCAAGCACAGGTTGCCCAGCAAACCGTATTTTGGTGGATATGAAGCAATGGTTTGGGGATTTGGCATTTAACATTGTTTTGAGAATGGTAGCTGGTAAGCGATACTTCGGAGCAAGCTCTGAGGATTGTAAGGCACAAAACTGCCAGAAAGCGATGAGGGACTTTGTACGCCTATTTGGGGTGCCTGTGCTATCTGATGCAATCCCTATTCTTAGGTGGTGGGATATAAATGGCCATAAAAAGGAAATGAAGAAACTGCTAAAAAACTGGACCTACTGGTTGGGGAGTGGTTGAAGGAACATAAAGAGAGGAGACTATCAGGCGAGCAAGGAAACGTAGAAGAGCAAGATTTCATGGATGTGATGCTGAGAATCATGGATGACGCCACTGTTTCTTCTTTTGACACAGATACCGTTATCAAGGCAACTGGCCTGGTGGGTTATTGAGCTGGTCTTCATGTTTGATTTAGGCTTATTTCCAGTTAATTATAAAAGACTCTTGTTCATAGGAATCATGTCTCTTTTGTCTTTTCATAATTTGTGTTTTTTTTTTTTCTGCATTGGATTCGTGTTGCCTAGATCCTGTCTTGCAGAATCTACTAGCAGGAAGTGACTCCATTGTGCTTTCTATAACATGGGCCTCGTCTCTGATACTTGACAATCCAGAAGTGCTGAAGAAGGCCCAAGATGAGTTAGACATCCAAATAGGGACAGGTGACAGAATCTGACACTAAGAATTTGGTCTATCTGCAAGCCATTGTGAAGGAATCTATGCGCCACTACCCTGCCAGCGGAGTCATCGGTCTTCTTGCATCAATAAAGGATTGCACACTTTCAACTGGTTCTTACATACCTGCGGGCACGCACTTGATGGTGAGCATATGGAAAATACAACGTGATAAGCAGGTGTGGAATGAGCCTCGCAACTTCCAACCTGAGAGATTCTTAACCAGCCATAAGGACATAGACTTGAGGGGCCAACATTATGAGCTTCTTCCATTTGGCTCAGGAAGACGATCATGCCCTGGAATGTCACTAGCTCTCCAGGTGATGCATCTTATTCTGGCTGTGGTGCTGCATAGTTTTGAAATTTCGACTCCGTCTAATGAACCTGTGGACATGTCTGAGAGCATTGGTTTGACAAATTTGAAGGCAACCCCACTTGAGGTTCTTCTTATTCCGCGCCTTAAGTTGAAGTTCTGACCATATTATGTAAGGTCGTAGTTCAGTACTTGTGTGTCTTTTGTGACGGGGAAGGCTAAGAGCCGTGTATTTTTCTTCTGTTTGCGCCTTTATTTTAATCCAGTCATGGTTGTTTGCGCTTCTTCTTGTGTCGTCAAGTCTACTCATTGCACGCCAAATGATATGTACAAAAATCAAATATTAGTGCAGACCAACAACAGATGCCGCTCTTCTATGTGGTCAAAGAGAGAATTGGCGCACTTCCTTTTTTGTTTGTTTGTTTGTTTGTTTGTTTGTTCACACCTCAGTAATATTTTCAGCCGTGAATTGGGTCATAAAAATAATTGAGAGGATGGTATGAAAAGTAACAAGAAAACGAAATTCCGAGGATTCACGCATCAAGTCCTATATCCTCTTTTGTATAGACCAACTTCCTATAAGGATGCCTAAACGCAGGTGGGCCCCTTCACATTTTTGGCAATCTGCACTTCTTAGGTGGCCGGCAACTGATCCGTGGAACACTGAACTCCGCAGGGCTGACAAATATATATGGACCACCTTCTGCCATAAGGGTGGGTACACTGAATCTCCATTGTTCAAATGTTGAGAAAAGGTTTAGCCCATGTTAGCTCATGTGCATAATGCTTACCTAAAGAGACACGTTCTCTCAGCTTGGGTGAAAGTAACCATGTCAACAATTGTGTGATCTTACGAATAAGCCAGTAGTACATTAGATGATCCAAAATGATATATCTTGAAAAAACACAAAGAACGCCAAGAGGATATCGAAATATCGAAAGACAATACGTTTAGGATTAATATTTCTGAGATAAAGCATTTATTTTGATCTAGACTGTACATAGATGATGGACCAGTCTTGCCATTATGATATTATTAACTTTAACAAGGAATCAAATCTTTTGTCCTCCAATAAAATATGCAGTACTTTAGTAGAAGGACACCATTAGAGACAAAGAAAAAAGACCATGAGATTTGAATCCCTTTAACAAATCGTCATTACTTATTGTTCTTGAATCTTTTTTCTACTCCGCAAGAGTCTAGTTTTTTTTGTTTTTTTTTTATTTTTATGCACAAGAGAGTACTAGTTTGGTGCAGCAATAATTCGTTGCAGATTTCGCGCATCACACAGGAATCGAGGCCAACGCTAGATGAACCCGCTAGTCTAAGCTAAGGTTTTAAGTTACTTGGTAGTAAATTAATTTATTTATATAACACGATTGATTATACTTACTTAAAGAGATAATCTTGTTGTAGGTAAGAGAAAGAATAAAGAAAAATCAATTATGAATTGAAAGAAGATAAATTTTTAAGTAAATATTATTTACCTTAAACACTTGGTTTAATAGTTAATATGTGTAAAGTTTAATAAATAATGTCATAAATGTATATCATTCTTTAAGTTACTACAAGAAAATTAAGAGTACCTCTCCTTTAAGTGACTATAAGAAAATTAGAAGAGCTCATGCTGAAAACAAGAAAAGATTAAAGAAGATTCACACATCAGAATACTGAAAATATCTAGACTGTACAAAGATGAACCACCTCATATAAGGAAATGAGACAATTCAGGCGTAGCTGAAGTCAAGAATATGTAAAAATTTCAGAAAGCCTGAATAAGCTAACTCATATATGAGATAAATCAGCTCAAGGCGTCGAATTCTGATAGTACACTGCTCTGTTTTACTCGATAACGATTAGTTTTGTATGAAGATCACCGGTACAAACTTGCCAACGATAAAAAAAATGCTGTCTACTTGTCCTAGGATGTGGCAGAGGAATAATCATAAATTGATTAAGCGATAATCCGAATATCAACATTAAAATGAGTGCTGAGCTCATATTTGGGTCTTTCTAATATTTTATTGATTTTGATTTGAGTGAAGAGAGAAAAGAACTTTATTTGGGAAACACTAACTGTTTGTTGAGACTTCTACTTCATTTCTTCTTGTAAAAAGTTTTCAAGGTTATTAGTTACTAGCTATGATTTAAGGTGCTTGTGAGGTAGGTAAGTGACATGTTTTGCTGGGTTGAGTAACTTGCTATAACTAACTATGAGAAGCATGTCAATCAAAATTACTCATTGATATAGTGAAAATTGCAGCTGTTGTTGGGGATTGAACTTTGGTAACTAATATATATAAATATCGTTCTTTCCATCTTATTTTCTGTTCTTTGCTTACATTTTCTGGGAATCTTACTTTTTTTTTTTGTTGCTTAAGCGCGCTTAAAGCTGCTCATTTGGAAAGTGTTTTACCTTGAGTTTGTTTCAGACCTTGCTCTGGTTGCCCTTGTTTTTGCGTTTAATACTGCCTCTTTAATTCCTTCTCTTACTGCCCAGAATCTTCTTTAGTTATCACTTGTGATTTTTGCTATCTCTTCCAGAGAGGTTCTGCTTTCTGTCTGTTGAGATATTGGTGCATGAAAATAAACAATAAGATAAAATTGAATTTTGGCGTCACAAACCAAAGGCTCGATTAAATTCAACCCCTTTTGAAGCCTATCCACCCCCGACAAAACCATGGTTTAGATCATCCACTTCAATATCATCACTTCAATATCCCACACCATATACTGGACCTTGTTAGTGGTTTGAAACCAATAAGGAGACATGATGTCTGTAAAAAAAAAAAAACACTGGTCACCATCAAGTTTTCGCACTTATTGTTGCGAGTTCTATGATACGATTTGTGGTATCAATATAGTGACGATATCAATGTCACTATAACTTGAATTAAATTTAAATTTAATTAACTAAACATTAGCCTATTTAACTAGTTTAAAATAAGTAATTAATGAAAAATGGATTAAAAACCACCATATAAAAAATATTAATTGAGTTAATTATTTATATTTCATGTTAACTATTTATTTTTAACACATTAAATAGATTAACATTTAGTCAACTGAATTTAAATTGATTAAAGTTACAAATGGCATTGATACTATTTATTCGTACAAAGTGTTTATTAGAATTTCTAAAGGATTTAAATCTTTTGTCTTATTTTATTGTCTCCAATCTTGTTCTCTCAATTAAATTCTTAAAAAACCTAGCCAAAAAATATTTAAATTTAAAAAAAATTAATGTTAATTAAGAGAGATACATTTTCCTCTTGAGTTGTCAAAATTTAATTGGAGAATAAAGTTAGGGACAAAAAAAATGGGACAAAGAATTTGAATTTTTCAAAAAAAAAAAATCAACATAATCCACATTTACTTTTTCTCCTAATATATTAAAAAAATAAATCATTTTATCCCTGTTCTTTAATCTCCTCCTGGACCACCTCAACCAACATGAGATAAGCTCAAGCTCCTTTTCTTTCTAAGTTGGAGGCAGATCGATAAGCACTGAGTCTTTGAGTCATCTCTTAACGTAAACTAACAGGATAGGAATTGTATGGCGGTACGGTAGTCGTGATAGACACTTGCATGGACTCGGTGGACTGAATTATTTAGATTTAATTCATAATGAGTCCCTAATTAGTTTGTAAAAGATTATGAATTTAAATTTTCATACCATCGTTGTAAAAAAAAAAAATCTTTAACCATGTAAGAGAGTTTTTGATTGGCCCAGTTTAATAAATCTATTTGTAAAGCAGACTTCACATGAATCTCACATACATAATTAATCTGAACCATGCCATTTGGTTTTCACGAACCCGATCCATGTAAAAATTTTCTAGAGAGACAAATAGGTGTCCTGCTGAGTGCTGAGCTAAGCATAAGGAAAACCGACATATTGGACGTTTGTCTATAAGTGCATTGGCTTTGGTGCTCAAGGTCATGGGCATGGCCATGGATGCCTTCGAGCCGAAAACTCTCATTTCAAGCATTCTTGCCCTGTTAGTAGGTGTCTTCATTTATCACTTGAAGAAAACACCTAGCCGTAAAACAAAGATCTGCACTGCGCCTCAAGCAGGAGGTGCATGGCCTATTATTGGCCATCTGCACCTCTTTGGTGGCCATCAACTTACGCACAGAACCCTGGGGATGATGGCCGACAAACATGGACCAATTTTTACAGTTAGACTTGGTTCATACAGAGTTCTGGTGTTGAGTAGCTCGGAAATGGTGAAAGAGTGCTTTACCGTCCACGACAAAGTATTCTCCACCAGGCCCAGCGTCGTCGCCTCAAGGCTGATGGGCTACGACGGTGCAATGTTTAGCATCGCTCCTTATGGGCCTTACTGGCGTGAGATAAGGAAATTAGCCACCATTGAGCTTCTGTCCAACCACCGGCTTGAACTGCTCAAGGACACAAGAACATCTCAGTTGGGGGCTGCGATAAGGGAGCTTTACAAGTTGTGGTCAAGAGAAGGTTGTCCAAGTGGAGGGACTTTGGTAGATATGAAGCAGTGGTTTGGGGATTTGACCCATAATATTGCTTTAAAAATGGTGGGTGGGAAGCCATATTATGGGGCTAGTGATGATTATTCGGGAGGTGAAGCAAGAAGGTACAAGAAAGCTTTGAGAAATTGTGTATGTTTGTTTGGGGTGTTCGTATTATCTGATGCAATTCCATTTCTGGGGTGGTTAGACGTCAATGGATATGAAAAGGCCATGAAGAGAACTGCTAGTGAACTGGACGCTCTGGCTGGGGGATGGCTGGAGGAGCACAAAAAGAAAAGAGCTTTGAGTACGAATGCAAAGGAGGAACAGGATTTCATGGACGTCATGCTGAATATTCTGAAAGATGCCAAGATTTCTGGTTATGATTCAGATACCATCATCAAGGCTACTTGCCTGGTAAGTGTTGAGCTAGCTACTTTTCATGGTTGCTACTGTAAAATATTGCATTTGATAAGCCATTTAATGGCTGAAGTCTAGTAAGAGGGGACTGGGGAATTTGTCCTATAAAGGAGTAAGGCTCCCACCTAAGGACACTACGCCTTTAATTTGGTTGTCAATGAAGATAGACAAATTATGGTCTATCACATCACCGAGCACTTAAAGTTACATGTTTGGACCATTGAAGTCTTATGTCCATCTTATTAATTAGTAAATTCCAAAGGAATTATTCCAACAAAAGTAAAGGACATCGAGCTGGAGAAAATTAATACTATGTATCTTTAGACTGTAATTTGGTTCGTCTATTTAAATCTTCTTCTCACAAGGAACGAATAATATATTGAAAGTCACTGGTTTTGGGAGGCCTTAAGGCTCCACTTATTTGAGAACATATGTAACCGTGTCCACTTCTTCAAAGTTTGCATTTTTTTGTCATATGATTCGATTCAGCAGAACATCCTTTTTTGGTGCATATTTCCTTTTTGGTTTTCATGTCTTAACTTTGAATTCCAACCATGAGCTGGTATATCTTGGCAGAATCTGATTTTAGCAGGAAGCGACACCACCATGGTCACTCTAACATGGGCGCTATCTCTGCTATTCAACAACCAACTGGAACTGAAAAAAGCCCAAGATGAGCTGGACATTCATATTGGGAAGGACAGAAAGGTGGAAGAATCTGACCTGAAGAAGTTAGTCTACCTCCAAGCCATTGTCAAGGAAACGATGCGCCTCTATCCACCAAGTCCTATTATTACCCTTCGTGCAGCTATGGATGACTGCACTTTTTCTGGCTGCTATCACATTCCTGCCGGTACACAGTTAATGGTGAATGTTTGGAAGATCCACAGGGATGGTCGTGTTTGGCCTGATCCTCATGATTTCAAGCCTGAAAGATTCTTGACAAGCCACAAAGATGTTGACGTGAGGGGTCAGAACTTTGAGCTCGTCCCTTTTGGTTCGGGAAGGCGAGGGTGCCCTGGGGCTTCACTGGCTCTGCGAGTGGTGCATCTGACGTTGGCTAGACTGTTACACTCTTTCTATGTTGCTTCTCCTTCAAATGAAGTTGTAGACATGACAGAGAGCATTGGCCTCACAAATTTGAAAGTAACCCCGCTTGAAGTTCTCCTAACTCCACGTCTTGATCCCAAGCTTTATGAGGACTAGATTAGGCTAGTTTTCTCAAAATAAAGGCAGGGAGCCTCAGGGTTGTGATGTAAGGGCTTTCCACTGTATTAAGATAGCAAGTGCAATTTGTAGTACTCTGTTAATTCCGCACTCGTGGTTCACATGTATTGTTTTTGTTGCTATTGCCCACCTATACTGTTTGTATATCCGACTAGGATTGATAAAGTCCTAGGATAAACTCGATATATGGGAAAAACAAATAAAGTCCTAAGATCAGAACCATATGAAGTCAAAGAGGTCAATGCAATTAATATGAGTTAGAGCTTCCTACTGTAATTGAATGATTGATTTTATAGCCAGCATATGTAAAGCCTTTACAGCCACACTAGGAATCAAGAACTCGCCTCAGTGCTATACAACACTACCAGGCTCCAACTCCTTCACCAGATACCACGTTAGATTTCAAGTATTTTCAACCCAAAATCAATTGTTGTTAAGTGGAGTTGTTTATATATCATATCCGAAAATTGAGACAGGTGATGTAGGACTTTACGTAGACAATGGTTTAACAAACTTCCTACTCAATATCATCTTGTTAGTGAGACAACGATTTCCATCGACAGAAAATTGATCATATATATAGTCACTGTAAGGCAACACAGAAGAGGACCATCCAACATCCTCAAACATCTCTAGCCACTTGCAATTTTCTGCATTCTGCATTCTGCATTCTGCATCCTGCATCCTGCATCCTGCATCCTGCTGCGAATTGCGATGTGAACATAGACTAGTACTCGCACAATCTGATTCCACGGGCTCAGCATCAAAGTTTTTTTTTCCAGTGGCTTGCCCCTTCCTTGCGTGCCAAACATGATTACAGTTTCTTTTCTCCCATACAGTATTTTATTTTGCTTATCCTTGCCTGCCAAGTAATGCCAAACGTTATAGAATTGCTTGTATTTTCTTTTCCAGAAATTTCTTTTGAGAAAATAAATAGGCGATTCAAGTTTCTAAACATGCAATTGGTGTTTTTAATACTAAAAGTTGTCAGATTTTTGTAACCTATCCTTACTTATTGCCATTTTTGCAAAAAATAAAAAAATTATCTTGTGTCCTATAATAAAAATTTAAGTATAAAAATGTAAGTAAGTTAATTGTCAAAATTAAAACAAAATCTGCTTCCTAAAAGGGTGAAGTTGAAAGAATTTTGTACATTTTATCCCTTAATTAATAGGCGGCTTCTATGATATATCTCATACGCATGTACACTTTATCGAAAATGGTAAGTTGTGTTTTATCTCCTGAAACTCCAACATTTTTTCCTTTTCTATGCAAATATGAACACCAAAAATATTCCCCTGCTATTGGAGTATTTCGTATATTTTTAGAATTTTTTTTCATACTTTCATAACTTATTAATTGATGGCAAATTCCAAGTTCTCTGGTGTAAGTATTGTTAATTAATAGTAGATAATGACATTATCCACTGGCTACAGAAGGAAACTGAGGGGGATTGAGCTTTTCCAAGCATCGTTGGATAAGACGAATGTTTGAACACAAATACAGCCCACAGAAAAATGTTAACCAAATAAATTCGGGTTTGTAGTTTTGTACTTCCCCGGTGCTCCTTCTCGTGAAGACAAAGTGAGCATTTGGAATTTTGGATGAGTTCTTTTTGTATAATCTCGTGCTTTTGGTATCAACAAAATTTTTTCTTTTTGTTTCTTTTTTGTCATCCGGAAATTTTTTTTCGCACTATGCTACAAGGACACCCCGTCCTATTCCCTTGTAGTTTTTGTTTCTGTTTTCTTGGGCCTCTGGCCCATCAGTTTACCAAAAACAATAAATAATTTTTAAAGATTAAAAATTCATAGGAAGACCGAAAAAAAAAAGATTAAAAATTCATAGCAAAATTTAAAAATTTAAGTTTTTCATTAGCTGGAAAAAAAAACTGAGGCACAAAGAGAATTATTAAGAATCTATAGATATTGGCCCAATATTTAAGAAAGTGTATTATTTGAATTGATGTGAAAGCTAACTCAAAAATATTCTTTATTAGAAAAAAAATCATAGTATCTTGTGGTCTCATGCCATTTTTTATGGAGAGGTGTTTTGTTTATGGTTTCTACTTTCGAGTACTAAACTGAACGAAGTTCAATGTTTGCATCCACAAAATAGACCATCTTTCAAATTAAGATCATTGAAACAAAAAAAAACGCGGAAATTGCTTAACTCGTGCAAAGGGCTTCTTTTAAGAAAATTAAAAATGAATGAATGAGAACATATAAGCAGGGAAAAAAGAAAAGAATTGTGACGTTTTAGCAAATCTAACAGAAGAATGAACTTCGCCCATATAATTATTAGACATTCTTTGATTTGGTTATTTATTACTCCATTATCTTGAAAGAAGAATCATAAGAGTATGTATGGATAAAGAAATTTGTAAAGAAACAAAAAAAAAAGGCTGATTTTTCATTTCTAAATTCAAAGAATTATAAAATATTCATAAAAATGAAAAAAATAATATAGAAAAGTTATTCGATAATATTTTATTTTATTATTTTAATTAAAATATTCTCAATTAAAAAGAATTTTTAATCAAAATTAAAAATTTATCTATCATTTTCTTTCTCTTAAAATTCCTCCATCTAAACATACCGGAGAAGCAGTTTTGTCTATATTGTATTACTGAACTAATTTTCAATGAGAAAGCAGGCAACTAAGTATCAGAGAACAGTGATCACAACTATATATCTTTAAAAAATTTTGTAATCTGGACCATGTAAAATCTCAAATCACTTGCACTTTGAACTTTAATAAAGAAAAACATCAAGAAGAGAAACCATGTTACTGTATTGTAATTTGTGTGAGTTGATGACAACAAACGCAGAGTATACCTTTTTTTTGGTGAAAAACGCAGGGTATTCCTAAAACTGCAATATTCAATACCCAGAACAAAACATATCCTAAGTAATATTTACAACTGCGTCACCTCACAATCTTTTTTCCTTTTTTTCTTTTTGTTCGTTACCAATAAGCACTATTTTTTTTATGAGAGCAGAAAATTCAAGTCTTACAGGTGAACATAACGTGGATCGCGTAAATTAATTTGTATGCCACCAAAATTGACTCTGTACCCCTCTTAAAAGGTATTGCACCACTTAAATGAATTGGCTTACAAATTTTGTGCCTGCTTATGTATAAATTAAATGAAGAAATATGGCTACACAAGGACACCCACAATCTTATAAATGGAGGACATTTTGAAACAATTGCAGATAATGCCTATAACGCCACTCTTAGGTAAATCCATTTTATCTGTCAACACATGCTGTAAATTATTCTTTTATTACTTATTACCATATCAGCTAAGTAATATCGCAACTGTGATGGCCAAGCGAGTTATGTTTAGAGTCTTTAGACTAATGTGTAAAACTTGGCACAAAAAACAAATATTTACTGAATCTACCTATGAGTGAGATATTGTAAGTTAAGCCTACTCAAGAATCTTTTTTTTTTTTCAGAAGTTATTTTTGTTACAATAGTGGCACGTAAGTTTGAATTTATTATTTTTTATAAACTGTTCCTCGTCAATAATCCACTCTTAGTGACTTTACAATATGTATCCTACCTAGACATGCAGATTTTATGTGAAGTATATTACACAAAAAATAAATCAGGAATATCATTGAGTCAACTTAACAGATATATATTTTTCCCTAGCTAAGAGTCTCTTTTTACAATTTAACATTCCAAACTATTTTGTAGTAGGAAAGTTAATTGAGCTGAAAATCTCATGCAAACATACTATACATGTAAATAAATAAACAGAACATTTCAAAATTAAGTTGTATTATACTATTATGTGCATCTTATACACACTATAATATAAAATCACATCTTGCCCCGTGCGCAATCCATTCGTCAACCTTCCTTCTCATCATTATAAAAAATTAGAATTACTGAAAAGAGAAAAGAAAGTCATAATTGATAACCCTGTGTCCAAGCCATAAACAACCGTTTGAATCATTAGGTGACTTTGTGCACAAAACTAAATAACGAAAAATCTATTGCGCTTGCACTCTGAACCCGAAAGTACCAACCATTTGACACTCGCAGCAGCTCGTGGATGTAGTCAATGTATAAACTCTGTTGGTATTCACCTCTGTACTAACCACAGACAGCACATAACACCCTCCAGACGACACATAACAACACCTTTCTCAGTTCTGATTCTAGTATCTTCTTGACCCCATTTTTCGCAAGGACGAGACTCTCGGGTATTCAATACTATGACGCGGCTGGTGGTTGTTCTGCAAGCCAACGGGTGGATTCTCCGACACCTTCCACACCTTAACCGACTTGTCCAAACTCCCGCTGTACAAAATCCAGCGCCGCTCGTTGCACATTGCGTCGGGGTCCTTCTCCACGGCGAGGCATTTCACGGGTCCGGTGTGGCTCGTCAAAACGCACATGCAACTGTGCTCGTTACTCAGCGATCTCTTCCACACGCATATTCCCGTATCAGCGGACCCACTGAACACCAGGCTCCCCCCGGTGGCCAAGCACAGAACCGCCAACTTATGGCCCCTCAAAATGCCGCCGTGCACCAGATTCGTTTCCCTCATCCAGTAGTTTACGATCCCATCAGACGACCCACAGTACAGAAAGGTTGCTTCTGCGTTTATCACCAATGCCGTCACGGCGCACTCTTGCTTCAACAACGTCTGCGAGAAGAAGTGCTTGGTTCCTTTTCCTTGCATCTCTCGCCGCCAAATCTTCACGGTGCCGTCGGCCGACCCGGTGAACACCAACCCGTCGAACCCCACCACCAAAGCGTTGACGGCGTCGTCGTGAGCGGTGACGGATTCTAAACACTTGTAGTTGGAGGTTCGCCAAACCTTGAAGGTTTTGTCCCACGAAGCCGAGTAAATGAGGGAATGGTCTTCCGTTAGGCTGAGGCAGGAGATGGCGTCGTAGTGCTTGATCCAGAGCACGTTACGGTGTCGTCTCACCTCCACGTAATTGCTGGGCTTCATTGAGCATTTGATGTAATTCCTGAGGGTGGGCAAGGTGGCAACGCGCTTGTGCTGTGTTTCGTTCTTGCCGGAGACTTTCCAGACCCGGATCCTCCCGTCTTGGTGACCAGTGAGGATTTTCTCCCCCGCAATCACAATTGCTTTCACCAAACCGCTGTTGGATTTGAAGCCAGCGAACTCCTTCTGGTTCTTCCAAACCCGAATGTTCTTGCTATCGGATCCGGTGTACAACAGATCCTTGGTTGCCGCGAGCGAGTATATGTGGCCTTCTTCGCGGACTAGGGAGCCCACTAGAGCTTCGTCGTTAGACGCGGCACTCTCTTCGTTCATGTGAGAGGACCACGGGGATTTGGATAGAGGGGACAGGGACGTTTCGTATGGGGAATTATCTGCCGCCATTTGAGGATCCAAGTTCGAAGCATCCATTGTTACGGGGCTGTTTTTTCTTGGATGATTGTCGGAGTTATAGCCATCGAAGTCGTCCTTGTCGTTCTTTTTTAACTTGCCGAACTTTCGTCCCTGGACGCTTGATTCGTCGGAGAATATGCGGCCTTTTCTCGATGACCCTGTCATTATTCCTTCCTTGCTCTC
The DNA here is from genome assembly GCA_019955255.1 of Castanospermum australe. Classification (NCBI taxonomy): domain Eukaryota; kingdom Viridiplantae; phylum Streptophyta; class Magnoliopsida; order Fabales; family Fabaceae; genus Castanospermum; species Castanospermum australe. Next base: position 163,969 of record NSJW01000862.1, on the reverse strand, counting down.
ATTCAAAGCGATTTGGAGGGGAATAAAGAGAAAGAAAAACTGGGAATTTGAGAAACCGAAAGGTTAAAAGGATAAAATTAAAGTCAGAGACCGAGGAAGGCTTTCGATTGTTCTCTACGGAGAGGAAGGTAGAGGATTCACTGTTTGGGGAAAAGGGAATGACAAAATCTCAATCTGTTGCCATTGCCAAACCGCAAAAACGTTGAGGTGGTTTGGTATCGAGAAGGTCCTTTTTTGGCGTACGGTCGTTCCCGTGTCTATGTGCAGAAATGTCTAATTGTGTTATGCCACGTTACCTGTGTAAGTGGGCCTTCTCGGATGGCAGATTGAAGAGTGGCTGATGGAGTCATAAGATTAGATGAGAGGGAATTATTGCATGATTTGTTTACCCAAATTGCTAAACCAGGCAACCGTGCGAATTTAGATATCCATCAGAAAGGATATTGAACGAGTAAACGGAATGATTGGACTTCTCTTACAACTCGCAAAAACGATGTTTGATTTGGTCAAATATACTAAAAGTGGTGCTTTCTTTCATCACCAAAAAATAACAAAATTGGTGAGTTTTTCTCCTATCCCATGTAAACATGTGTGGAAATTAAATCTTTTATTTTATTTTTTTATTTTCAATCTTATTTTTTTAATAAGAAGAATTAATAATTAATTAAAAAAATTTTAAGTTTTGTTAATATATATTTTTAAGAGCACATGTTAAGAAATAAAAAATAAAAATATTTTTTAAATAATTAAGATGATTCAATAAAAAATAAAAAATATTATTTTTATTTTTTAACTTGTACCTCCAAAAAAAAAATTAATAACTAAGAGAACTACGTATTTTTTATAAAAGATAAAAATCTTCTAAAGTGCCTTGTATAATTTAAAAAGTAAAGTACAATACTCATAACCATTAATTAAACAGTTAAAGGTATTTTAATAAAAAGCTATGATACATAGCAAGAAAATATTTTATGAAATGTCCTAGGCGTCACTTACATCCACTTTAACAAGTTTTTAGTTAAAACAGAATAAATTCACATTTTCTTTAAGAAAAACTACTAAATAAGACACTCGTGACATCTTTTACGATAAAAAAAAATCATGACATTCAACATTTTTTTTAATAAAATTTAAGTATTTTCTTCCTCTAAAGTAAGGTTTTCACTTTAGAAGGTAAAGTAAGTATTTATTATTATTGATGATAAAATAAAAAAAATAAATTTTAACAACTTTATGATTTATTATGCATGTGTATGTATTTTATTATGATCTCAACTATTAATTTTCTCATCAATAACTATAAATGCTCACTTCATCCTCTAAAGCGAGAGTCTCACTTTAGAAGAGACAAATCTAAAATTTAAATACATAAATGATAAAATAATTTATGAATTTTTTAGAAATTACTCTATGACTATCATTTGCACTTTATTTTGTAAAGTGTAATGTGCTTAAATTTGTGTGAAACACGGCATGCGCTCTAAAAAATATTAAAGTAGAATTATGTAGTAATTAATATTTGTATACTGAAGAATAGAGATGATTTAAGAATATTTTAAATTTGTAATTATGTTAACAACAATTTGTAAACGAAGAGAGACTTCCAAAATTAAAAAAGTTAACAAAAATTTCAGCTCCAATAAGTATGGATAAACCTACAACAATTTTCTTTTTATATAATAAAGGAAAGCAAAAGAAAGAAAATGAACTAGCTAACAAAGGCAACACCAGGCTATCACCTAAAAGTAGTGTTGAACACTGTCTACGAGGCAGTGCACCCTTCAACTTTATTTAGCGCAAAACTCTTTTGTAAATAAAATAGTGCCTCTTTATGTAATTTGCTTTTGAGACGGATGTAGATTTAAATATACTTATTTAAATATAGATAAATTTTCAATATTTAATTTTTTTTTATCTATACTGAGTTTATTTTTTAAACACTCTTCAGTTAAGCTTAAAACCAAGACATGCGAACAGGTGTTCTTTTATTGGCTCCACTTAACTTATGTGGACAGATTCTACCCTGTTTAACACTTATTTTAATCAGACAATCCATTGATTCGTTTCCTTCTCTGAAACTGTGATTGAAGATCGATCACTTTAGCAAATTTTCAGCACATTACCTTAACATTTTCAATAACCCTCCAGAAGGAATGAGATTCAACAACCTCACCGCCACATGAAGGTATAGTTTCCTTCGAATCAGTTTCGATCGAGTACATTATCCTTATTCCTTATAAAGTTGCCTGTTGGAGTCACATCACCTGCAAGGCGAATAGCCCGTCATAGAGCAGCAATACTGAAAGTTCAATACGCATGCTGCATGAGTTGCAGAAAATTCAGTCATGCAGGTAACACTGCCAAATCCTGTAAAAAAGGTGGAGAAAGTGAGTTTCATTCGGAAAAAGGGCATTGCCGCAAGTTTGCCTATTTGGGGTGTGCGTTTATATTAGAATTTGTAATTTTGATTCTCGATAAATTTAATTTTATAAATTTTATTTTGTTAACAAATGAAATTGAGTGAAATAATTTATATTTGATAAAAAATTATATTTAATTTAAAAATAAAAAATAATTATCTCAGATTAAATAAATTTTTAAAATTAAAATTATGTTTTAGAAATAATATAAAAGTCAAAATAAATAAAATAAAAAATAAATAAAAATCTGTTTAAATTTCTAAAAACTAATTTAGATGCAACAAATACCCATCTAAACACACGAGTCTGACTTGTTGGCATATATAATTGATAGATGACTATTAGCATGTTTGAATTAACTTTTAAAAGCCTCTAAACTAGAGTTTAGGCAAAAGCAAGGATAAAAACTTTTCTCTTATTACTTTTGTCCAAATCACATAGTTTTGAAGTTTAAAAACTAATCTAAACATACTATATGTTGATCGTAGTATTCCCAATCATGTAGCCTGGAAAGTAGTGAGTGGCTTTTATTGAGATATATTGACCAAAATGATTATGAATAAAATCTACAGTTGTCGTTATATCAGTTATGTTTACAAAAGAAGTAAGATGTGCAGGATGAAGTCCCGTTTGTGTCTTGACATATGATAAAAACAAGGTCATCGTGTGCATGAAAACGTCGGAGAGATACTTGCATGAGTCGACCACGCTGGCTGCGCACACTCAGCGTGAGAAGAGCCCATCCCAATTTTTTTTGGGTAATAAGAGCCCAACCCAATTTTGTCAAAAATAATTTCATCATTTATAAAACGCAGTTGTAGAGAATCTATTGCGCTAACATGAAAAGTGTAAGGTGGAATCAGCGTAAAGATCTGAGGATACGCCCTCGGTTTATTTGAAAACAACTTGCATAGCCCATTGTTTTTCTGCTACGTTGTCATCATCGGAGAGTAATAAACCATCCCTTCAACTTTAAATAACCTCCAAATATAGCTCGTGCAAACTACTTTTATCTTAATTTGTCTGGTATCAGACAAAACTTGTTTTTCGTTCGTTTGACAAATAATTGTGCTAATCTTGCCTCTTATCTCAGGATAAGAGTTCTATTGGAGCGAAATTTATACTCATTATGCCGTTTTCCTTTTTACTAATTTTCTCGTATAATTTTTTTTTTTTTTGAGGTCATCCTCATATAATTTGTTCAGTATACATAAAATGCATTACTTTAAAAACATGAATATTAGATTCTAGAGGTGCGATCTGATGTCTTTTTAAATTTTTTTTTATCAAATTTTTATTTATTGTGTAAAATTTTTTTGTTGTAGTCAAATCACATATGACAGCATCGTTACAATAATTTAATTATCATAACAATTGCCAAAGAAACCAAAATTTTTATAGAAGAACTGGTAGTGGTGACGTGTTAAGGGATCACTTGGGAGAGTGGGTGCAAGAATATTCTTGGTTCCTTGGGGATACATCTGCGTTTACTGCAGAGCTTTGGGGGATTCTGGATGGGCTAACTTCAGAGCTTGGGATTCAGACAGATAGAACTTCGTTGTGACCCCAGTTCAATTATGGCTTCTATTGGTAAGAGAACAGAAGATGGTAATGCCTCTAATTCACTCCTGAATCAAATTCATATTTTTCTTGGCCGAGATTGGGTGGTGAATATTAAACATATCAACAGAGAGGAGAATAAGCGCGCAGACCTTTTGGCAAATCTAGGGTGCAATGTCCAGCGAGGATTGCAAATCTGGAACGACTCTCCTATGAATATTTCTAATCTTTTACTTTCTGATGTTTTGGGAGTCAGCACTCCCAGATTAGTTACTGTTTAGTCTTTGTTGCTGTTTGGACCTTGGCCCCGGTTTATTAAAAAAAATAAATTTAACTCTTCATTTTCTCTAGTGATTTCTCAAATGAATTCATATCAAACGGTTTTTTTTTACATAATAAAAAATATAATGACCAATATTTAGATAGTAAAAATTAAAATTTAAGTGACTAAAATTATAAAAATTGATATTTAAATAAAAAATTATAAAAATTTAAATTTAAATCAAATAAATTATAGATACTAATTATTTATTTTAACTAAACTTTTATTAAGCCTTTTGATAAGTAACTACTATTATAACTACTATTATAACTTGCAACGAATAGTAAAAAGCGGCACCATCCATTCTTTGACATCACATTAAACAGCCAACTGAATCTCTTTGGTGGGTTTCATCTTAATGCGCTGAATCTCAATCCTTCGGCCACGCCCACTTTTTCTCTTCCACGATACCTGCGGTTGTAGCCCTTGTTTGAGAAAAACAACAGGCTCTCAGAAATAGGAGAACCCTGAAAGGGAAAGCACTTCCTACACTATAAACAAAAACATTGGGGCCCAAAACACATAATTGCCAAAAAATTCTTAAATATATATACATCATGTGCCGTTTCCGCTCTCCTTGGCTATAGCTACATTCTGAATCTCAAACAAAAACACAGAAAAATGGCTTTCGTGATTTCCAGAGCTCAATCAGCTTTCCCAGAGTCAGAGAAGGCGAGCCATGATCACCTGGAGGACGAGAACTCTGCAACAGTTGGTTCCATCTCCAGCGAGCTCCACTTGAAGTCGTCGTTGTCATCCAAAGCCTCATCTCAACCCTTGAACAAACAAGTTGTCCTCCGACGCATCCGGCTCCATAAGTCCCTAAACAAAGCCAAAAGCGCTTTTGAAGGTCTTTTGGGAAGCTCAGAAGGCAATACAGCCTCTGCTCAAGAGCAGAAGTGGCTCCAACAGGATGACGCTTTCTCTGCTCCTTAATTATAAGCAGAGACGACCATTCACTTAAGTGTGGTCTTCGAATAGAAAGTTCGATCGGTATATTGAATATTTTAAGTACTCATCAGGTTGGCCAATCCTTAAACGTTCAATATATGATTGTACTACCACAGTTTAATCCGCAGAATAAATTTTTATGTTGTGCCACGAACAATATTTTGGCTTCAACGTCAGGCAGCATCCATTCCTCTCACAACGAAATCTCCATGATATTTTTAGTTTATGTTCTGTGCGCATCTTTTTTTTTCTCCTTTTTCGTAAGGAAACTGCATTTTCAAACTAATGTGTATGCCTTGGGGTGTTATTAAAAAGAAGCACTTCGGGAAGAGTAATTCCGAGCAATTCCTTCCTCTAAAAGTACGTCTTGGGATGGGTGTTCCATGCGGTAAAAACGTGTATAATTGTTTTTTTGGTAAACTACAACAAAATTGTATAATAAACTACAACTAAATATATTTCGGACCTCTTTATGTTACAATTCAGCCCAGTCGACCAACCACGGCACCAAAGATCCCAGGTTAAAAATATTGTAACACATTACTTACATGGCAAAAAGAAAAAAAAGAATCCTCATTTCCGGCGTAGCACACCTGAACTAGAAAGGAGACGCAATGCTTGGTTGGAATTGTTCAAAACTGAAGCCGATCTTGGAACCGACCTTTTCCTTTTTCCCAAGAATTCTAAGGCACTCTGTAAGCATTGAGGAGGACCTATTTCGCTCAAAATAACAGGTTCCAAACTGCAAATCACAAAAGGATTAGACAATTGTAGGTTGAAAAGTAACATGAATGCATCATCATAGAAAGGATGAAATCCCTCACCCTGACTTCTTTGACTTTTTCTTCGTTGAAGTAGTAGGCTTTATTTCAGCTTTCTCCTCATTAGAGTCAGATAAGAAAAATTTTCTGCAAATGAATTATATCCTCTTAGAGGTTTGTCTAAACAATCATGCTTCATGCATATTTGCACAGAAGAGAAAAAGAAAAAGCGGTCATACTTCTCACGAGCTGCAAGCATTTGGACAACGTTGTCTGGAAGAAATCCTGCATCTGCATTTGATTCTTGCTGAGGTTCAGTGCCTGATACATCTTGAGAGTTTTCACTCGCTTTGGAAGGTCGAGGAGTTAACCTTTGTGCCCTTTGCCTCCGACGTTCTTTTCCTTCACGAACAACCCTGCCAGGCAAAGTCATATTACACACCACTGAATTTGATTGTTTTGCATGCATCCAATAATAAAACCTACAAGTGACTTCAACAAAGCTGAAAGAGCATGCAATCATATCTTAACCTAGGATTCAGCAAAGAAAAAAGAATAGAAACAAAGATTGATATTCGCAGGAACGAATAGATGCCAAATGTTAGCATATAACGATCTATGCGATTCCGCTGTTGGTCCATAATTTGAGAAACTGGTGACACCCTTACATGGATATGTAAACTATCATCTTGCAAAATGATCTTGATTTGAACAGCCTTTTATATTCAGCAGCTGCCCAAATTTGTTCAGGCTCACAGAAGGTTGTCTAAGCAAATTCTTAAAAGTTATGAAGCACCTTAATGCTAATTAAACAATAAACAATACAATCACTCTGACCCCTAATTCCTTTTCTCTAATCAGATTATCAGAAATCTTGCAGCTTTAAAGAAAACAGAGTTTGTGAAATTTACTCAGTAACATTCTTTGTCCTCCCCCACCCCCACTGGAATTGAGACCAAGCATGAAATATCCCGGAAGAATCAAATGTCTTTGGAGTTGAAGCAAGTTAGACTTGACATTTTTCAGGCTATATCTGGGTGGGCATCTATATTGATGATTTTTTATACAACTTTGGTGAATGTTATTGCACAGAAATTACAGTTGATACTCAAAAGCGGGGAAAAAAATCTTTCTTTTCCAGTTTTACTCCCAATAAATTACATTAACAAACGGAACCTCATAACTAAGTAACAGAGGTTTCATGACAGAGACAAAGGAGAAAGCATACCTCGCCTTATTTTCTCTCTGAATCTTTCTGATTTCCTCGTCTTGTTGTATTCCCTGCGAAGCGCACGCTTATATGAAGTAAAATTCGTACAAACTACGTATGATTTTGTTCACGTAAAATTTGATTTTGATTTGATTCATTGAAACAAAAATAAGAAAATAGTAAGAGACCTGCTCAGCTGTGAATTCCTCAGGGGCGTCCGAATCGTTATCTTCTCTGTCTGACATTGATCTGGTTCTGAGTTTCCTCTCTCTCTCTATCTCTCCTTTGAAATCGAATCTCTCGAGAGTGGTAAACTCTAGGGTTTGAGGTGCTACGCAGCGTGCCGGAGGTTTTTATCCGCCATGGCTAGCCAGAGATTGATGTATTAGTGGAAAATTCGCGTTGGGCCGATGGGCTCGTCTGCGGGACTCATGAAGACCATTAGGTTGTTAATAAGATTGTCTAACTAGTGCAAGCCCATCTTTACATGCGGGCCTTGACAAAGTAATAAGAACGAAATACTCGGCCATTGCAATTTGGCTATGTATTTTTTTTAACATTTAATTATCATTTATTAAATTTTATCATTTAATTGACCTGTATTTTAAGAATAAATTATTACCAACTAGCGTTGATGCAAGTGAAAGTAATTTCAGTCCCTTAAGTATCATGTTTATGTTTTGATTTCTTGTAAATATAAATGAAGCATACAATGTTAATAGGCCTTCTAAACATACATTGTTAGTAAGCCTCCTCTACAAAGGGAATACTCAACATGTACGCAAAGAATAAATTATTTGTTAAGAAGTAAATGGAAGAAGTATCACTTTTCAGTATTAGATAAGACTAGAAAATTATCTCGATTGAAAAAATAAAATTTAAAAAAAAAGAGGCTGATTCTATCATCATGTGAGACTTATTCAATATTTGGCACGAAATATTTGAAAAGAAGAAAAAGGAAAGTTATTACCAGATGATAAGCTTAATAATTCAGATTAATTCTTCAGTTACTACCACTTGTTAACGTTGGTTATTTTCGGTTATAAGTTAGTTTTCTGTTTTGATTAGTTTTTTGTTATTTGGCTTAGCTTTGTAGCCTGTTATCCTGTAATCACTGTCACTTGTATAAATTACTTTTCAGTAAATGATAATGCAGTTTTTCAGTTTCCCAAACTCAAAATTTGATATGGTATCAGAGCTCTCTTAAAGGAGAGAGCTCTGCTTCTGTTGTCTGCAACTCTGTTTTCTTTCTTCTTTCAATCTTCAGTTTCTTGCAGCTTCCATGGCTGCTGCTTCGAATTCTTCAAACACAGATCTTACTGCGAATCCATCCTATACACACCCCAGCGAGAGTCTTGCTGCGGCCTTGGTGTCACCACCTCTAATTGGTCCGAATTATCATCCTTGGATGAAGGCCATGAAAATGGCTCTTGAGTGCAAGAACAAAATTGAGTTCATTAATGGTACAATTGAAAGGCCAGCTGATACTCAGATTGCCAATAGTGTCATCTGGTTTAACACAGCAGCTGAGGTTTGGAAGGACCTTAAAGAAAGATTTTCTCAGGGAGATGCCTTTCAGATTTCAGATTTGCAAGATGAGATTTCTTCTTACAAGCAAGGAGAACTTTCAGTTTCCAAGTATTTTACAAATTTAAGAACTCTTTGGGATAAATTGGAGAATTTTAGACCAATTCCCAAATGTAAGTGTGCTACTCCTTGTTCTTGTGATGCCCTTGCCATAGTAAGGGATTATAGGGAAGGAGATTATGTGATACGGTTCTTGAAGGGGCTTAATGATGAATATGTTACAGTAAAGTCCCAAATTATGTTGATGGATCCATTGCCATCTCTTCCTAAGGCTTTTAACATGATAGTTCAACATGAAAGACAATTCAATCTTGTGAATATTGACAGTAAAATGTTTGCAGTCACTTTAAATGATGGCGTGCAGCCAAGCTTTAAGAAAACTCCACAAGGGAGACGCTCTGGTAGAGGGTCCTTTGGCAGGGGCCAAGGCTCTACAAAACAATGTACTTTTGTGGAAGACAAGGTCACACAGTGGACACATGCTACAGAAAGCATGGTTTTCCTTCTGGATACAAATCTAAAAGCCAGAAGAATGCCGTGAATAATGTGACCACTAAGTTTGAGAATTTTGATGATGTTGAGGACCAAGAAGATGCAGAAGTTTAAGGGAATTCAAATTTTCAGTTCAGTCCAGAACAGTATCAAAGAATCCTAGCTATGATCCAACAATAAGATAACACTACTGAGTTGAGTAATAAACATTCTATTAATCAAATCACTACCACCATACAGTTTGATAAGCAACAGATGTCCAACTCAGGTATAATTCTTTCATTGTCCAGTAATAAACTTTCGAACCAATGGATTCTTGATACTGGTGCAACAGATCATATATGTTGCTCTCTAACCTATTTTAGTTCCTATCATAGGATAAACCCTCTTTCTGTCCAGCTTCCAAATGGAACCACAATTACTGTAAAATATTCTGGTTCTGTTCATTTTTCAGACAGCTTTTACCTGCATAATGTGTTATTCATTCCTGATTTCAAGTTTAACCTCATTTCTATCACAAAGTTAAACTCATCTTTGAATTGCCAACTAACATTTCACAAGACTACTTGTTCAATCCAAGATGTCAACAGTTTGAGGATGATTGGTTCAACTAAGCTAGTGGATGGGCTATATCAATTGGTAGCTCCAAGTTATTCAAGCTGTCAAACCGAGATTAAACATCCTATGTCATTTGCTGTTAATGTTGAAAATGTACAAAATTTTGACTTGTGGCACTATAGGCTAGGCCACTTGTCAAATAGCATAATTGACATTGTACATAGTCAAAATCCTTATATTTCAAGTAATAAAAATTTCATTTGTGATATATGTCATCTTGCTAAGCAACGAAAACTACCATTTCCTATAAGCACTTCTAAAACTTCTCACATATTTCAGCTATTGCATGTGGACATATGGGGTTCCAGTAGGCAATTACTAGGCATTCATGGACGCATATATTTCCTTAGTATTATTATGGATGACTTTAGTAGAAATACATGGATTTACCCTTTGAAGGCAAAATCTGAAGTGAAAACACACTTGCAAACTTTCATTAACTATGCTGAAACGTAATTTGAGACAAAGAAAAAAAACAATAAGGAGTGATAATGGTCCAGAATTTCGATTACATGAATTTTATAACTCCAAAGGCATATTGCACCAAACCACTTGTGTAGAAACACCACAGCATTTGTGGAAAGGAAACACCAACGCATTTTGAATGTAGCTAGGACACTTCTTTTCCAGTCAAATTTTCCTAAAACATTTTGGATTTATACTGTCATACATGCTGTGTTTCTAATAAACAGGTTACCTACACCTTTGCTGTAGAAGAACAAATCTCCTTATGAAGTGTTAAACAGCAAACAACTAGATCTCTCCAACATCAAAGTTTTTGGTGCCCTATGCTTTGCTACTACTCTCACAGCACATAGAGTCAAATTTGCTCTAAGAGCAAGAAATGTGCATTTCTCGGATATAAACAAGGAACAAAAGGTTTTGTTTTGATAGATTGACAAACAAAAGAGATATTTGTATCTAGAAATGTTCAGTTTTATGAAAATGTTTTTCCTTTTCAAACCACCATACATCAACACTCATTTGATATTCATTATTTGACACTTTTTGAAACTAACACACTGTCACAATATGACATACCACACATAAATATACCTGCTGCACACACAACTTCTGCAGAAAATATTACTGCAACTGAAAGCCCTACAGAAAACAGTTTTGATAATTCAACAGATCATACACTCATAATCAATAATTCTTACATACTTCCAGTGGACACACATAACACTAATTCTTCTATGCCACAAACTAGATGTTCAACTAGAGTCATAAAGGCACCTGAATACTTGGAGGACTACCATTGCAGTCTGTCTGCTATTTCAGCTGCCAGAACCAATTCATTCCCCAAGTGTATTATATCCTATCTCTAATTTAATTTCATATGATAACTTATTTGACTCACATAAACAATTTACCCTCTCCATTTCTTCTACTCTTGAACCAAATAATTACTCACAAGCAGTTCAACATCAATGTTGGAGGGAAGCAATGCATTCTAAGCTTACTGCTTTGGATAAGACTGGGACATGGGTTTTCTCTGAACTCCTTGCAAATAAAACACCTATTGGTTGCAAATGGGTGTATAAAATAAAGAGAAAGTCTGATGGTTCAATTGAGAGATACAAGGCAAGATTGGTAGCCAAAAGCTACACACAAACAGAAGGGGTTAATTACCTAGATATCTTTTCACCAGTAGCAAGGTTACTACCATTAGACTATTGCTATCAATTGCAGCTGCAAAAGGATGGTTTTTAAAACAGTTGGATGTAAACAATGCTTTCTTGCATGGAGATCTCAAAGAAGAAGTCTACATGATGGTACCTCATGGAGTTACTCCACCCAAACCAAATATGGTTTCTAATTGCAAAAATCTCTTTGTGGCTTGAAACAAGCCAGTAGACAATGGTATTCTAAACTTTCTTCTGCACTCATATCATGTGGATATTCTCAGTCAAAGTCAGATCATTCACTGTTCACCAAGGGTGATTCTGATTCATTTACTAACTTATTGGTGTATGTTGACAATATTGTGTTAGCAAGTATTGACTTGGCAGAGATTGAATATATTAAGAAGTATCTTGATGATCAATTCAAGATAAAAGATCTTGGTGATATAAAATTTTTCTTAGGACTCGAAATAGCAACAACTAAACAAGGGATCAGCTTGTGTCAAAGAAAATATGCTCTGGATCTTCTATCTGAAACTGGTTTTTTAGCATCTAAGCCATCCAAAACTCCTATGGACAGTACACTGAAGTTGCATCAAGATGGTGATACTCCATACTATGATGTTTTATCCTACAGGAGGCTAATTGGCAAAATACTTTACTTGACAACAACTAGACCAGACCTCACTTATGCAGTCAATTGTCTCAATTCATTTCAAAGCCACTGCAGTGCCACTACAATGCAGCTACAAGAGTTCTAAAGTATCTCAAAGGCTCACCAGGCAGAGGGTTATTTTTCCCTTCGAGTTTATATTACAAACTGAAGGCATTTACAGATTCAGACTAGGCAGGGTGTTTGGATACAAGGAAATCAGTGACAGGATTTTGCATTTTTCTAGGAGATTCCTTAGTCTCTTGGAAAACAAAGAAACAGTCCACCGTATGCAAATTCTCTTCAAAAACTGAATATCGTGCAATGGCAACCACTACATGTGAATTATAATGGCTGTATTATCTCCTTGATGATCTCAAAGTCAACATTGTGTCACCAGCTTCATTATACTGTGATAACAGTTCTGCTATTCATATAGCATCAAATCTAGTATTTCACGAGAGAACAAAGCATATAGAACTTGACTGCTATATTGTGGGGGAAAAATTATAAGAAGGTCTCGTTCACTTGCTCCCAATTACATCTATGAATCAGTTTTGCTGATATCTTCACCAAAGCTCTTGCAGTAAAGCCTTTTCACTATTTTCTGTCCAAGCTTGGAATGCTGCATATCTACCATTCAGCTTGTGGGGGGTATTACCAGATGATAAGCTTAACAATATCGGTTAATTTTTCAGTTACTGTCACTTGTTAACTTTGGTTATTTTCAGTTAGAAGTTAATTTTTTTGTTTTGATTAGTTTTCTGTTATTTGGCTTAGCTTTGTAGCCCGTTATCCTGTAATCATGTTACTTATATAAATTACTTCTAAATAAACGATAATGCAGTTTTTTAGTTGTCCAAACTCAAAATTTGATAAAGTAACCTTGTATTTATATATGGGCTGAGACTAACTATATTAGTAGTTTCGTTTCTTTTCTTTTCATATTTTAATGTTTTTTTCTGTCATTTTTTCTTTATATCCCAATAAAGTATTAATCTAATCTAATTTTTTTATGCAAAAGTGGACGTCAACAATAAGTCGGTAAACAACCAAACAACACGGGCGTTGGAAATTTCTCGGGCTTACGCAACATGAGAGTTTCTAATTCTACGGGTTGTTCTTGACTCTGCGTATCATTAAATGCTGATGTTGATAGACGGGGAATATATATGATGGACGTGATACAAGAATATTGAATTGGTCCAAATTCAAACGTCATCGAAAATAAATGATGGGAAAAGGAGCCTAATTATAATTGACCCGCTTCTTGCCTGCTTAACGGTCATTGGCTTGTTATGACATGACATTTACATTTGAGGATACGCACGCAGGGACTGTATCAGATTGTGGAATTGAAAGACACGGGCATTGCATTTGTCTAATCTAATGAACAATGCCGAAAAGCAAAAGCGAGGTAACAGGAATTCAGAAAAAGGCCATAAATTATAAACTAGAAAGCCAACGCAAGTCAAGAGCTGGCTGCAAATGGCGATCCATTGTCTGGCGCGTGGATTTTTCTGCCCTCTTATCTCCGTACACGTATTGAACACCAGCTTCTGTTTCTGACGGTTTCTTGAGCCTTTGAATTTTAGTTAAGATTTAACCAAACATACTGTCATATTTACTGTGAACGTTACGACAACATGATCAAGCATCGAGCAGATGATTGTGAACATTCATTCCGCTCGTATTCATTACCTTATATCATTCATTTTCATTCTTAGACAGTCAAATAATGCTGCCCAAAACAGCAGTCATTGATCTCCGCTTCAATCTCATCCACCCCTTGTTATCCTAAGCAACAGTAAAGTATTACTAAATAATTTAAACTCCGATGCTTTTCTTCCTCCATTTTTTTTCTAGTGTTTATGTTTAGTTAATTATAAATTGTTCAGGATGTTCTAAATTCAACTGACTTGGGAAGGTAGCCTCCACTCTGCAGGCTCCAGCTGAATGCGTTGTGCTTGGGAATGACTATGGCAGCGATAAAACAGTATGCGCCTTTAACTTGTCCACTTGAAGCTGCTGTCCCATGCCTGCCTTCCAGAATCACAATATTATAAATTGCGAATTTGTGAGAGCCAATGGTGGTTGAGTTGGTGTCCGCACACGGCACATCACATCCCAGTACTCCCGTCCACTGCTGCTCTGTTCATGTTATAATTTCTTGGCTGCCCCTCACCATCATCTTCACTTTGCTTTTCCTATTATTTTTATGGATTACTTATTACTTATATTTACTTTTTATGGGTATCGCTACTGTCATAAGTTATTAAATATTTTATTAATTTTTAGTCGTATTTTATAAATTTTAAAATTTTATTATAAAAAAATTAATAATTAATAAATATTTGATAATTTATAAAAAAATTGATATTCTATAAATAAAATTTAAAATGCCTTTACAACTTTCATAAATTTTTGATTGAATTACTCTAAGTTCTTATTTATTTATTTTTTTATAAATTTTTTTTATTTTCAAAACCTATACATATCTTCTTATATATTTTTAAAAATTTACATATACTTCTTTAGATACTTATATAAATCTCTCTTATACTTTAAAAACATGCTATACATATTTCATTTGAGAAAGAAAGTCTGTGTAAATTTTAAAAATAAAATTTTTTTATGAAAAAGACAAATTAGTAAAAAAAATGTTGAAGTAATTTATTTTAAATTTTTCTTTTTATTTTATAAAATTTCTGCGCATTTTCTCACAAATTACCTGCTTCATTGTTTAAAAAAAAAAAATTGTCCGGTGCATATCCTATCTTAGTAATTTGACCTACCAAAAATAGTAGTGGAGTGTTATCCCAACTTTGTTTTGTTTTTAACTCTGTATGAATATATATTTTTAAGAATGTAAAAAAGAATATATATATTTTTAAGGAATTTATTTTGAATTTTAAAATATATTTATTATTTAAAATTATTAATATAATTGTTTAATATAATAATTTAGTAATTAAAAAAGTAACTCATTATTTTTGAGAAAACTAATATAATAATCAAACTACGTATTCAGCTAAATTTTAAATTATTCGTATAACCATGAAGGTAACGTAAATGTAATTTTATGATCATGAAATATTATTCATTATTTCCTTCTTCGATACCCTTTTGTGCTCCTTGTTGGCCACTGCAGTCAATAAAAAGATTTGACTCAACCACAGTAGAAGGGAACGTAACAAAACCAAATTTAGATTTCCATTTAGCCCCCACTGGCTCCACCCTAAAACATTTCCATTAATCCATGTCACTTGGCCCCCACTGGCTCCACCCTAAAACATTTCCATTAATCCATGTCACTGTCCAACATTTTCATCTTTTATTTTTTTTCCTTAAAAATTATCAGACACGGTATTAACATCTTAACAATTTTTATTTATGCAGTTGCAGTGTGATTAATTAACAATTACATTTTAGTTGATTTGACAGGGACAATTTCATCAATTGAATGAGATTGAATATTATTCTTCTTTAATCCTGACAGCCTCCGCATATGATATAGTCAACTATTTCGGCTGTGGATAAATAAATAATATATTATTATTATATTTAAACTACTAATTTAAAAAAAATAAAATTATTTTATTTTAAAGTCAATATATATCATAATAGATCCTCTTAAACTCAAGACGTTCAAGTGTGTAAGTATATATTTAGTATAAAAATAAAAAATAAATTTTCGTGGATGAACATACAATTATGTATTTATCCTACATTTTTATTAGTTACATACTTTTACTATCTTGTAACTGCTATCTTTATTAGGAAATCTCTTATTCTTATAAACTCTCTCCTTGGTAATCAAATTTTATTATTTTAAAATACTATTATTTTTATATTTAAATATATTTTTAAAATATAAATTTTATAAGGCAATTATAATTATTTTTAAAACTTAAATATATCTCAATCTATAAAAAAAATTATGATATAAAATTATAATATAATAAATTTATTTAAATTTTTGAAATAAAAAAATGCAAACTAAGATACAACTCAATTTACTAGTAAGTTATTCATGGAAGGGAAGGAGCGGGACAGTGTCCCGGAGTGGTCAATTTCAATTTTAAAAGCCGACATTTGAGTAACGCGTAGGCCTGAAAACCAGATAAGCCCTATCCTGTTAGCCAAACATGTTATGATTTGCAGGTAATTTGAGGTGGAGAACAAGGGCTTTTTTGTGCAGAACAAAAATCAAAGGTATATTCGTCATTCAATCAAAGTCGAAAATGATGTCGACGGGCATGTATTTTAGACTTTTAGTTACGTTCCACTCCCAGGTCAATGACCCAGACGCCACAGAACATGTGCGAATGAGACGACGAAGGTTATTAGAATCCCTCAGATTGCTCTCTAACTCTATGCTTATGCTGCTGCTTCCTTCTACTGTTTTCTGCTGGAGAAAGATAACAACGTTAACTTGACAACTCTCTCTTCTTTGTTAAATGAAATTTATTATTCCTTTTCTCCGTATTCTTTTTCAAACTCGATCTTCGACGGGTATGGTGGAGCTCAATTACTTCTTCAACAGCTATACTCTTTAATTTCAACCATTGCAGAACCTTGAAGGTATGCATATTTATGGCTGACAATTATTCCTTCGATATTTCAGATTTTGTTTTTTTTTAACACCTTGTTCTCATTGAAGCAAAATATGAACTTTGTTTACTGGCTCTCTTCTATGAGCGAACATTTATTGAGATGGATGAGTACCCAACGGCATCCATCACAGGCTTTAATTTCTCATTAAATCCATCATCTGAAGCTCAACAAGATATCGTGATTTTCTAATTTCTAAGAAGATCAAAACTTTGACAAGTTCAAACTGAATCTCAGGGTAACTGTTTTTTTGGTTGAAGAAGGGTGATGATTACCCTGTTCCCTCAAAGCCCAGTTCGATTTGCATCCAAATATGTTTCTTACCAGACAAATTTTGCTATTGTGCTCACAATCTTCATGGTGTGCTCAACAAGAGCCCAAAACTACACCAAGTGCCATCGCAGTTGTGGAGGACTTTCCCTGCAGTACCCTTTCGGCTTCTCTGATGGTTGTGAAATCCAACTAGACTGCAGCACCAGCAACCAAGCCCGAATTGGCGAATTACTGGTCCAGAACGTAACCTCTAGCAGCATATTCATTGATCTTCCTGCGAAATGCAACCGTAGCATGCAATCCATCGACCTCCTTTTCGGTGAAAACTTTGCTCCCACATGGAACAATAACTTTCTCGTGCAAAATTGTTCAGCTGCGCTGGGAGGCTGCCTTATTCCCACCTCAAATTTTATGGGCAGACAGATTCAGGTGGAGGGCTGCGACAGTACAAGTGGCAATATCAGTTGCTTTAAGCGATCGCAGCTGCAACAGAATAAAGGATTAGATGTTGTGACACGCGCGGACCTGAATCAAACAGGGTGCAAGTTCTTGTTCTCAGCAATTGCTATTGGCCAGAGGGAAGAGCTTTCGCTCCAATTTCAGGTGGTTGAGTTGGGGTGGTGGCTTCAAGGGCCATGTCAGTGCTCTCCCAACGCTACCTGCTCAAATGTCCAACTCGACGCTGGGAGGTCCGGGTTCCGGTGCGAATGTCCCGAAGGTTTCCGAGGAGACGGCTTCAAGAAAGGCACCGGTTGCCGGAGAGGTGAGTTCACTCGTTCAGATTAAAAAATTCGTATATCATCATTTATTCTTCACAAATGTCATTCATTTGATTATTATACTTTGATTCTTGTTCATGGAATAATAATAATGGATGGTTCCATTTCTGATTGATTACCATGTGGTGTTTGACGGGGGCAATTGGGAAAGTATACACCTGTTATGTGCTGGCCAACCAGGTAGCGACACCTCAATTCTGTCTCGTGGAAAAAGGCTGTCTTACTTCTGTAGGAAGAAGTGTGCGTATGATTTTTTCACATAATCTTACTTCTGAACAAGGGACTCGTAAATTTCACTCTGTGCAGAATCATCATGTTAAAAACTCACATGATGAGAGATGCAAATGTAAGACTGGATATTTTTCTTGTTTGGGAATCGTTAGAAGATCAGGATGTGCTTTATTAAGTGCCATAACGACCATATTGGTTTTGTTGGGGGGCATACAAGCAAAGAGTTCATTATTTTGATTCTCGTAGACCAATCTATGAGGGCCCTCCTCCTCTTTTCTTTATGGTTACAGAGAAATTTTTGGGGTTAACGAGGGAATTGTTTTTTCACGGTGAGATAGGCCCTTTTATTTTGCAGAGATATGGAAGCAGAACAACTGTTCATGGCTTGGTTGTTTTGTTCCTGTTGAAATTTATGCATACCAATTTTGATGCCCCGTTCTGATGAATTCCATTTTCCTGGAAAGTAGATAGCGGAACATGGGAAATGTATTTTATTGTTTCGAATTGTAGCTTACCAAAGAAAGAATCCTTCGAAAGTCAACATGTTCTGGCTGCTTCTTCCGATTATACATAGATCAATGGTAGGCAAAGCACACATGTCTGGTCGGACGGATTTGAATTTTTCTCTCTATATTAGCAGTGGTCAAAGGGGAGTTGGTGATAATACATTCACAATGTTCACGTAATTACTCCAAACTTTTAAGCATCAGGACGTCACCGACATGTTGCTTATCATTTCATGTTTTGTTGATTATAGAAATTGAGTGTGATGCGAGCCCTTGAAAAACCAAAATTTGAGTAAAGTTGTGTTTTGACCCAATCAACAAGGAACATTTCAGATCCTGCAGATCCAGGTCATCCAAATCAGTTGGCACTTGGTCGATACGGGATATGAATTTAGTGGCTTTTTGTTGTTCAGATATTAATCATCTAATGGTGATCAATATATATATTTTTTGGTTGCTTCAGTAAAATTATATAAGGTGTCAAGAAATCAGCTGGATTTTTGTTATTGCAACATCCGAGTGACAACATACAGTAATTAGAAAGTGGCACTGCTTACTATTTTAAGCTTTTTTTAATTTATTAGAAATTCTTTCCTCGGGTTATAATTATCATTATTATTTGATGAGAAGTAAGAATCTATCTTTATAAAAAGAGTAGAACTCACAAAATCTTATGGTTGTGATTCACATTGTTTTTCTTTTTTCTTTTTCAGTTAAAGGAAGTAAGAATCTATCTCTATTCACTACGAGAATTAGCTTTTCGTTTTAAATATTGTAGTTTTTCTAATCCCGTTCTCTGTTGTTGCCTTGTCATCAGATTCTAGTTGCAATGCTTCAACACTCACGTCTGGCGGATGTGGGAAAGCAACCAAAGTCGGTGTTCTTGTTGGAGGTATAACCTCACCCCTTCATGGCCTACTCTTCTTCTCAAATTAACTTATTCCAATAATATCATCTTGTATATAGCAGATTTCATAGATTTCTTTTTCATTCACCTGATAAACTAGTGGGTTTCATTCCTGGTTAATCAGTATACTAGCATCGAATGCATGTCTTCCCTTAGCTTCCCATGTGTGTTTCTCTTTTCCCATTTTCCTAATACGTCGTTGATTCTGATTCAGACATGCATAGAAAAATATACTCTTGAAAATATATTAAGAAGAATTTTGATTAATGGTACATGATTGTTCACACTTAACAGCGATCGTGGGTGCAGCTTCTGTCTTGGCTGCTCTGTCTCTTCTATGTTACTTTGCCAGGCGCCGTTGTCTGAGAAAACAAACGACAGTAAAGCGGCTAGTGCGTGAAGCTGCAGGCAACTCTAGCATACCTTTCTATCCTTACAAAGAAATAGAAAGAGCCACAAATTCTTTCTCTGAGAAGCAGAGGCTGGGAACTGGGGCATTTGGTACAGTTTATGCTGGAAAACTTCACAATGATGAGTGGGTTGCTATAAAAAAGATAAATCATAGAGACACCAACGGCGTTGACCAAGTCATGAATGAGATCAAGCTCCTTTCTTCTGTGAGTCACCGAAATTTAGTCCGCCTCCTAGGTTGCTGTATAGAGGAGGGAGAGCAGATCCTTGTTTATGAGTATATGCCCAATGGGACACTATCTCAGCATTTGCAAAGAGAGAGGAGTAAAGGACTTCCATGGACAATACGACTTACCATTGCTACTGAAACAGCCAATGCTATAGCATATCTCCATTCTGCAATTGATCCCCCTATTTATCACAGAGACATAAAATCCAGTAATATACTCTTGGATTACAGTTTCAAATCCAAAGTAGCTGATTTTGGGCTTTCTAGACTTGGCATGACAGAAACATCACATATCTCGACCGCCCCACAAGGGACTCCGGGCTATGTCGATCCCCAATACCACCAGAACTTCCATCTTTCTGATAAAAGTGATGTCTACAGTTTTGGAGTGGTTTTGGTAGAGATAATAACTGCCCTGAAAGTGGTTGATTTTGCTCGACCTCAGAGTGAGGTTAATTTGGCTGCACTTGCTGTTGATAGGATCAGGAGGGGTTCTGTAGATGAGATCATAGATCCCTTCCTTGAACCACATAGAGATGCTTGGACACTATATTCTATACACAAGGTGGCTGAGCTTGCATTTAGATGCCTTGCTTTTCATAGTGACATGAGGCCTGCTATGATTGAAGTGGCAGAGGAACTAGAACACATCAGACGCAGTGGATGGGCAACTATGGAGGAAACTATATTCATGGCGTCATCGGTCGGGTCTGCAAGTTCATCACCTCGCAATGGAAGTGAGAAGTCACTGAGTGGTATTAATTTTAAGAAAGCAGGACAAGCGAGTGGGAGATTGATTGTTCCACAGAAGACCGAGAGTCGTTTGCATTCTATGCTGGAGGTGAAGGACAGCTCCCCTGTATCAGTGCATGATCCATGGTTAAGTGGACATAGCTCACCTTCAACAAGCAGCTTGTTGGGAAATGTAGTTCAGTGACAAACTTATTTTATGCGGAAAGCCTCCGACAATGTGAATACCAAATGCATATACCACTTTCCTTTTCTCTTTCGCTGATATTGCTGTAGCTATTTTTGTGTATGATTGGCATTAGGATTCTGCTTTACTAACAGCGTCCAAGGCAATTATGTGCGATCAATCCTCAGTTATCTATATACAGAAATTCACTATGCATACAGGAAGAAACTATGAATAGTTATTATGTACAATTATGGCTGGAAATAACTAACAGCTGAGCCCATAATTGTCTTGTTTGTACTTGATTCAAGTGATGAAACATTGTTGAAGTTCATTGCAGGAAGCGCAGCTATAAGTAGAAACACGTAAAATTGCAAGGCTTTTGGTTTTTTTAATAGTCTAAGTGTATGATTAAATTAATTTATTTTATACTAAAAACAGTTTATAATTAAAATTTTATTAAAAAAGTTTTTTCAATGAAAGTGATTTTTTTTAAAATTAATTAAAACCAAACATCCACTAAGTTATGTCAAAGTAAAGGCAGCACTTAGATGTTGCATAAAATATATGATGCGTCCTTCGCGTGTTCGTAACTTAATTGATACCTCTATCAGTTTTTAAGATTGGAGAAGTGTAATGGTTTGATTCTTCATAAAACTACCATATTCCTCTCTCTTATCTAAGTACTAACACCTCATAAGTAAAAGGAAAAATAGGAAATATATGTTGCCATGTCTTTGCAATAATCTGCTTTAGTTTAGTCTTTCATGTTGTCAGTAATCCTAAGTTTGCATCCTCTGCTCATGCCAGCTATTAATGACAGGAAAACTTGTGCAATACCCCCCCCCCTGTTAAAGAAGAATTTAAAAAAAAACCATATACACTGACCTTTTAGTACTTTATTTTTAACTTACCAGACTAAAATGACTCTATTAGCATATTATGTGTAGAAATGGTATAACTACTCAAGAGGCATGCAAAGGCAGTTAATTATTGTGGTTCTTTGTTGCAAGTGAGTGATTGATCTTGTTTTGTGGAGGAAATTATATTCAAAAATTGGATTTTGTTGTTGGAGCATGGAGAGTGGAATATAAATATTGTGACAAACGAAATTAGTTACTGAAGGGATTGGAATAGTTTCTCAGAACCACCGTCTCAAACACTATTATATCATATATGATCACAGACGAAAAGAGGAAATACATAAGCGGGCAAAATGAGACATACCACATCCAGATTCCACAGGGAACCGAGCCTTAGCTTGTACTACCAGTGCATGCTACCTAACCAGTTCTTCCCAAATTAATTAAAATACAATTGGGAGTAATCTTAAACAGTGAGAGGATCAATATACACACAAAATATCCAATTGAATGCAGATGAGATGATGCACTATAATGTACTGTCACGAATCACGACTTTTGAGCTTCACGCCCCAAAATACCGTTCACTATCGGTGTTGCAACCAAAATGCCCAAAACCTCTGCTCCAGCCACCACTCCTGCCTGCGCCAGACCCTCAAAACTAATCGCCGATGATATCTCCCTCTCTGCCGCCTCTATTCCCTTCTCCGCCGTCTCCAGCCCGCGCTCCGCCGTCTCCAGCCCCCTCTCCGCCGTCACCAGCCCCTTGTCCGCGGCTTCAAAGCCCTCCCTCACAATCACCTCAGCTTCTTCCTCCACTTTCTTCAGATTCTTCCGCAACCCGAACAGGGGAATATCCTGCGCCACGGACGTCGGTTCCCTCGACGTTAACGCCGTAGAGGCCGTCAGGAAGAACAGCAACTGCCTCCGCCCTGAGGGGACGGCGGTGGGGAATGCCGGCGCAGGCCTGCTAGCGTGCGGCTTGCAGGAGGATGGCGGTGCATTGCGCACACGGAGACGGTGAAATGAGAGAGTTGAGAACGGAGGCGAGATAACGGAAGCCATGGCTCTACGACGACACTGATACTGTGTTTCGATCTGATTGATGGATCTACATGTGGCCAGTGGAATTTGCTTATTTTAACCATTTTTATTAATAACAAAATGCCCCCTTCCAATTTCCATCGTTATTAGCTTGACACGTATACAAACGAACTAGATAAAATTTTAAAAAAATAAAACTAAAAATAATGAAATATTATTTAAACATTATAATATAATATTTAATTAAAGATAAAAAATTAGTTATAATAAATTAAAAAATTATTTAATAAATTATTATTCTTAATTTTACATAATTTAAAATTATATATTTATTATTTATTTTAAATTTATTTTAATTTTTATTAATATTTTTAATATTTGATATTATTTATTTTAAAATTTTTAATAATAATTATTAATTAATTCATATTAATAAAAATAAAAATAAATTTTTGTTTATAAAAAATAAAAAAATATTATTAAATAAAAAATAAAATAATAATAAAAAATAAAAAATTTAAAAATTTTAATTCATAAATTTTTTTATTTTTAAAATTTAAAATTATAACTTACTAACTATTATAATAAATATATTATAATATTTAAAATTTATATTTTATATAAATATTATTTATTAAAATTAAATATTAAAATAAAAATATAAAATAATATAATTAAAATAATATATTATAAAATTAAATTATTTATTTTTTTATATAAAATGAATAAATTTAAAAATAAAAAAATAAAAAAAAATTTTAAAAAAAATTAAATTAATAATTTTTTAAAAAAATTTAAAATTATGACATATTAATTATTATAATAAAAATATTATAATATTTAATATTTTTATTTATATAAATATTATTAATTAAAATTAAATATTAAAATAAAAATATTAAATAATATAAAAAAATAATATTTAATAGAATCAAATTATTTAGTTATTTTTATATATGTAGAATAAAAAGATTCTGAAAACGGTGCGGGTTATATAGTCCTTTCGGATTCGGGCTTCTATTTTCAATTTCACATTTTGCGTCAGAAAGGAGTTTTTGAAGAAAGGAAAAAAACCAAACCAGGAAAATGAAAAACCCAAACCCTCGAGCTGTCGAGTTGCAGTGAATTGAAGAGAACTTCCCTCTTCTCTCGAAGCGGAATTTGCCGAAGACGAAAATGGCGGAAGAAGCTCCTGCATCTGAAACCTCTGTCACAATGCCCCAACAACTGGAAGCTCTCGCAGTCGACGGAACCCTAAACGCCGGTGCACACGACAAAATCGAAATCTCAGTCGAGGCTACCTTGGACTCTACTGCGCATGGAAGCACCGAATTAATCTCTAATAACGAGAACGCCACTGAAACATCTGCTCTGACGTTGGGTGGCATTCGTCAGAAGTCCCTGGACTTCGCGGATGAGCTGATGGATAAAGGATACAAGGCCATGAAAGAGAACGATTTTGGCGAGGCAGCTGACAACTTTAGCCGTGCTCTGGAGATCAGGTTCGGCTTTTACTTTGTTATTTCGTGGTTTAATCACACTTGTTCGCACTCTATTTGGATTTTATTCCTGCAATACTCCGGAAACCAGATCATATGGAGCTGCTTCCCTTTAATTCATTTTTGTACAATTTATTGTGAAATAGTATATTTGTTTTGCTCTTTTAATAGTTCCGCATTGAGCATTTCTTGGATGGAATTTGACGTTCCAGTAAAAAGATTTAGATGAAAGGTTCAGATTGGCGAAAGTCTCACTTAGAAGTGCAGGAGCTGGTGCCTTTAATTGGAATTTTGATACTTTAGCTTTTAGTATTGACAAATTCGATTTAAATGAAGCAAACTTTTACTTTGGTTCATTTAATTACCTCCGATGCAGCATGCTTGTTAGTCTCATACTATTAGGTTATCCATACAATGGATGGATACACGCTTAAGATGTTATCTTATATTCACGATTTTCATGCTAGGAATGGTTCATTTGCATTGTTGCTCGGTTAGAGATCTTCCTTATTGTCGTGCATATGCGTGATTCTCAAAAAGAACATGCAATTACTCAATGAGTCAATGCCAGTTGCAAAACTGTGTGTTATCAAGAATATTAATAGATGAAAACAAATCTTATTATTTATTTATCTTTTAAATATTTCAATAAGTATTATGGCTGGATTTTATGTCAAGTTGTCAACTGCGCATAGATCATGGAAAAATCTTGGGTGGACACGATGTATAAAGTAGTTTGTGCACTGGACCAATAGAAAGTGATAGTTTGATATTTTCAGATTTGTGGAGATTTTGTCGAAACAACATGATGCTCTTATTGTTCCTTTGTACAAACTGAATATACATCAAACATGCCCAAGAATGTCTCATTTTGCTCAACTTACTTGAAAGAAAATTTTAATCAAAATAGAGTTGCCCATTATGGTGAACTTGCTCCTGAGTGTGTCCACACATACTACAAATATGGGTTTGCATTACTATACAAGGCTCAGGAGGAAGCTGATCCTTTGGCTGATGTGCCCAAGAAGGAGGATGGATCTCAACACGGCTCCAATAAAGATGGATCTGTGAAGAATCCTGTGAATGCTGAATCTTCCACAGCATCCGTTTCAAGCAATGTTGAGCATGATGTGACTTCAAATGACCAGGATGCGGCAGTGGACAATGGTCAGTGTGTTACTTCTAGTGTATACTGATCAGTACTTCAGTAGTTTTAACTTTTGTTCACTATTTGATCTTCGATGCGTCAAAAGTGATCAGATAAAACCTCCTTGTATGGTGATATATGACATGTAAATTTGAACTTGTCTCCCAAAGAATGATTGCATTTTACCAAGGTTGGATTAGAAAGTATGTTTTATGTTTAATGTGCTGTGTGGTCTGCATTCTCTTACCCTTCTCACTAGTCATTGCAAGTAAGAGAAAGTTTTTGTCACAATTGAAATTGACTTTATGAAGGAGAACTTGACCATTCTTTATGCTTGCAACATGAGTTGGAGAGTGACAGTATCCTGTCAATTATATTTGCCTTTTTATCGTGGTCTGGCCTTGGCCATTTTATAGCCTTGAGCATCTATCATCATATATAACATAGCAACTACTACAACATCTGCATTTTACATCCTTTCATATATGACTCAAAATATTGTAAATTTAAGTCTTCAATGTGTGATTATTGTACATTGACAAGTAAAAAGTTGTATTTAGGGTCTACAGAAGCCAGGATCAATTTTAGAATAATATATTTGTTGTTAGTTGTAATGTAATCAGTTGCAAAGTATGCTGATTTGTAGAGCAACCAGGGTGAGCAAAACTCCTAAAATGTAGATGAAGTGCCACAGTGGTATGGTAGGGTAGCAAGTGTAGCATTGCCACCTGCAGGATGTGTAGTAATGACTTCTAAGTTTCGGTAACATACTTCCTCAAACCAGTGTCTCATCTGATGCTTTTCCTTTTCAACTTGCTATTAAAAATTAAGATTCTGTCAAAAAGAAAATATAGCGATTTCTAGTGTTGTGTTGCTTTTCCATGCTTTATTCGACCAGAAAATTCACATACTTAATAGTTTTCATACAATTTCACCTTGATATTGATTTTATAAACTGTTTACTCAAAAAAAGAAAAATTAAAAAGAAAAATGTTCTAAGCTGTTTAGGTAAACTAATTAGACCTCTCTCTCCTTCTATGTGACACATGCACATGCACATGCACATGCACGGTACCCACAGTAAGAGTTTAAAATGGATTGTCGCCTGCTAGGGCTACGCGGCTGTGGACTAAGACAATGGGATCAAAAAGTACATTTTCAATGCATAATATATAGTGATAGAAACCTCTTCTTTTATTATAAGAAATGGGATTGAAACCGAAAATTACAAAGGTAATGCTAACTCTTTGAGGGGCTAGCTTCCTTCCAAAATAGCCAAAACCCTACTGAGTTCTTCCTTGCCTTCTCTGTTATCCCTCTCTCCCTCTTATAGAGGGATCAGTCCCTTACTTCCCCCACTCCCCTGCTGCCACGAGTGCAGCAAGTTGTTACAACAAGTCACACCTCCCACCTTGCCTTCGTGGGCTCTAATTTCCTATTGTACCCTTTTCTTTTCCTAAAATATTCCTTAGTCATCTTAGGGTACCTAACAATACCACCCCTCTAAAGATTCACCTTGTCCTCAAGGTGAAAGTGTGGCAAGGATCCCATAAAACAGTTGAAGGAAACTCCCACCGGGGTCCCATTGCTTGAAACATGTTGACCAAGTTATGCTTGAAGCATAGGAGCTTTCAATGGAGTCCCATTGGCCTTCTCCCACGACAAGGAGTGGAAAAGTGGACAAAATTATGCCCTAACTAACAGCTCCACTAAAAATCACAAATGTCTCTTCTGTAGCACTAGTCGTTTTCGATTTGTTTTTGCGATTTGCACTCATGATCTGCGCAGGTTGCACAGGCTTGACATTGAAGATGGCAGGAGTCTTCAACGGTTGCGCACAATCCTTTGTTTGGGTGGTACAATCAGCAGCAACCCACTTCCTCTGTGACTGCTTTCTCTCTGATTGAGACCCATCTGGAAATTCCGTTCTGGGCTCCCACAATTTCCCTGCGATGGAGCATTTCTTTAGCACCTTCAACTTGGGCTTCAATCTACTCCTTGCATGCCCACTCTCTCTTGTAAGCTTCAGAGCTTTCCTTGCAACCTCCTTCCGTCTCCTCCAATAGAACATTTCTTCAATGCTATTTATACTCAAGGCAAGGAATAAACACATGTATAAACACGGCCTCCATACATTTGTGCTCTTCAAAGGTGGCCCATGTAGCCTTGCCAGCATCAAGAAACTTTTGGTCCTTCTGTCTGTAAGAAAAGTTGCGCAAAAGAAACTCATCCAGCAGAAATCCAACCGAAATTACAAATGCTGCTAAGATAGTTGTCCGCCCAAAACCAATTGTAATGACCAGCAAAGTTCTTGCAGTACCTCCAATTGGATTACGCAACACTCTAGTTAACCTTGAATCATAAAATGGCACCTGTGCATTATTCTTTGCAAGTGTGTTAGTACTCTTCCCTAATTTGAGGTTGTTCTGCCTAAAGAGCCATTCCAGCACATCACTCAATCCCTTACTAGTTCTGTTTTCCTCAGCCCACCCATCAAAACGCATAGCATTTGGAAAAAAATTGTAAGATGACAAAGTTGCCCCCATTAATATTCTCTTCCGCGTTGACAAGTTTGGTGATGTGGAAACCATATGAGTTGGGGCCAGCCCACTTCTCTGATGTGTCTTCCGATCCATCAAGCCATGAAGCAGCCACCACCATTGTTGGTAACTATTGAGACAGCCTATTTCCCTTGCTTTCCCATGACGTGAGCTCCCACCGGTAGTCCCAAAATCATAGAACCCATGATTCAAAGAAGCTTCTGCAATGCGGTTCTTGTCCGTTGGCGCCGGCGATGGAGGGGGATAAGCCGGATTGCACTGTGGGAGTGGGTCGGGTTGCACTCTGCTTATGGTTTGGGTCTCTGTTTCCTGTGCACGAAACAGAGGATCTCCGATACTGTGTGTTTGTGTGTGTTCTTCCATCAGTAGTCTCTTTGTGGCCTTCACCCCTGAAAAGCTTTTGAAGATAATCATGGGTGTCGCAAAACCACCCCACCCTATCTCACCCATGCTGGAGTTGATTGCAAATATAATTGTAGGTGTTGTTGAGCCAACCCTCCTAACGTTAGCAACCTGATTGGCCCCTGGTCTATAGTGTAATAAAATGACCCAAGAGACCTGGATCTTTTTTGAAGCAGAGCCATTAAACCCTTTCCTCTTACTTTTTTGACCCACTTCTCCTCTTTAGTGGATTGGGCTTGGCCCATTTTATTTGAATGGGGAATCAGCTGCTAGTTCAGCTCTGTCTTAGCATCTTCCCAGACATCCTTTGTGAGTGTTCCTAGCAGGATACGTTCAATGGTGCGTCGCCTTGTCCCAAAACACATCACTGTCGCTGGATGAATATCTGGATTAGGTGGCTTCAGGACCGGTTTCTCCACCTAGTTGCGGGTTTGTCTGGCACCCATTGCGCCACCACCTCGGTTTCGCTGTGCAACAGCACCACAGCACAAATCTGGTGGTTTCGGCGGCGGTAACTCAGCAGTGGCGCAACACGGTGGATTCAGTGGCTCCGGCGGTGGCAGGAGAATGGCCGGAGCAGTCATGACGCACCGTTCAATGGTCGCCCCAACCTAGTTCTCCCGCATCTGCTTCACTCCTTTCCTTCTGTCATCCCAACTCAGCCATTGCGGCAATTTGCTTCTCTCCATCGTGCGACTCCATGGGTCAAAGTTTGTCTTCAACCTCACCCCAGCCGTTCCACCCACATAGCGTCTACCTGAACCACCACCCATCTCATTGGTAAGACCACCAGTCATACAGACTCTTTTCTTTTCTTCCATCGTCCGCGAGATATCATTTTGCAAGTCTTTCGAATGATACACCCCCAAAACAGGGGTGATTTCGCACCCCAGATGATGGGTTTCCTTTGTCACCAACTCTTGCCGTTTGACCTCCTTCCCTCCTACATCTGAATGTGGCCACAATTGCAATTTTTCACAATTTTTGTCACCTTGCAAAATAGCCGTACGCGGCAGTTGTTCAGTGGTGAATGTCCCTCCATCTGCTGCGTTTCCTGAAAACAAAGGAATCTTGGGTTTCCGCCAATGCTCTTCTACATTTGCATTTCTTGGTCTCTCTGTCAATCTTTCTCCTTTTCCTTCAGTTTCTTAGATGGTTGTTGAATTCCTCTGAGATGATTTTCATTGAAGCCCATGAGTAAGCCGTAACAACTCCTCTAAGACATCCTGTGTTTTCTTCAACCTTGCCTCTTCCAACTGTCTTTTTACTTTTTGGACTTCTTTTTCCTTCTCCCATTCTTTCCTCCATGCATGGAACTTCTTCTCCAATGAATCCAACCGTGCCTTTGTTCCCATCTTCACCCTGAAATGCTCCTTGGATGGGAGCTCTGATACTAATTGATAGAAACCTCTTCTTTTATTATAAGAAATGGGATTGAAACCCAGAATTACAAAGGTAATACTAACTCTTCGAGGGGCTAGCTTCCTCCCAAAATAGTCAAAACCCTACTGAATTCTTCCTTGCCTTCTCTGTTATCCCTCTCTCCCTCTTATAGAGGGATCAATCCCTTACTTCCCCCACTCCCCTGCTGCCGCGAGTGCAGCAAGTTGTTACGACAAGTCACACCTCCCACCTTGCCTTCGTGGGCTCTAATTTCCTATTGTACCCTTTTCTTTTCCTAAAATATTCCTTAGTCATCTTAGGGTACCTAACATATAGGAAGCTTGTGAATACAGATATTTAATAAGATCTCCTGCTGGAAGTAGACAAAGTGTAACAATTTCAACCATACTCACCAAATTTAATAAAGCTAGCATCCAATTATTACTGTTGATGTAATGCATTATGCTATTCACTTTTCTGGATAAGTCTATGCTTTCATGATCAGAAGGATTGTTGTCTGCAACTAAAACAGTTTCTCACTATTAATTGTGTTTTTGGAAATATGAAACAGTGTCCACTAAGAATGACCAGGAAGATGATGAGGATAGTGATACTGAGGACTTGGCTGATGGTGATGAAGATGAGTCTGACCTGGACCTGGCATGGAAAATGCTTGATATTGCTAGAGCCATTGTTGAGAAGCACTCTGGCAATACAATGGAACAAGTGGACATATTATCAGCATTGGCAGATGTTGCATTGGAAAGAGGTCTTTTCATGCTCTTATGTTTTTTTTTTTTTTTTAATTTTAAATTTGACCAAGACTCTCCCCTCCCCCAATCACAGACACACAAAATGAAAGGGGATAAGACTCTACTAAAAGCTGGATTATTTGTTGGCTATGTTCTATACAGAGGATTTTGAAACTTCTCTCTCCGATTACCGGAAGGCATTATCCATCTTAGAACAGCTGGTTGAAGTAGATGATAGAAAAATTGCTGACTTGTATCCTTGTCATATTTTTAATGCTAGCTTATCTTGATATGTGAAGTGTCTAGACTTAAACCAGTTTAAATGTTAATGAAAGGGAAACAACTTAGAAAGTTGCAATAAATTGCTGATTTCACTGATTACTGGACACTGCAATTTAGGATCGCCAATTCTTTTCTTTTCCACTGGTAGACAGCCTTAACTCGTGAATTAAGAAATTTCCGTATATGCCTGTGTTTGGAGGCTGATTCTAAGCCTCAAGAAGCAATTGCTTATTGCCAGAAGGCTACATCTGTTTGTAAGACACGATTACATCGTCTTACAAATGAAGTAAAGAGCTTTTCAGATTTGACATCTTCTGCTTCTGAGTTAGATCAGGTTGTACAAGCATGCCCCAGATCTGACAACTCATTTGTGGACAAACAAGCAGAGATTGAAACACTCACAGGTCTCTCAAGTGAGCTGGAAAAGAAGGTAGAAATGAAAAACTTTAAAAGATATCTATTTGTCTTATGTTGTTTATTTTAATGTCAATCTAGGAATTTTTGGAATTGCAGCTTGAAGATCTGCAACAGCTAGTCCTGAACCCAAAATCAATTCTCTCTGAGATATTAGGAATAGCATCTGCTAAGGCAGGCAGTCGGAAGGAATCATCTCCAGGAATAACGAGCTCTTCACAGTTGGCTACTGCCAACTGCAGTGGTGGTTTTGACTCTCCAACCATCTCCACTGCCCACTCAAATGGATCGACTGGAGTCACACACCTTGGTGTGGTGGGAAGAGGAGTTAAGCGAGCATCAAATTCCAGTGTTGCAGAAGCAAGCACACCGAAGAAACCAGCACTAGAATCATCTGAAGACAACGGTGATGGCAACACATCTTGAATGTATCCAGGTTTCAGTTCGTGTATGTGGAGTTTAGTTTGAACTTTGAACGCGACCATACAATTTGGTGGCTCTTTCAATTTGTATGGGGAGGTTACAATAGGTTTTATGTGCAACTAATTGATCTTGTCATAATGTTTCCAAATAGTCAAATGTTACTCATACAAAAACCATAAAAATGTTGATCAATTTTGCTGAACATTGTCAAATGCCAGATGCATGTGCCGTAGAGTAAGGTTTCGCGCTGGTTTTATGTTGAATATATCATTTTAATTAGATGATAATTAATGAAATATGCTGTTTCTTTAATGTTAAGTTTATTTACCATTTGTATATCAGGAGAAGTGGGAACGTCTTTTTTTCTTCTTACTGGCTGGTTTAATGTGAACCATGCTAAAATTGTGGTTGTCCTGGGTGATGTCTTTCCCAACTGAAGAAACCAGATGAAAGTGTCAGGCTTGCGTGGGATTTTCCACCCTTGTGGTCTTTTCTAATGGATGGATGGACAAAGTTAACATGAGAGCTGTCAAACGAGCAAACAGCCAGTCTGTCGTATTCGGGTCATGTTCTTTAATAAGGCAGGGTTTGGTTGGGGCCCAACAAAATAATGATATGTTAAAACGTTGGTATGCTTCAATGAATTTAGCAGGCCAAACAGACCGGACAGACCGGGTTGATGGACCTAATTGGTACCGGTCCATTCGGGTTAGTTTTTAGTTAGTTTCTTTCGTCCGCCGCCCCAGCAAAATGAAGGAATAACAATATTTGGGTCTGGCCTGCAAAATGGTATAACGTTATTGTATTGTTACCCCTCGTTGGGTTCATGTATAAAGAATTGATAGTATATTATAATTAATATTATTTATATTTAAATAAAATAGTAAATAAAAATTTATTTAATTAAAATAATTTTATTTAGTTTTAATTATATAAAATTATATAAGATAAAATAAAATAATTTTTATTTGTTATAGGATTTAGGTTGAATAAAATTATTTTGATTGAATATTATATTATTTAAATTCTATTTGGTATATCGTATAGGATAAGATCTGATAGTATAAGATTTGATAGTATAGTATAAGATAGTATAAGGTCTGTTAGTATAAAACTTGATTATAGGAAAAGAACATGAGAATAAAGATTAGGGTTGATTTGATATTAGAATATTGTATATTTATCTAACCTGATACAAAATAATTCTATTAGGTCTTATCAGGTTATTTGAGACTTGATTAGTTTATTTTATAATCATTGGATAAAAATGGATAAGCTTGATAAATTTATCCTATCAGATATTACACTAAACATATGATAAAAATAATCATATAATATAAATTTATATTATCAAGCCTTATATTATGTACCAAACAAGGCCTTAGTGTCTTGTTCAAGTATTATATAAAAATAAATAATATTAATTATACTATATTATTCATTACTTATATAATATATCAAACGAAACTTTAATATGTATTTAGATTAGTTTATTTTGTGAACAAAATACTTTATAATCAAAATTTTATTAAGAATGTTTTTTAAAAAAATAAAATTTTTTTATGGGCTTAATGTTTGCTAACAATTTTTTTTTATTATGGTCTGATAAATCATAATCTGATCTCCGTTAAGTTTGTTTTCTAAAGTTGTTCTCCTTTTAATTTCTCTGTAAAATATAAAATTTTGTTAAATGCTTTTGAGCTATTTTCTTTACTCTGATATATAACTATAACAATAATGTTTTAGCCCATGTTTGGAAATAGTTTTTTTTCTTAGAAAAAAAATATTTTTTTTTAAGTTCTTTTAATAAAATTTTAATTATAAATTATTTTAAATATAAAATAAAATAATTCAAACAAACACTTATCCTACTAAGTAGAATGGCCCAAAGGATATGTTTGAGTTTTCATAGACTTCTTTACCCTTATATAAGAAAAAAAAAAAATTTGAGATAAAGAAACAAAAGGAAGGGACAGAAATTTGTGAGTGAGTGAGATGTTTTTCTCAGGCGATTATTTCCATGTACGGGGCAATCTTGCGCTGCAATATCCGCTCCTTGAAGGGTTTGATTCGTTTGAAAGGAACTAAGAGTTAGGCGGTAAACTATGCTAGGCGTTATCTTCAGTGGCGAGGTGTTCCCCACCAGTGGCAGGCACAAGAAACAAAATAAACAAAGAAAACCGTGATGATAACGAAGTGGTAGCAGTGATATATAGAATTCGGTTGGGTGTATCATCCTCGTATCAAAGACAAAGTCGAGTCTCTAAGCTAAAAGAGTTGGAAAAGCATGTGTTACAGGGTGGACTGCAAGACCTGTGGAAAATATTCATGGGGAGGATGTGGCAAGCACTTGGCCACTCTCTACGCCAGCATTGATGAGGGCAAGCACTGCATGTGCCGCTCCTGGCCTGGCGTTGTCATACCCTCCCTGCCTTCAACCACAGCCTCTCGGCAATCAACAAACTCCTCCCAAGGTATAACCTTTTTTTCTTAAAACAAAAAAAAATTGGTATAACTTTATTAGTTTAAATAATTGTGATACCTTAGCTGAGTAGAGACAATGCAAGGGCTAATAGGAAACGCTGTTCTTCACTTTCTTTGGTGATTGAATAAAGCAAAGTGATTGCACAAACAGAATTCGAGATGATTATATATTATAAAGCAAAGTGATGATTATATATATATATATATATATATATATTGCGTTTAGAGTGAGTGGCATGTGTAGCTAATGTTCCTTTTGATACATTATTTTGAGACAATAATCAGTAAAGAAAAAAAAAAATCATGGGTGAGGATGTATATGATTGAAATACATGGGACAACAGACACGACAAATCCACGCGATAATATTTGGAGTATCTCAGCTTGTCTTTTTTTTAAATATTCATACTGCAG
Source organism: Castanospermum australe (assembly GCA_019955255.1). Lineage (NCBI taxonomy): Eukaryota > Viridiplantae > Streptophyta > Magnoliopsida > Fabales > Fabaceae > Castanospermum > Castanospermum australe. The sequence goes on along the minus strand of NSJW01000862.1, from coordinate 129,234 downwards.
AGAATCCAGCAAAGAGTTGATTTAAGTGGTAAGAATAATTGAAATATAATGGTGTAGAGCAAACATAAACCTCGAATACAAACATGCTAAGTGTCCATTAAAGTGGCTTATAATAAAATGGCTTTTTTTATTATGTAAATACCAATTTGTTAGAAAGATGAAATTTCCTTCTTCTAATTGATGCTTTCTGCAGGCACTGGGGAATCCTCAAGATCTTGAAGCAACCTCGGATGCTGGTGTTCCAGTAGTTATTTTAGTTTGATGGTGGATTATAGGATATACATGTAACAGAAAGTACATTAAGTGTAAGATAATGTTCTTACATTATACTATTTATTGTGTGTCACATTAATCTTGTAGTCATCATTATCTCTTATAATAAGAGATAATGATGACTCACGTAACTAATGTAGTATACATTTAATGGTACAATGTAAAAAAATTATCTTACATCTTATCTACCTAAAAATTTTTCATACATGCAGAGGGATAAGGAGATTGATATTAATAATGTAATAATGTATTGGATGACCAAAAAAATATATTAATAATGTAATGCAGAGCTGGTCAAATTATATTGACTAACATATAACCTGCATGCTTTTCTATGTTAATGGGTCAATTAATAAAGAATAAATTCCTCTGTTCATGTGCTGGGTGTTCAAATGTTTCAACTTGGCGCATTAAGTTTTGGATTTAATAACTATTATTTTTTCAAGTTCTTTGTCACGGTTTTGTGCTCCCTTCTTTAACCCATACTTTGTAAATGTGTGTCCCCTCGAGAGAGAGAGACAGTGGGAGGGAATCTGGTGAAAGAGGGAGAGGAGGGATATTTGAAATTTTGTATACGATATTGAAATAACCAGCACTTAGGTTTGGACTTGGGATATGGAAGACTAAAGTTGCCCAAATCCTAACCAGAGAGCCTATCCACAAGTTGCATGCTGTAATCATCCCCTTGTTCTGAGTTTTGACTTTGAGATATTTTGGCTTTTGGTGGTTTTTGTTTGTACAGTCTTCATTTTTCAATGAAGAAAAGCTAAAGAGGATGGTCACGCAAGGTTAAATAGCATACATTAAAATATTTGTCGTATTCATATCGAATACGTACTTATATTGGATACCACATCCGATATTTCTCAAACACTATCATAAATTAATCACTTACATTCTATAATTTTGTAATTTTTATTGTTAAATTTTTGTGTCAATACGTGTGAAATATCATAAAAATTTGATAAATTTCAGAATTTTATTATATTTGTTTGCAATGATTAATGTTAAAAATAAAAAAAATTTCTTTATTTTTTTCTGTTAATTATAAAATAGCCAAACTATTATTTTTTGTTTATGATGTCTTATAATAATTTTATTTTTTTATATTTTATAAAAAATATATATAATTTTTTATATATGTATTAAGTCGTATCATCCTTTACACATATTATAATTTTTAAAAAAAATATGTATCCTCTTGCCGTATTTGATACCTATATCGTTACAGAGGCTATATGATTGACAGTTTGACCCAACCTCTTCTGTGCAAATCGCCTGATAGCGAGCCACCGAACAAGTGAAAAGCAGTAATACAGACATTCCTATACCTAATAGTCTACATTCTCAAATAATTGGTCTATCTTCCAGTAACTCGGTTCATTCAAAGGCATTTGAAAACCCTAGTAGGGTAAGTGAGGTTTATTTGAGCTTTGCCTTCTGATTTTTCTCTTTGTTACGTATTAATTGAGCCTATCGACACGACAACATCGTCGCTCATGGAACTGTCTTCCCAGTCGTTTGATATTTGTCCACATCTTCGTTTGTCTCAAACTGAAAACTTGAAGTCCAAAATACCCCCCATTCACTTCGAACTTGTGATTGGAATTATGTACCTTACAATGGTCGTCTACTCATTAAAGGCAGCCATAAATTCTAAGGAAGGAGGGATGAGATGGTACATGTGCCAGCATAAATGAAGAGATAGCTCCTCTTCTTTTTTTTTTTTTATAATTTAAATTTGTGTGTGGTTTGGGGGGTGGGGGAGTTGAGCAGCATTCACATCTGAACATCAAGAAGATGGACCAGGGTGGACAGAATTTGAAAACTGCGAAATCTTAACAATAATGATTGTGGGATTCATATCAAGCAACTTTATATTATGTACCATCTGCTACATATGACTATTTATATTTATACCCACTTGAGAGAGTAGCAAAATTATGAACCAACTAATGCCATATGAGATTTATGAGCTGGTGATGATAACAAATCTCCTATTCATTACACTACATTTACCACTAAAATGTATCTGTGCTCCTCGGCACAGGCTTCCCCCCAATGTTGCTGTGATTTATTCTTCATCAAAGACTGACAAAAATAAAGTTACATTATGTATCAGTGATTATTAATATTTATTCATTTCTGGTATAAAAAATATAGGAAAAGACTCCATGAATTCCATGCTCTCTTGTGGCCTATTATCATTTCTACTGTCTTGGTTAACTAGCTTAAGACAACGATAATGCAATGCAAGATTGGTAGGAACATGGGTTATCTCAATTCTCACCTGTTCAGTGTAATATAATGCTAAAATGATTTATTACACTAAGCCAACCAAGTCAATAGGTCAGGAAATGAGAATTCTCATTCATAAAATATTCCATCATTTACGCAAAAGCAATAATAACCTGGTTGGGAAGCAATGGGTGCTTATGTGGGCTAATGGGTGATTATTGTCTTTTCAAGAGTTTTAAGAAGAAAACTCATCGAAGGTACACCTTCTTTTTGTTGAGTCACAGTAGGTGAGAATGAGATTCTGATCTGATTGAAAGAAAAGAAAAAGAAAGGAAGTTCTGGTAAAGGAAGGAGAACGATCCTATATGATCCTCTTTTTAGGAATTTGCTCTAGATCCATTTGTCCGCTTTGAGGTTGTGGATTCCATTCTGTTTCACCTTTCTTTTGTTAAAGTTTTATCTGTTCTTTTCCTTCATAAAACCTCGACAGAAGGCACAAACAGACAATTTCTTTTCATTCTCGTCTTCTATTTTTTGGAATTGGTTGTACAAGTCAAGTCTATTTCAGCCTCTGCAAGACTAGTACAATTATGGGTGATCTTAAAATCTCTCTCTCCCCCTTCCCCCACAATTTGTTTCTATCCAACCTCGCTTCTCAAAGATTTCAGTGTCTTTGGAATCCAGTTTATCTGATATTATTTGTCTTATTTTGATTTTCATGGATTTGATTTTCTAATAACCTAGAAACTGAGATTTTCTGGAGAATCATACATATTTTACTGAGAAAATGGCAGCAGCGGAAAAGCCCAGCTCCAAAGGGCAAGCATGGTTAGATGGATAGCTCTCTCTCACTGTCTCTCTCTGTCTTTCAGCCTCTCTTCTTCTTATCCAAATGAGACCTCATCCATAAGATTTTCCCACGATTCCATTTTGCAGGTTCTGCACAACTGGATTGCCGAGTGACTTTGTGGTTGAAGTGGATGACATGAACTTCCATCTTCACAAGGTAAGCTTCCAATATGGCACGAAGTTTCTTATGCACACACACAGCCAATCTTAGCACTTGGGCTTATTTGCAATCCCAGTGCCGACAACATTCTGTACCCCATTCTCAGAAATTTGTCTGTGACATATTTTAGTTTCCTCTGATGTCAAAAAGTCGAAAGCTTCACCAGTTGATAACCGAGCAAGAAGCGAATCATTCCTCTGCTGCTACACTCCAAACAGGCGCCACTCAAACACCCACCATCCCCGAAGAAGCAGAGGAAGAAGACCAAATTGTGGAAGAGCACTGTCACCTGGCGTTCGCAGCCTTCCCCGGCGGCTCCGAGACCTTCGAGATGGCCGCCAAATTCTGCTATGGCGTCAAAATCGATTTATCCTCTTCCAATGTGGCTTCTCTCTGCTGCGCCGGAGAGTTTCTCGAGATGACTGAAGAGTACTCCGAAGACAACCTAATCTCCAAGACGGAGAGGTATTTCTCTCAGTCCGTGCTCAAGAGCATCAAGGACTCCATCAAAGCCTTGAAATCTTGCGAGCGCTTGATGCCCCTCGCAGAAACTTTGGGCATCACGCAGAAGTGCATTGATTCCATCGTGTCCAAAGCTTCGTCGTCGGATCCGGCATTGTTTGGATGGCCGGTGAGTGACACCGGAGGATCCAACGAGGCAAGCGCCAATCGCGGTTCTGCGTCCAAGCAGGTATTGAGGAATGGAATTGAGACTAGGGGAAGAAGAAAGGGTGTGACCAGGGGCGGCGTCACTGGTGGCGGAGACTCTTGGTTTGAGGATCTGGCGCTTCTGGGTTTGCCTCTGTTCAAGCAATTGATTCTTGCCATGAGAGCGGCGGAGTTAAGCCCAGAGATAATCGAGAGCTGCCTTATGTATTATGCGAAGAAATGCATTCCCGGTGTATCGAGGTCGAATCGAAAGCCGATAATATCATCATCTACTTCGTCGGTAGCTTCAGAGGCAGAGCAGAAAGAGCTGCTGGAGACTGTAATTTCGAATCTTCCATTGGAGAAGAGTTCCAAGTCCTCAACGGCGACGAGGTTTCTGTTCGGACTATTACGAACGGCGAGTATATTGAACGCTTCCGAAGCATGCAGAGACGCTTTGGAGAAGAAGACAGGATCACAGCTCGAAGAAGCTACGCTGGACGACCTTCTCATACCCAGCTATTCGTATCTGAATGAAACTTTATACGATGTTGATTGTGTAGAGAGGATTTTAGGTCACTTCCTGGATGGCTTAGAAGAAAGAGATGCTGCTGCAATCGATGGAGGGGACGGTGTTCCAAGGCCGGCGGCCCTGATGCTTGTTGGGAAACTCATCGACGGCTATCTTTCCGAGATTGCTTCCGATGCGAATCTAAAGCCTGGAAAGTTCTACAATTTCGCTATCTCCCTTCCTGATCAAGCGAGACTCTTCGACGACGGTCTCTACCGTGCCATAGATGTCTATCTCAAGGTAGCGATTCCGTTGAAAATCTCTTCTTTTTTTTTAATTTTTTTTTCCGTTTGCACAAACAGATTCAGACACTGAAAATTAAAATTTCTCCTCCGCTCAATGCAGGCACACCCATGGGTATCGGACTCTGAAAGGGAAGAGATTTGCGGAGTGTTGGACTTTCAGAAGTTGACGCTAGAGGCGTGCACGCACGCAGCACAAAACGAAAGACTTCCATTGCGAGCGGTGGTTCAAGTGCTCTTCTTCGAGCAGCTTCAGTTGCGGCACGCCATCGCAGGGAAGCTGATGGCGGCGGAGGCTGCGGAGGCGGCGACTGAGCCCGAGAGGCTCTCGGCGGTGGCATTGGGAGGGGAAGAGGAGGATGGCAACGCGGCAGGTGCGCAGGATCACGATGTGAGCAGCACGTGGCGGGTAGCGGTGAGGGAGAATCAGGTGCTGCGGTTGGACATGGATAGCATGAGGACGCGGGTGCATCAGCTGGAGCGCGAGTGTTCCTCAATGAAAAGGGCGATCCAGAAGATGGACGAGTCGGGCCCCCAAAAAGGAAGTGGGGGCTGGAGGAAGTTCGGTTGCAAGTTCAAAACGCAGGTTTGTAATTCCCACGAGCCCGCGGCTGTTGATAAACGCAAGGCAAGGCCCCAACCGCTGCAGCACCATCATACTCATCAGGAATAGGCAGCATGCTAACACCACCCTCACGTCACGTGAGAATCATGATACGTGTGAGTGCGAAACCGGTCCCACTCGGGTTGAAGCGTAATACTAATTGCACGTTCGCCGCCGGGATATATAAATCCAGTGCAGCTGCATGTGTTACTCCGAAAATCCTGTTATAATTTTCTGCCACGTAATTTGAATCTTAAAAAGAAAGAAAGGAAATAAAAAAAAAGGAGCATGTTTCCTGTGCACCAATTATTTGGATGATTACGTTAATTGGTGGGGTGGCCCAGCTACAGCTTTTGAGGCGATGGGGATGGACCGATAAGCACAAGTCCTGAAATTATAGTGATAGTGCGTGACACAGTAGAGACAGCGATATAGTGCGTGACACAGTGGAGACAGCGAAGTTTCCTGGAAATTTCTTATACTTTCCTCGAATGCTTATTGGTTAGAGATAATACTCAATTACTTACTGAAACTTGAAAGTACATGTGATCCGCCAAAGCCGCTGCAAAGGCTTGTTTCGCTGCCTGAGTTAGAATCCCGAGACATCGTTGCTGCCTAAGTGCCTCTTCTTGTTGGACAGCAATATGCTTTCTTTGATTTAGTTATTGTTTTGGCGAGTAGGTAGTAGCTTTCAAGGCAAGTGTTCTCTTATTATTGTTCTTGACCAGAGAACGTGGAAACTGAAAAACGACAGTCCAACAACGGATACCGAGGATCTTCATTATTACTAATTCGACGTCTGAAAATCTCTACAATGCCTCCCCAGTTATTATTGAAAAATTAAAAAAAAAAAAACGGCCATTCGGATTAACATTGAAGTAATGCTATTAATACAGGAATGTTATAAAATGCTGACGTTTTAGTGGATGAGTATGACTGACAGATTGTAATTATACTTTAGCAAAACAATAGATGGACGTTAACACTTGGTATCATATGATAACTACCTCAATTAATATTATTTTTTTCGTTTATTTTTATTTATTGTATAAAAAAATTTTATTTAATAATATTTATTATTTTAAAATATTAATTAATTTTTTTATTTTTATTTTTATTTTTTAACAAAAAATTAATAAAATAAGTAAAATTAAAAAAATATTAATAAAGTGATAAAAAAAATAACTTAATCATTTTAAATTATAATATTTTTTTTACAATTAAAATTATTTAATAATTTTTTTAATTTTTATTTAAAAATTTTAATAAAAATGGAGGGAGGAAGCACAAGAACAATAATTTTCGACGGCTTTCATCCTTTTATTGCCGCCTGCAGGTATTAAGCATTGTATCTTCCCATACATGCGTAACTAACTCCTCCACTCTATAGGAATGATGGAACGGTGAAGACTTTCTTTTTGAGATCAATGTTGAAGACCTTTTATTTTTTTTTGTCATATGAATTTACGTATAAAATACTAAAAACTGTATACACAACCTTCTTGATGTTAAATATTTGAACAATTAATTTTAATATTTCAATATAGTTTTATTTATATAACAATATCTATACCAAAATTATCAGAGTCCATATTTTTGGAAAACAAATTTTTTAACAAAAATTGTGATTTGTAAGATACTCGTATAGTCGTATCTTAAGAGTAAAAGACGTAGACGAGTGTTTTATTTTTTTTTGGTCTTCAGAGGTAAACGGGCTTGAAACAGTGTGTTATGTTATCTGGGCCTTTTCAGCTGCAATCGCCATAACGAAGAAACCAGGTCAGCAATTCCGAATACAGATGTTATGGACCTACGGTATATACTAAGACCGTGAGGGTTAGGTTCGGCTTGAATTCTTTTGAGCCAAATCCCTGCAGTGGGCTTAAAAGTGCTTAGCTTTATGGATTATGGGATTGCAATGTGTCGAATAACATGGCATTGTGATGGAGGGGTGCCGGGGCCAGGCCCAGCTGCTGAAGGTGAAGAAGGGCAACGTGCACCTCAAACTTGTAACGGCGCACAGAGATATGGTGAGTCGTCAAAACAGTCAAAGCCCAAAGGAAACAGGTGGGGATGGCATCACGAAAATTCGCACCGTTTTACAATCTCTGACCATTGTTTGTTGACTTTTGTTATATCCTGTAATTTTTTTTAAATAATGCTTCTGATATTTAATAAAATAAATATTAAATAAAAAATAAAGTATTTAATATTTTGAAAAGAATTATTCTTGTTTGAAACTTCGGAACAGGGGCGCTCTCATCATTCCCGCACTGCCTCACTTGAAACTTCCCTAGGCCTACCGTTATCTTTCCCAATTGGTGCTCTGTATATGAATTCTAAAATCGACGTCTCTTGCCTTGCCTATTGTATCCATCTCCAACTGCATACACTGCAATTACGCTTTTGTTTTCGTGGTTCTCGTTTATGTAATTGTCCTCGTTTGTGATTAATTGTGAGTTCGGATCTGAAACACGATGAGTAGATTGCAGTTTCTGGCTCTGAAAACGGACCCCGGTACGGTTAGTTTAATGGATTCCGATATAAACGAGCTCAAGCTTGCGGCCGAGAAGCTCGTCAATGATGCAACCCAGCCAGGAGGCTTGGGCTCTGGCACTTGTTTCCTTAAATGGGCGCCTCCTTCGCCGCCATATTAGTTTTTTACTCTTCACTCTAGCTCAAATTTTGGTTTTATCTATGCATATCTCTCTGTTTAAGAAGGGTAGTAACTTGTAGTTATAACACTTTACACTACAAAAACTTACATTTATATTTGTGTTATATCAAACATAAATTGCACAATTTTTCATATAATCCAATAACTTTACTTGTTTCATTTTTTTTTTTAATCGAATGTTGATCATCTAACATTAGGCTTATAAACATCTCTATGGTCTTTCGTTGATACTACTGTTTTGTTCTAGTCAAATAGTGTTCCTTTTCTCACTTCTGTTTTTTTCTTCCATAAATTAATCCTTAAACGTATGGTTTATGATGACATTTGAAAGTTGAAACGGTAACCAAATAAAAATGCAGGCATCCGATATGATATTCTTGGTCTGTGCTTGGAATTTGTTAATTGGAGATCCGTAGATTATATATTGACTTGGACAAGTTGTTCGGTGGAAGGCAAAATTAAATGGACTTATTTGGAAAATGTTTATTTCAGTTATTTGTTGATATTGGATCGCACAAACTGGAGGAAAAATATGCTGACTTCATTATTAGTCCCTTACATATTCTTCAGTTTTCCCGGGACGCTGTTCCGCTGTTTTAGGTGATGACTTCTGTCGGTAGCTTCCTCTCTTCTTTTCTTTTGTTATTCCAATTTCCCCCTCTTTACATGTTTAGTTATATATGCTGATATTTACTACGAATTAACTTCTATAATTCAGAGGAGAACTTGGAAAATGGATTGCTTTCATTGCAGTTGTGCTCAGACTTTTCTTCCCTAGACATTTTCCCGGTAAGTTTCAAGCAGCAATGCATAACAATACTTTAAGGAGGAAAATATATTTCTGTTTTGCCCCCTCCTTTTATGATATTAAATGATACATAGAGGATTTGGTGGTTAAACCAAATTTCATACCCATCAATGTTTTAGAGACAACAATGAATATGAAACATGACTACTCAATGCTAACATGGAATTGGAACTTACAAGCCAATGACTGCTAGAATCTGATGTTGATTTGTAAGTGTAACTGATGGAACTTTCTGCAAACTATTGACTTTGTTGAATTTTGGTTGAGCCTTAAAGCCAGATTAAAACCAACGATGGCAGCTACAGATGAGAAAGTAAAAGAGTGCTGGAGATCTTGGCGTACCAGCTCATTCCCCCTCTCCCTCGATCACACACATACGCACAGATATACACAATCAGAAGCAGGATTTCACCGGTTATGTTTTATTCTGATTCCAGTTATAAGTAACCAATTTTTGTTCTCAAAGTAATTTTCAACTGCTTTTCTTTGGGCACTGCTTGCAGTTTGGGATAGATGTCAATATGTCATGTCTGTACTTTGGACTTATATAATCCTCACCTACTCACTTAGTCTATTCTTTTGCTTTGTGAGACTTCATCATCTACACTTGAATTCCCATCAATTCCATAATTAGTTCGCACATTTCAAATGTGTTAATCTGCATACAACAGCATTGCACTTTTGAAATACGTTATAATGGTAGGCTCTTTTATTGGTGATTTCCACATCCCCTGTTTATAAACTCGCCTGTTGTGATCCCCGGTAGATTGGCTGGAAATACCTGGATCAATGATCATTCTTTTGGTGGCGGCCCCTTAATTCTTTGCTCACACAGTAAGGGACAGCGAGGTTGGAGTGGTGATAGACCTTATCATTCGTTGTTACCTACTGCAAGAACATATCAGGGCTTCTGGTGGATTCAGAAATTCTTTCGCACAGAGCCATGGAATATCAAATACTCTTTTCATCCTCCTCCTCTTTGTCTATCCTGTATGGGCGCTGGTTATCCATTTTATATAAAGCATTATAGTATAGTAGTCAGCAGTGATAGATATACATACTATCTCAGGATGCTTCACAAAATTTATATCAAATTTTCGTTTTATGATCTTCAATATATTCTTGTCTGACGGAAGCTGTTCCTTTGTATAATACAAACTCATTTCCTGCCTCATGGTATTTGAGTGCAATGCGACGGAACTCCTATGGGTTTTGAGCGCCGGCGTTGACAATGGGCTTTCAAACTCGTTTCCTGTTTCATGGTATTGAATATTATTAATATGAATCTATGAATTTCCCTGAAGTTGGAATAGCATCACACAGTGGACCAGTGGTAGCAAGTTCTCTATAGTGGATATGCACCTCCATAGAACTTTTTTTTTTAATACTAATTTGATCCTCCATCTTCATGACCATGTTAACGGATTAGTTCACATGGTCAACTTTCTCTTAGTACTTTGTTATAAGTTAAATTTAATTTTTAAATTTATCTGTTAGTAAATTATTTGTAAATATTTCTATAAGTAATTAATGAGTCTAAGACATTCCTGTTAACTTAATCTTTTTTTTTCAATAAAAAAATTTCCCACATTTGATGTACGTTCAAAAGATGGGCAAATTAGAAGAGAGCAGAAGTGAAGAGTAAAAAAAAAAATAGTGAATCAAGACAACACGTGACAATTGACAAATAATTGATATGTTCTAAACATTATGTGGTTAATATGTGCTACGTCTAAATATCTAGTGAAGAATTGGGTTACATTTACAGATTAATCGATCAATTTTTTTCTCAGACACTCAACTTTTGTTAACTTCGTGATAGGCTCAAAGCCCAAAATAAACTTTTTTGGGTACCAAAGGAGGGAGCCCAAAGTCTATTTCACAAGGACATTTCTCTAAGCCGACTACAATTGGGCCCCAAAAGCATTTTTGACCCGTGTCGATCCGCATCGGTAAGCCCAATTAGTGCGGGTCAAGGCCTATTAAACCCTATAATTAACACAAACCCTAAAGCCTCCTCACCGGATCCGGTCGCCTATAAAAATGAACCGTTGTTTTAGAGTCTCATTCGAAGGCGGAGGAAGCGTGGCCATGGTTTGTGGCGACCAACACCAAAATTCCACTTCGCTGTTTCTCTCTTCTCCTTTCAATTGGAGAAACATGGTTTTCTCTTGTTTTATTCTCCTTCCTCGATGGTTTGCGATTTATTATTGTTGTTTTGATTAGATTTTGATGAAGGAACACGATGTGGTTTTCTCGGTGATGATCAAACCATGATGACGAGTCCGATCTTTTCCATTCTAAACAATAGTGACGACAAATCGAGGCATTTGTCTGAGAGGATTCCACTCTTCCTTCCATCTTTGCCGTTCTTTCTTGAAAACAAAAAATACGGAATTTTTTTTTTGGCCTATTTTGATATCCTGCTTGTTGATTGTTGTTGGATCTGACGTTAGGCTTCCAATTGTTTTTCGTTAAATTTTTGTTTTCCCCTGCTTTCCGAGTCTTTCCTTACCTTCAATTACTTGGCATTGTGATGATAATTTCGAATATTTTCATATGATGAAATATAATGCCTCCTACTCATTCTGAAAGCCTATTTTATTTTCAGATTTATTCATTCAAAAGATTTTCTTTGATCTCCTAATCTTTAAAATCCGGTGTCTATTTTAATTTGTTTAAATATTTAAAAAAAATTCAGACGAGAGGAAGACCATCAAGTGGCCGCGATGATGAAAACATTCTCTTACTGTGAGTTTTCGATGATTGTATTTCAAGCACTTTTGAGCTACTGTCTTCTCTCTTCAGATTTTAAATTGCGAAGAAAGAAACTTAATTTAAAGCATATAATTGCTGGTATCTCTAATTGGATCAAATTGTTCCCGAAATAGTGAAATTCTTAACTTATCAACTTTAAAGTAAGTAATTAATCCTGATGGCAAATCGGATTCTGTTACCCTGAGGTTGAGAGGAACAGCAGGGGTTCCCCTGTCCTTTGGGTGTCACAGTAAAATTCCTAAGAGATAATTTTTTATCTTGTATCTATCTCTACGTAATGCGACACTCATATTCTTGTTCTGGTTAACCGATCCTAATACTACTTGTTTCATGATCCGTTCATATTTTTTAACTACACTACTCTTTGATTGTTTGGTCTATCTTGACATTACTCCTTTAGCCATCGTACTAAAGGGTTAATTTCGACTTTTCAAATTTAATCAATTTATTATTAAATTATCAATATTTTCACACAAGAAACTCATGAACAAAACAACATAAACAATCAAATTCGGAAACAATGTAAATAGCCCAAACTGACACAGCACACACAGCACAAATGGTACTTGGGTCACCTAAAAAATCCAAGTTTAAAGTATCCATGCCTAAAAAAAAATAGCCCAAATTGGAAATAAATAAAAACAAAATTTTCTAGATTCTCTTGAACACTTAAAATTGGATGTGATTAAAAATTAAAATTTTAAAATAAATACATTGCTCAAATTTTCGGACCCTAGTTCCTAAAATGAAAGCATCTTTACCCCTATTGGGAAGCGTCCAACGTGGCAACCAACAAAACCATTGGCATTAGCTGCAATCATCCAATAGGAGATCACCTTATCCTATCCGAAATCTTACTCACGGCAGAGCCACCAAATAATTGTCCTCTGTCCATTCTCCGCCAACACACAAACACTCGCAAAGTAGTTAGTTTCGGAAAAAACAATTGTGGCAAGAGCAGCAATGGCAGCCTCACTACAAGCAGCGGCTACCCTAATGCAACCCACCAAGGTGGGCATTACTGGTCGCAGCGCCACTTTACAGCTCAAGTCTACTCAATCCATTTCCAAGGCTTTCGGCTTGGAATCCGCTGGAGCAAAGGTCACATGCTCTCTTCAGGCTGATCTCAAGGACTTGGCCCACAGGTGTGTCGACGCCACCAAAATTGCAGGATTCGCCCTTGCCACCTCTGCTCTCGTTGTCTCTGTATGTTTTGCTTTCACTCTGCTGTCTGTTCTATTTCTTCTTTTATTCGAATTTGACATATTGACTCTGTTCTATTTCCACCATACCAACCTGCGACTTCCGTGAACAAAATGTAGGCTCTGGAGTAATTTACATAATCCTTTTCTCTTGCTTCCTTTCTTTTTCTTTGTCAGATTTTGAATTTTTTTTCCTTCTCTCGTTTTTTTTTTTAAAATTCATTGTGATGAATGATCTGTTGGTATGTAAGTAGTAGCGGTAATTTGATTAAGGAAGTCAATCAGAGATGATGTGCTTTCAATGGAATCATATGATCTTAAACATCAGTAATTTAATCTTGTCCTTTCCTATTGTCCATGCCTGTCAAGCATAGGGTAAACATAACTGATATATAAATTGAATGTGTCACTCGAATTAGTTTTTATAATATTTTATAATCAAATATAGACATTTGACCGTATTACTGATAGAGTACTTAAGAAATGGGGCAAACACAGTGCTCAACCTTGTAAAGGGCAACTTAAATTGCTAATTTGCTAAAATTAAGACATCTTTACTCGCTCACCTGCTTAGTTTGTCATGTTTCTGTTGAAAGTGATACCGTAGGAGATCCTACATGATCTTAAATGACTAAGTAGGAATCTTGTTCAATATTCAGGGAGCAAGTGCCGAAGGTGTTCCAAAGCGGCTAACCTACGATGAAATCCAGAGCAAGACCTACTTGGAAGTCAAGGGGACTGGAACTGCTAACCAGTGCCCAACCATCGATGGTGGAGTAGATTCATTCGCCTTCAAGGCCGGGAAATACAACGCCAAGAAGTTCTGCCTCGAGCCCACTTCATTCACAGTCAAAGCCGAGGGTGTAACCAAGAACGCCCCACTTGAATTCCAAAACACAAAGCTCATGACCCGTTTGACCTACACTCTAGACGAGATTGAGGGACCCTTCGAAGTTTCTTCCGATGGCACTGTCAAATTTGAGGAGAAAGATGGCATTGATTATGCTGCTGTCACTGTTCAGCTGCCTGGTGGTGAGCGTGTGCCGTTCCTTTTCACCATCAAGCAGCTGGTGGCGTCCGGCAAACCTGAGAGCTTCAGTGGGGAGTTTCTAGTGCCATCATACCGTGGCACCTCTTTCTTGGACCCAAAGGGAAGGGGTGCCTCAACTGGTTATGACAGTGCAGTTGCATTGCCTGCTGGTGGCAGAGGAGATGAGGAAGAACTTGCCAAGGAAAACAATAAGAGCGCTCAATCATCCAAAGGGAAAATCACCCCTGAGCGTGACCAAGAGCAAGCCTGAGACTGGAGAGGTTATTGGTGTGTTCGAGAGCCTTCAGCCATCTGATACTGATTTGGGGGCAAAAGCTCCAAAGGATGTGAAGATCCAAGGCATCTGGTATGCTCAGCTCGAGTCATAGACCTTCTTTTTTTCTGCTTTAATTGTATTTTGTCGGTTCAGATTTTGTTGTAACTCGACGGTGTTGCTGCATTATCCTGTGACCCCAATTATCGAAGCCTTGAGAGCATTATCATGTTTGTGTATTATAATGACTTCGATTATAATGCTTACAATGTCGAAGTTACAATTGGTGGTGTGTGCGAGTTTTGGAGCATTCGTTTCTAGTTGTGGCAATACCAATGTATATGTTCCTAATTGCCCGTAAGATGCTAGTAACTAGGTCAGTCCAAACAATGCATTTTTAAGAGGATTGCCATTGAACCCGTGAGTAGGGTTTATGGTATTCATCATTGAACTAAACTTATCTGAACAAAAAAAATTGAATTCAAAAGTTAAAATTGAACAAAACTAATTAATTTTGATTTTATTTAATATTTTTCCATGAAAATTAATTGTTCAGTTTAGTTATTGATTTTTATTTACGAAATCAGACTAAATCAAACTAAATTATATACATACATAGTTTTATAGTAACATACTTATGATTAAATTTTAATTTGTTATTATTTCTATACAAATATTTAGAATAATTTATTGTTTATACTTATTTGATAATATTTCTCGTTAAGATTTCTGATCAATTTATTATTAATTGAGTCATAAAAAAAAAGTAAGATTAAATATGAATTTTTGTAAGAATACTAGGTTCTCATCTCTTTTTATCTCTGTAATTTACATTTCACAAGTTATACAAGGTTCTTATCTCGTTTTATCCCTTTCTATTTTCAGTTCTTAGTTATCTGCTCAATCATGCTTAGTTCCTTTCATGTGCTTACTGCATTCTTGTATTCTATATCTCGATTGTTCTTCGACATTGGTAATAGAAAACAGAGAATTCCACATTAGGAAAGTGGTTCCTTCCAAAATTGTTTTCAGGGAACAAATTGCTCCCTTGGTGACAATTTTAATAAGAAACGGGTTTTATTTTGAATATTACACCAGCGGGGAGGGTATTTTTAACAAGCATAGCAAAATTAATTGTAGCCCAATAAACTGTTCGAAATAAGTTTTTGTTTCTCGGTATAATATTTAGAAATTGACATTATAACATTTATACACTTATTTACGGGATATATCAAGTAATAATATTTTTTATCATAAAAAATGAGATGAGTAAATTATAATTATTAAATCATACATGAATAGATATGATTAAATTTTATTTAATATAATTACTTAAAAAAATTATATGACTTTTTATTTTAATCTTAACTATCTATATAAAATTCAATAGACAAGATTCATTTTTCTCATCTCTCACAATAAACACTATTTTCACTAACTAAATATGCTTTCTTTATCCACAGGCTCGTAATGCTCGCAGTCAGTATCGAGCTCTCATGTTCAACATTATCTTCTTCAAAAAAACGTTATTCATATCAAAATACAAATCAATTCATTGTTGGACCCATTAATTGTCACATTACACAACTGAAAGAGAGAAAATGATTAAATTTGAGCTTTGATATAAATCAACACCAATCCAACGTGTCTGCAATTTAAAATGAACCAATTTTGAACTTATCAGTTAGGTTTAAAACCAAAATCATATTCTTAATTTATTTGTCATAAAATTTATAATTAACGGTAACCCAATTTTTTTTAAAAAAATTTCCAAACTTTGCAGCTTCGCTCGTAGGTAATGGGTTTTTTTCTCTTGCACCTTGCTTTTCTTCTGCTACTTTTTTTGTGTTAATGCAAATGCCTTGCTTTTTGGTCTTTTTGAATGACATGATATTTGCATTGCGAAATTAAACAATAGGTTACGGTCCTATGTGCTTCACGAAGAGGAAGAGTATAGTACCTTTGTTTTGGACTTTTGAAAACTCAGAATGAGTTTCTGTTTTTTTTTTTTATTATTTATTTTATTGTTTACATTATGTTTAAACATAATTTTAATTTAAAAAATTTATTTAGTTAGAAGTAATTGTTTTTTTATATTGAATATAATTTTTTTAAATATAAATTATTTCACTTAAATTTATTTTTAATTAAAATTAAATTTATTTCAAATTAAGATTACAAAATAATTCAAATATATATTTATTGTCTTGCTAGTTGCAGAAGCAGTAATGTTGGCAAAACTTTGGGCTGGCCTGTTAAGCATGCAATAGTACACGGGTTGCATTAATTTTTTTTAAGCCATCAAAATACGTCAGTTGTTTTGTTCATGGTTGTTCTGTGTGTTTGGAATAATAAGTTTAGGGAACTAAAAAATAATAATAATAAATTTAGGAATTGATTTAATTTATAAATAAAAATTATATTTAAAAAATTATAAAATTAAAATTTATTTGATTTAGAAGTTCATTAAATTTTAAGTCATATGTATTTATAAATTTATTTAAATTCGATTAGATTTTAGTTGATTTGATTTGATTTTATTTTATTTTATTTCAATTGATAATTTTATCTTTATTATTTTATTCACTTATCTAATTTAAGATAATAAATGAACTGAATTTTAGTCATCTATAAAATATTTCAAACACAAAATTTGATTTGTAAATCAAATCAAATTTTATTTTTTACAAAAAATGTTAAACATAATAGTTAATTTTTAAATTAAATCAAATCAAATTTATTTTATTTTTAATAATTTCAAACAGAATCTAAAGAAATAATTATTGAAAATTTGAGAAAAGCTTTGCATGCTTGCTCATTTCAAATCGCAGCACCGCTTGAACTTTTGATAATGCTATTGCTAGCTTTCCTTGTGCATACGGATGTTGTGGGTTTGGCTGTCGGTACACAGTAATGCATTTTTTTTCCTTCATATTTTTTTTGCGATATATTTATTTAATGAAATTTGTATAATTTTTAAATCCAATCATACATCTTGTATCAAAAACAAAATATTCTTATACATCAATTTTTTTACAATTTTGATAAAAATTTTAATTGTCAAAGTAAGATATACAGTTTTTTTTATAAATTTTAATTATCACAAATATTTTATTAGAATTAAAGTATTAAATGATAAAAATATCAAAACAATAACTAAGTAACTAACAAAAATGAAAAAAAAAGTAATATACCATAAATTAAAACTTAATTATTTTTCATATAAAAACAAATAAAACTTAATTATTTTAAATGTCTATTTCAAAGTTTTAATTAATATTATGTCAGTTTTGACTTGACTTATTGTATTGTTTGGGTCAAGAATTTGAATGTAAATTTGGAACGTGTGACGTTGCTCGTTTGGATTCAAACATGCTTGGTGGGGCAATCACTATAGTGTGGGCCGTGGGGGACACCAATGAAGAAAATACAACTACCGATGTTTTTTTTGTAATTCCACTAATTCGTAATGTCAACGATACGGTTAGATTGAATGATTAAGACCCAGGTATCCGAATCCAACCCGGTACCGCGCTGACGGAACACATTCTGCGTACAAGATCAAAAAATGCGCTTACCAATTCCATCCCTTTCATCTTCATTTATCCCTTTCTTTTGCAATTTGATGTAAATGAAAATTAACCAAAAAAAAAAAAGAAATAATTGACTACTTTTTTTTGGGTACATAAATAATTGACTACTTGTCTGTGTTTGTTATGCTGTTCCTCTAATTCCATTATTTATAATTTGGTTGAATTTCGTAGTCAGATTCCCAGCTTTCTTTTTCTGTCTTTGTTTGTTTTTTCAAAATTATTTTCCATAACCACTCTCTGATTGATTGACGGATTGATGTTACGAGAAATTTGGGTATGTTCGATGAGTCTATGTCGGAGGATTAAATTAGCGTGACAAGGAGAAGGAGCTGCATGCGATGCGAGAATGGACGAACTGCCGGGGGCGTTTGGCACCAGCGCCAGCTTCGCTCTGCGTTTGGGGCAGATCGTCTTCTCCTCCGCTTCCCTTCTCTTCATGTGCTTGGGCGTCGATTTCTACAGCTACACCGCTTTCTGGTATGTCCCTCTTTCCTCCTCCTCGAT
Organism: Castanospermum australe; assembly: GCA_019955255.1. Classification (NCBI taxonomy): domain Eukaryota; kingdom Viridiplantae; phylum Streptophyta; class Magnoliopsida; order Fabales; family Fabaceae; genus Castanospermum; species Castanospermum australe. Next base: position 110,783 of record NSJW01000862.1, on the reverse strand, counting down.
CGTTTTGCAGTAACCTGCCATCGAATTCGGTGTCATCATGTCGCTCTTCACATGCCCATTTCTCGGTTGTCAAAATTTTACCCCAATTCTCGGTCTTGCTTCGTGGGTTCTCCACGAAAGTTGATGAATTTATGAACTCTATCTTCTTTCTTCGCTCCCCTTGTTTTTTTGGGACAAGTTACAAGTAAATAATGGCTGCCATGTTTCGTAAGTTGTGATGAAATAATTCTATATTTTTTAACTCATCTTTGTAAGTTAAATCCTCTACTAAATGGATGAAGTAAGCTTTAAATATATTTTTTATATTTTTAAATATTAAATGTTTTATTTTTTATTAAATATTTATTTTATTAAGAGAAATTGTATGAGTATATAGCAAAACTTGTTGTGATGACATTTGGTAGATTGACTTTGCGAACTACATATCGAGGCTAGTGATGGATTGTTGGCAAAATATAACTATTGGTAGCAGAAATCAAACAAATCAAGGATTTGTACAACTTTATGGGTATCAGAGAGCGGTGCAAGAGTCAGGGAAGGTGGAGTTGGAGTTGGGGAAGAAAGCAAGTCGTACGATAGATAATATGATATCATGCTCAATCAGCTGAGCTGTGGTCTTATTTGTTCAGGGCCAGCAGACATAGCTGTGCGTGCCTGCTTGCGTTTCGCTAGTTATGCTGCTGCAAACTGCAAATTAAATTTTGGAAAGGTTAATTGATGTTGTTATGTTGCAGTGCAGATCCGTTCTTTCAACTTTCTTGGCAAATGGACCAGTGATCTACACTGCTCAAATTATAGTCAAGACAATACAGTTTTACTGGCATTGAAATTGCTTTTATGCCACTGTAATTTGTAAGGAGGGTTCTTGAAACCAGTAAATACCTTAGGTTTCTGATTTTTGGTCATGGAAAGTTTATGTATGTTAATTGGTGACCAGAAATTACATTGAAGTAGCCTATTACCAAGTTGCTTGCCTAAATGCTCCAGAAAGTCAGCGGCATTTTGGAACTGTAGTAGGAAAAGTGAGAACAGATGATTTCTAATTTTCTTTTACTGAACAGAATCCCTTGATTAATTGACTTTAATACTAAGTTGCCAACATCTTTTACATTTACATTCTTCACTTAAGCATTTCTTGTTCTAATGACATTAGTTATGCCATGCAAAGTGGAAGTGTTGGTATGATGGCAAAGAAAGCAAGGGGTTTCAATGTGGTCTACTTGACTAGAATCTTATTCTAACACGTTTCAATTGTGATAGTAAGTCTTTATCAAGGGTTTGTCTATATTGCGAGTTTATAATCTAAAACCTATAGGAGGTAAAAATTAAGGTTTATGCATGTCATTATAGTTTCCAAAGTTGTGTCGGCATTTCTTAGAGTCTAGCTAGTCCAAGTTATTGTCCATGCAAGTCTCGCTTGGAGATTTTTAACTTTTGTCTTTGTTTTCATGCTATTCCACAGCTATTTGGTAACAGTCATGGGTTTGGTAATTCCGTGGAGCATAACATTGTTAGTGGTAGATGCTTACTCCGTCTTCATAAAATCTTTACCGCATCAACGAAGGCTCATATTGATAGTCTTTTTGGGAGACATGGTATGTGCAGTTTATGACTAGCTTAAAGCCTCATTGTTTCCATACTGTACTAATGATATTGAGTTTTTCTATAACCCAGGTTTTGTCATACCTCTCACTAGCTGCAGCATGTTCTGCAGCCAGTGTCACAGATCTCCTGCTTGATGCTGGTGGAACCCATTTCCCAGTAAAGTTATGCGGTAGATATCAATTGTCTGCTGCCATGGCCTTCTTGTCTTGGTTTCTTTCATCAGCTTCCTGTCTTTTTAATTTTTGGCTTTTCCCTTCTCTGTAAAATATCTAGCTTCTTGTTGATATGTACATGAATGAAAGGGCGCAAATGACGAAGTCATTTGCTTATGGGCTTTTTTTTCTTTTTTTTTGGTTTACCTGTGAATTGAAATTTGATGACTATAGACACCAATGTAATAGTTGCTCTTTTAATGCAAGGGAAATACGGAAATTCTATTTCTTAGTTCTCAACTGCTTCCTCCTCTCTCTCTTTTTTTTTTTTTGTTTTTCCTCATTTTTAGGTACCTTTTCTGATAATTATAAAATATTAACCCCAATATCTCATCTGAATAATGTTTCAAAATCATAAATGAAGACATTGGCCAGAAATTTATATTCCTGCAAGTTCTGAGTGAGTGTGTACCTGCAATTTATTAGCACAGTACCTATAATCCTGGTAAGTGCAATTTATTGGGCTGTTTCCATCTTTGTGTGAAGAATTCAACTGCCAGAAAAAGATATTTTCCTTTGACTGCCAGTGGAAACTAATCGTGTTTTTTGGAGTTTTGTAGTGGTGGGACGGAGTGACTAATAAAAAAACAGTATTTTGCTTTTGTTTGTATGTTTAATCTTTTATGTTAATGAGAAAAGGGAGTAGGAAGGTATGGGTTATGAAGTTATAATTTCAAGATAATCCTTATATATTATGTTTGAACAGAGTCTACCCAACGGATCCAAACAGACTGGCTCTAGGTTACACCCGATTCCTGCTTTTTTCCTTTCAATGACAGAATATGAGAATTTTTCCAGGCGAGTCTTTCCAGTGAATCACAATTTAGGAATTTCTGCAACATATTACGGCTTAAATGAAAAACAAGTTTAAATAAATAGTTTTTGAACAGGACTAGTTTCATATTCAAATAGTGTGAAAATATTCGAATAAAAAAAAATTCAGGAATTTCAGATCATCTTCCACATGACAGAAAAGTGTAAACCACACCCGCTCTCTGATTCCAATGCTATATTTTTTGCCGCCGCTCGTAGTGTAATCCATGCCCAATTCCTATGTAACGTACTTTTGGCAAAGTGTAAGTTTCTTGGGTGTATAATTAACTTTATACATAGCATTTGAACTACGATGATGAGACAATAAATAGACACCAACACCATCCTTAATTCCGTTATTGATTACCATTTTTTTGGTATAATTCGCGAATATGCTTTACCAGTCTAACTTAACACAATTTCAAATTATAGAATTATTAATATCTTTATATTTTAATTATCATTTGTCAATAAAATTGTTTTGAGGCTCAAAAGATTATAGCTTTTTATTACAAAATACATATTAGAAGAGAAACTTGGAAAGAAATGCAGCCTAGATACCTAGTTTCATGTCCTCCGCTCTGAAATACGCGACCGTTGGTTGCCGCCTAGTTGGGATTCACTCTCTACATACACACACCTCACTTTCGTCCCAAATCACGAAAACTATTTGGCACAAGTTGAAGTCTCCCACCCACCAAACCCTTCACCATCTCCTGGAGCAATGCTCGTCCATGAAAGAACTCAAGCTTGTTCATGCCCAAATCATCCTCCATGGACTGGCTGGCGAAGTTCTCACACTAGCCAAGATAGTCTCTTTCTGCGCTAACCCTGAGGTGGGATCTCTCCGTTATGCGCAGCTTGTGTTTGATCAAGTTCCTGAACCCAATACATTTATGTACAATCATTTAATAAGGGGTTATTCAAATAGTGGTGACCCAATAAAGTCGTTGTTACTATACCGCCAAATGGTGAGTGCTGGCCTTTCGCCAAACGAATTCACCATCCCCTTTGTTATCAAAGCTTGTGCTTGCAAACCCTCCTATTGGGAAGCTGTTGTTGTTCATGCTCAGGCTATTAAGCTCGGAATGGGATCTCACACCTGCGTGCAAAATGCTTTCTTGAGTGTCTATGTTGCTTGTCGGTTGATACGAAGTGCCCAGCAAGTGTTCGATGGTATTTCTGATAGGACGCTGGTCTCGTGGAATTCGATGATTGCTGGGTATTCTAAAATGGGCAGTTGCAACGAAGCGATTTTGTTGTTTCAAGAAATGCAACAGCTGGGAGTGGAGCCTGATGTGTTCACCTTGGTCAGCCTGCTTTCTGTTTCCTCAAAGCATGGTAATTTGGATTTGGGAAGATTTGTGCATCTTTATATCGTTATAACTGGAATTGAAACTGATTCAATCGTGACGAATGCCCTCATAGATATGTATGCCAAGTGCGGGCATTTGCAATATGCTAAAAGTGTTTTTGATCGAAAGCTTGATAAAAATGTAGTTTCATGGACATGTATGGTTAATGCCTATGCTAATCATGGGCTTATTGATTATGCTCTGAAAATTTTTAATCAGATGCCGGTCAAGAATGTGGTTTCTTGGAATTCAATAATTTGGTGTCATGTTCAAGAAGGACAACACATGGAAGCTGTGCAACTTTTCCACAGGATGTGTATTTCAGGTGTGATGCCTGACGAGGCTACTCTTGTTAGCATTCTTTCATCCTGCAGTCACATGGGTGATCTGGCATTGGGAAAGCAAGCCCACAATTATATTTGTGATAATAATATTACACTGAGTGTAACTCTTTTTAACTCCCTAATAGACATGTATGCAAAATGCGGTGCTCTTCAGACTGCCATGGATATCTTCTTTGGGATGCCAGAGAAGAATGTGGTGTCTTGGAACGTTATTATTGGGGCACTTGCTCTCCATGGTTTTGGAGAAGAAGTTATTGAGATGTTCGAGAAGATGCAAGCAAGTAGGCTCTTTCCTGATGAGATTACCTTCACAGGGTTACTTTCTGCTTGTAGTCACAGTGGACTTGTGGACGTGGGGCGATATTACTTTGACATAATGAGTTCTACTTTTGGGATTTCTCCTGATGTTGCACACTATGCATGCATGGTTGATCTTTTGGGGCGTGGGGGACTCTTTGGTGAAGCGGTGACCCTGATACAAAAGATGCCCATTAAACCTGATGTTGTGGTTTGGGGTGCTTTGCTTGGTGCTTGTAGAATCTATGGGAATGTAAAGATTGGTAAGCAAATCATGAAGCAGTTATTGGAGCTGGGACGATATGATTCTGGGCCGTATGTGCTTCTCTCAAACATGTATTCAGAATCTCAAAGATGGGATGACATGAAGAAGATCAGGAAAATAATGGATGAATGTGGGATCAAAAAGTGTAGGGCAATTAGCTTCATTGAAATCGATGACTGTTGCAATGAATTTATGGTGGATGACAAAAGGCATGGAGCTTCAAGTAGTATATACACCATGCTGGATCATTTAATGGATCATCTAAAGTTTGTAGGATATCTATGTAAACCTTCGGATGTAGAGGAAATCTACTAAATCTAGTGATATTTCGATTCATCTATAGCAGTAAACTAAATCCTTCATTCACCACTAGCTCAAGCGCCCGGCTTGATAAGAAAATGAACAATTCGCAAACTAATGAGCCGAACATGTGAAAGTTCACACTTGACTCATGTAACAAATGAACCCAAATTTTTAGTTCAGCTTTATTTCATTAACTTGTGAGCCTAACTTATTAATTTGTTAACGAACCAAACAGTGTGCAGTTCATGAACTGGCTGTCTCCTAGCTCCTATAAATGAAAATCCTTCCTAAATATTTCATTTTTGGGCGTCACGATAAAACGTGGAATAATATCGTACCTAAAGTAATTTAAATCTATAGGGGTCTACGCAACACAAGTCGCTTGGATTTTGGTTGTATCAAGGCTCAGGAAATAACAGCTATTTTAACCAATCTAATATGGATATTCTAAAAAAAAAATTTAAATAATTGTCCCAAGAGAATTGTTAATAGAATATATATTAATTATTATGTTTCCTGTTTCATGAGGACTTCTATTCAATGCACGAGTGCTTCCGTTGGCATTTATAGAATATATATGATTTCTATAAATTAGTTTGAATAAAAAATTTGTACCTCTTAAGCATCACGTATGCCACCATAAACCAATGATTATTTCAATCAAGATACGTCTTGCTTGTGTTGGTGTTGGGTTTGACCCAAATACCCAATCTTAGTTTGAAGATGGTTCGTAAATGATAGGATTTTTATCAAAGTGGAAATTGTTGAGATTTATCTAAATTTTTATCACTGATAATTAATATTAATTTTCTATAGTAAGTTATATTGTATTAGAATGTGTTTATCTTTTAATAGGAAACTGAAGTCCTTATTATTGAAGACTTTAGGGTGGTTGAGTGTCGATCAAACTCTTGTGTGTTATAAGTATTTTTATTAAAAAATTGTTTGGGTTATGAGAATGAGAAGCAATATGAACCTTCCATAATGAAAATCCTGCTCAATAATAGAGTCCATAATATTGCAGTATGTTGGTGTGTCTTGGCTAAATGAATTGGATTGTGAAGCACACTAGTGTTGGTGAAGCAAACACTCAACCCCACCAACCGGCAATTACACATTAAACATTATAATATATTCCTTATTAAAGACTTGAGAATCTATGCAAGTCAGTGTATTAGATTTTCAAGTCCCCTGACATTTTCAACACAGAGACAATGTATGGTTTTTAAGTATCTTTGATCGCATCGGACATTTGATTATAAAGTTGAGCATTGTCATTACCGTGAAACTTCCTCCTCATTCCTCCTACACTTTTCGCCAGCAAGGTTGGCAAATACAGGACAATTGAATGGTCAATTGTACAGTACAGAATGAACACCATGGCCACCACATCCAATCTATAGCCTATCAGCGGTGCCATGCATTCTATTCTTGAGTTCAATGCTTCGTGCGCACATGTCTAATCACATACAAATAATACTTAAATCAATAACTAATCCTCTAGATTTCTAATGCACTCCCCCTAGCTCCCCAAAAAAAAGTAATCTTATAAACTGATGTGCTTTGGTTACTTTTATGGTTATTAAATATATTGCGAAAAAAAACAGAAATATGATATTATAACAATAGCACATTTTTAAAAAAAGAATGCGAGGCTTATTCTTTGTCAGTTGCCGTTCTATAATGTAAAATTCAGATCTCCTTTGACACAAAAGAAACAGAGAATCTGCTAAAATTAAAACCAACAAAGTAAAGGAGCTCTTCTAAAATAAAAAATCTAAAAGAATGGAGCTCTTCTGGGTGTCCCTTTTCTTTTTCTTTTCCTACAAGATTTATCAGGAATAACATGATCACACTTCAGGGATAGACTCTGGCCACTCTCATTCTGCAAACAAATCAATTTCCAAATCAGCGATGTAAATTGTAAAATAACTAACTAAAAAGAAAAGTATGTTCTAAGACGCACACTAAAAAAGAAGAATTCTTACTTTACACTCAATTGAACAAAACCTCTTATCATTTTGCAGTTCCCATCCACATATCTCATGCCGGTAGGCAGCATTCCTGGAGTTCCCATTATTACGAGGCCTGTGTTCTTTATTTCTTTTATTAAGGTAATAAACTTGACTTTCATTAACAATGAAGGGATGTATATCCGAAATATCTATCAACTGGGACACATGATTTTTTTTCAAAGAATCTTGACCCGAAGCTTGGTACATCTGAAAAATAGAAATTAGTGGAAGAGTGTTTTCAAAATATAAAGAATATATGCGTGTTTGTGTGGTGGGGGGTATACTTACTGGAAGTACTTGGTGATCTTTATGTTCATTGTTGGCATTGGCCTGACAGAATTTGCAAGATAATTTCAAGCAGTCAATGCAAAAGATTGTAAAGAATTTGTTGCGCCAATTGCACCGAGAAGAATGTACCAACGGTTCTCTTATTTTGAAAGCATGCAACAGTGCTGTTATCCAAGAAGGATTAACCCTTTTCTCACAACCTTGCTTGTTCATGATTTATGAAGAACACTTAACGACACTCCCAATTCAAACTTCGAAGTTCGAACCCTGTGAATCATTAATAAAACAAATGCGAAGACTGAAAAAGATTTGGCTTTGAATATGTATTTATATATAATAATTTGATGCTAGGCAAATTGTGTTCTTTTAGGATTTGAATTGATCACAATTCTATCCTATCTTAATATGTATTACTATCTGAATGTAAACATATAATTTAAAATATTATTTATATTATTGCTTTAATATTTAAAAAATTTTATTATTTAAGAATAACCATACCCTATCTCAAATTCTTCAAAAAAGACAAATTCAACAAAATCAGTCGCTGTTTTTCGCGGATTCATTCTCTTCGGCATCAGACCTCATGTTCCTTTTATCTAAGAAAAATTATAGTTCTTGTGGTGTTTTATAACATGACCCACTAATATATATATATATATATATATATATATATATATATATATATATATATATATATATATATATATATATATATATATAATTCAATTTAAGTGTGATTTGGACTCGAGTGTAAACAGAAAATCGAACGAAGGAATAGGGCTTGTGATTGAGTTTATCCGATTAATAAAGTATATCTAATTTATTATTACGTCACAGTTCAAATTCGATTTGATCTCAAGTGTAGAGAAAAATGTGTATAAAGTGAGTAATGAGATAGATTGCTAATTAAATTAACAAAAAAAGTATTCAGGGTGGACCTTCTTCAACGAAAAAAGACCATGATTGTGTGGGAAAGGGGAATAGTGAAGAAGCTTCACGGAAACGTAAGAAGGTTTGAGGGGTGGGTCAAGATGATCATTATTCATCCATAACAGCCAAATATTAATAAAGGGAAAGAAAGACATATCTTTCTGAACAATATCATGGACCTCGAATTTACATACATAGACAAATAAATAATAGGCTTCACTGAATCACAATCACTTTGTTCCCCACACTCCCTGAACCCCACCCACGGAACCACATAAAAGGAGGTATTAATGTACCGTTCTTTTGCTTCGTAGAGAAGAATTTCCTTAGATTATGCATGGTATGCTTTGAAGAGTGAAGTCAATGGGGGTAGGCGTTAGATTCTTCAGCCTTCGTTGAGTTTGATCGTGTGGTTGCTTTTCACTACTACCGTGGCTGAGTCCTCACCTTGTTGCGTGATTGGAAAGTAAAGAACAAAAATAATATAAAATAAAATAAAAAAGATTCCAAGACCCATTTTATTTAAATAGTTAGAAAAATTAATTAAATTTTTTTATAAAATTCAATTATTAAAATTAAAAGTTATTATGTAATGAAATAAAATAAATAATAAACACTCCTAAATTGTTTAAGAGTCAATAAATATGATAATTTATTTTTTTAAATTTTAAATAAAAATATTCTGATTACATATTAATTTGTTTTCCTTAATTTGAATTTAAAATAAAAATGTGAGAGAGACGATGGGTTAAACAAAGAAGAGGGGGGGGGGGGTTGTTTAAGTTACCAAAAAGACGAGGAATAGTAGGCGTAATGGGTTCTGCAGTTGTGCTGCCTGGCGCGAGTCTCCAGTCTGCACTGCAGGGTTGAACCCACTGTCACTGTCGGAGTCTTTGCCTTCTTTTCTTTTGTTTCTGCTTTTTCTTTTCTTTTACTGTCTTCTTTTGTTAATCATTAGTTTCATTTTCTCCACGTGGCTTCGCCTGTACCTTGCACCTAAGCACCGTTCACTTCTCTCCTCGCCACGTCGTCTTCTGCGCGCCACTCTCCGCACTTTTTATTGCCCTTCCCTTCGCTCCAAATTACAGTCCCACCCATGGCTATAGTTTCCTTTCGTCCTCGTCTTTTTTTCTTAATTATCTAATTAATTAATACTAATAGAGACACCAAAATTGGCAAATGGATGCCCAATAATTTCCCTATGCCCAGAAAAGGTTCCCTCATTAAATAATGAGAGACCTGAAAATCAAAATGCATGGACAATACAAAACGTCTAACTTGTTTGTTATTCCATCATTACAATTCGCCTAACCCCTTCTTAGTTTTCAATGTGATCCATCACGAAAAGCCGGATCTCTCACTTTTTTTGTATGTACTTTTGTTCTAATTTAAATGTCTGGCAAATCTCCCGTCATCATGCTGAAAATAAAATGATCATTGCCTCATTCTGAACGCACTTACAAGTTAACCATGCATTTTTTTTTAATATTGATTTCCACATGTTTAGTTGAACTTATTTTTCACTTGAATTTCAAATCTATGTCACTGTTTCGTTGAAAGCAATGGACAGTCTACCAAGCTCACAGACACACTATTTGCCTTTTCATTTGAGCCCTTAAATTCACTTTCGATGATTTAAGATTTAAGATAAGTTTTATCTGGGTTTTATCTAATATTAGCAACATCTACTCGACTATTACAACGGGAGCAAGGGGGAACGAAGAATCCAGAATGACCTGAGGATCACGTGCGCATATATATATATGATTTGGGAAGTTCTATTTCCATCCCATGGAAATGGACACAAGCAGCAGCGGTGACGACGTGAAGCTTGCTTAGGTGGCCTGTGACGATAAGCCTTCCCTGATTTCACAAACTTCACCACAAAACTTTATCACTTTTTACTCCCAACTTAACATCCTAGACTTAAATTGGAACAACCAGATCCGTCATCGCCCACTGAAGCTACGTGCAGATGAGGTATCTTCACCGTACAACACTACCCCCACGGGTACTTCCCGTGATTTGCTTTCGCGACCGGGCCCCACTATTTTACTTCCAAGCATCAACACTAAATAATATTCAAGAACCAAAATCCAAATCCATATGCAATTGCAACGACATGCAGTGGCAACACTAGAAGAGAAAATATTGCATATTTTTAAAATATAATAAATATTATAAATTTTATTTTAATAATTTAAAATTAATAATAAATATATTTTTAAAAATATATATTTATTATATTTTTAAAGTGTGTAATAATTTTTTAAATAATAATCTTCTGACTTCTACCATAATATGATATTGAAAAGAGAGCCATTACTGTATAAGAGAGAAGGAGAAGGGAGAAATTATTATTTATCATTAGAGTATCATTAAAATTATATTTTAATATTTTAATATTAAAAAATTAAAAAATTTTATTAAAAAATATATATTTTAAAATAAAAATAATTAATACTATATTAATAAATATATTTTTTAATTATTTAATAGTAAAATTAATAGTAATAAAATCAAATTAAACAAAAAAAATTAATAAAATTTTTAATTTAAATTTAATTATTTAAATCGATTAATCAAATTAAATAATATAATAATATAAATTTTTTATAAAATATTTATAAAATATTAAAAAATTAAAATTTTAAAATTAAAATTAATAATTGAACTAATTAAATCAGATAAATTAACTAATTTAACTAATTTTAATTATTTTATATATTTTTAAATAATTGAATATAATTTTATTATAAATTTAATTATAAAACTAAAATATAATTGATTAAATATCTATTTTTTTGTTCAATCAATCGGACTGTTTAATTTAATTCAGTCCTAATAACAATAATTAAAATATTAATATATAATTAGGTAAGACACGTTAATAATTTCTCAGGGAGGGACCTTTTTGGGTTCTAATTAGTAATGCAAGCCAGTAGTACAACCTGTCAACGACGACTTACAGCCTGGAAAGCCATTCCCGCTGTTTCAAAATTAACACTATCAAAAACGACTGAAGGATCCGACGTGGCAATCGCTTCCAAATCACGAGGTTAGCTCCTTTCTATATATAGATTCATTCTCCGCCCCCTGTTTTTTAATTTCTTTCTCCAGCGAAGGGAATTTCCTCCCCTCGCGCCTCCCGAGTCGCAACCAACCAGACTCACTGAATCTCGAAAATGGGCAATTGCAGCTCCGCCAATTCGACTCAGGTGGCCACGGCCAAGCTTGTTCTGCAAGATGGCCACCTGCAAGAGTTCTCCTACCCGGTTAAGGTTTCCTACCTATTGCAGAAGTACCCCATGTGCTTTATATGCAACTCCGATGAAATGGACTTCGACGACGTCGTCACGGCCATCGATGAGGACGACGTATTACAACCCGGACAGCTTTATTTCGCTTTGCCTTTAAGCCGGTTGAAGCACCCCTTGCAGGCCCAGGAGATGGCTGCATTGGCGGTGAAGGCCAGCTCGGCGCTCATGAAAAGTGGGGGCGGCACCGGCGAGAAATGTGGTTGTTGCCGGAAACAGATTGTGTTCTCTGGCGAAGACTACTCTAAACCTTGTCGGAGAGAGTCGCCGGCGGTACGTGGTACAGTGGATGGGTCGAGAAGAAGAAGGAGTACCATTGGCGGCGGCGGCGGCGGCGGCGGCGGCGGTAGGGGAAAACGGTTTCCGGCGATGTTGAGTTCTATACCGGAGTAGGGGTAGTTTCGGAAGAAAATGGGCACCGGTGATTTTGTTTTCTTGTATATATTAAAAATTAAAAAAATTAAATATTAATTTTGGAACATTGTATAGCTGTTTCATGGAAGATGGAACAATGGCAGCGATTCAATTAGATTAGTGGAAAGTTAGACTCAGTCTTCTTGGGTGTTCCGTGTTCTTGGCTGTCTCCCATTTTTTACTTTGTAACCCCATGGGATCTGGTTTGGCAACATCAACGTTCTCCGATCGTATCCTTTTAAAATTGAGATTTTTTTATATTAAAATATATTTCATTCGTAATTCTTACAACGACATCAAGCTAATTCTAAAGATTAATATAACCGTCCAACGTAATCAAACAAAGTAGACATTATAGTACTAGTTATTGATGGCAACAGCAATTTGCCTGTAATTAATTGTAATTACTAGCCTTCTGCAACAGGACACTTGTGTCCGTTATATAAAAAATAATATTTAATGAAAGTAAGAAACAATAATTATATAGTTATTAAATTCAATATAATGTTAAAAAAAAAAAAAACTCAATGTAATGTGACATTGCAAGAAGACTGCCTCGAGTTGTGCCAACCCAATCAGGCATAATACAAATGATGGATAAACCCCAAACGTAAAATGTAGTAGAAGACAAAATCAAGAACAGAAACCAAGCATGAGGCGAAAGCGAAATATTAAAAGGATGGAACGGATTTTGGATGGATTATTACAGAAGGGATAATCAAACAAACCTATATATATCTAAATATATAGAATAGAATAGGACGCCGATGAACATAACCTTATCCTTTTTCTCACGCATTTTGTTAATGGTAGAAATGCCAAAGAGTTGGGACAAGGAAAATATGCATCAAAAACGTTCTTTCCTCGTTTTCGACTAATCAAATCCAATTCATGCATGGTTGACAATTGAAAGCATTATTTTTTTTTTTGGTACTAATGAGTGAAAGAGATCTGTAGCAAATAATAATTTAGTCGGGCTTGTGAGTATGAGTGTGACGTTGAGTTCTGGGGAGATTGGAGGAGTGGCATTGCAGCAGGACGAAAAGGAAAAGAAAATCTCGGTTGACTCCATTGATGTACGGCACCAATGCAAAGCCAGCATTGTATGTAGAATATGACTATTAAAACCGGATCGAACGAGCTGGTCCAACTGATCTAACCGTAAATTACTTTCTATTTTGATTATAATTTAATGTTATAATTAGATTTGTGATTGGATCAAATTAAACCGTCAAATTAGTCAAAAATTGATCATAATCAAAAAAATTGATTGATTTTTAATGAACCGATCGATTATATTTTTTTTTTTTAAATTTTTTAACTTTAAACGGTCATATTTTTTTGATTAAAAAAAAATTATGAGACATATAATATATCAATTGAAAGTTTTTTTTAAACTCGTCTCCATAATAACCCAAGTTTACTAAAGTAGAGATGTTTTTAATATCTAAATTTGTCATTTAAGCCTTTTTTGAATTGTTTATCCTTTTTTTCATATATTTTAATTATTTCTTTATTTAATCAAGATTCATGTTACAACTTTATACTAAAATCTCCTAATATATTTTTAATATTAGTAATACCTATTATTATTAGTGTGTATATATATTAATTATTATATCATTCGATTCGATTATTCAATTTAATCAATTAAATTAATTAAATATAAACTAAAAATTTCATCTAATTTAATGTCTGATTCGATATTAACAAGAACGATGTAGAATGTGAGTAACCCAAGAAAGCAAAAACTTCTCCGAAAGTGAGGGATAGTGACGAAGGACGTAAGGCGCACAATTTGGCTGGCATAGACGCATGCCAGACGCAAGAAAGCGAGTCAGAAAGCGCGGGTTGGGCATTGGTATTACTATTGGTGGGTAAGGTTGGGTCGAGTCACTGTCTGTGAAGGAATTGAATTGCCTACAGCTGTAACAAGCCTGTAGTCGTACGGTAATAATACAAACAAATGAGAGGATTCGAAGTTATGAAGCGAGTCTAGCTCCAGCCTAGCTAGTGAGACTGAAACTAAGCCCTTTCTCTTCTGTACACGGCAGAATTTGCAGTTACGGGGGCTGAGGTGCCCGAATTTATTCCATTTTAACTATAATGGGCGTAATGATGATTGCCCAAACAATGTGCTTGCATCTTCAAAGGTGTTCCATTATTTGTATCGTCGTGACTAGGTGCTTGTCGATGACATGACGAATGACATGCAATCACAAATGTGACGACTCAGGATCTACAGTACTTTTGACTTGATTAGGTTGGTTTGGGCCAGGCATTTTGCTTTCGGCCATTGTGGCGTGGCGTGGCGTGGCGTGGCCTGGTTAGTTGTGGAGTGGGAAGACTGAGTAATTGTGAGAATGAGTGAGGTCAAAATGTTCTGTAAATTGTATATTAGGTTAATCCCAATTAATATGATGACAGGTTTAGTGCATGGATATTGCTCTGCGTTTGTATAGCTGTTGAGATATGATGAACGATGACTCGTGAGGTCCAGGGATTCCAAATTGAAATTTTGAAACCATTTGAATTTATCAACAAGTTATGTAAAAATCATAAAATTTAAGATCCAAACGGTACAACACACCCCTATGTATATATATCATTTTATATAGCAGGTAGGTATATACAATAAAATTTCAGTTTCCCCATTGTACATGAGATTCTTTTCACATTCCCACTTGAAGCTATGACATTCCCAGATTATTCAATGGACACAAGCGGTCACCTCCCATTGATGCCAAACAAAGTATAGTTTAAAGGATTTGCAATGTGATTATAAAAAATAAAAAGAAAAATCCAACTATGAACATCTACAGGTCAATCTTTCACACTTTGTATCTGCTAGTTACATATTTAAAATCCAGGCAAAATAGAGCCAAAAGTTGCATGCATATGCTAATTTGCATAATTAACTGAATAAAAAAAAGTATTAATACTATAATTAAAGTTAATGAAAGGAATCCAATCTCTTTGAATGAAAATGGGGCATTGCTTCATCTGAAGCCAGTTGAGATAGCTTTATAGGGTCAAAAGTATTTCCAAATGTTATTAATGGCTTGTTTTTATTTATCAGTCAACGAACCAATTTTTTATTTCAAGTTCAATAAAGTAAATAAGATTGGACTTTCAGCAAAGAAAGTTTATATATAATATTATTAAATTAAGTATAAATTTACATAAAAAAGATTGATATAACGCCGTATAAAATTTGTTACCTACATTAAATAATTAAAAAAAATGTTGGTTTGCAACGCTCACTTTGAAGGCAAGCCAGGGGGACATGTCTGCTTAGTGCTTAAAGCCTTACATGGATGGGGTCGCAGTGGCAGTAGGTGAGGAAGCAATAGCATATACCTGTGGGCTCAGAATCAGCCCCTAGTAAGAAGTTGCACAGATTATAACCCACATGAAAAATTCTTAATTATTTTTAGAATACTATATAATATTTTATATTTAGTTTAATAATATGAATAATTATATTTTTTTATGTGTTATAATTTTAATGGGTTAATTGTAATATTACGAGTGTTTGAAATTTTTTTCCAACAGTGTACCACCTGACGTTACTTATTATCCACGTGATTAAAAAGTTTGGGAAAGACAATTGCTCTCTCACGGGCCCGCTATTTATTTTGTGCTTGGCCATCACAAGTGATTTGTAAAAGTAAATTTGAATTGAAGTTATATATGTTATTTAAATAATTTTTATAAAAATAATGTTGTATAAAGAAAGTGTTTAGGTAAAATTAAATTATATAAATTAAGTATATTTTGTAAAATATATATTCAAATGTAATTTTTTATTAGAGGAGTAATAACATATTTCAATTAAATATTTTATTATCTTACATTTTCTTGATTTAATATGACATTAGTATAACATGAAAAAAATTTCTTAAAACATAAAAAACTCATTTTCATCAAATTAATTTTTTCTTTGGATACACATTTACAGTAATTTTTTTAATGCAAACTTGTATGTTTATCTTTTAAAAAAATTGCCTCTTGCTCATTTTTTAAATGATGTGAGCATATACCAAAAATGTCGTTTTGCCCGAAATTCAACTATATAAGTCATATTGTGATGCCAGAACACTTTGCGCCCTCCACCGCATAAACCCTCCTTCATTTGACGAGTTATTATCTGGAACGGATGGTTCCGATCGAATTTATAATTAAGTGACATCTGGGGTACTACTTGTACTTGATAGATCTCCTATTCGTCCTGGATACAGCTGATAAATTCTTATTATATTAGTTTAGTAAAGAGCTAATGTGTCCTTTATATAAAGAGCTTTAGCCTTAAGAATTTCATTTTTAACAAAAATAAGAATGTAAGCTTATTATTGCCTGCTATGCTACGGATGCTTTACCGATGCCCCTCACTCCCCTGCCTGTAACTTCGCTTGAGCGAGCTCAAAGGCAAGGGAAGAAAGAGATATTTAAGTAACATAATAATTCAACATCCAAGTCACAATAATGGTTTTTGCGTTCAAAGTGTGGAGTGACCTAATGTTATGTTTGGATGGGAATAGGAATGGGGGTTTATTAATTCAATACTCTCCTCATTTGTTTTAAAAGTTTTATAACAAAAATAAATAAAAATTTTTAAGTAATCTTTTAAAATTTTTTTTTATTAATTTTTATAAATATTTTAAAATTTCACTAATTTAAAAAATTTAAAACATCTAAATAATTTTTTTTTATTAATTAACTGTTTATTCTCCTTTATTTTCTTTTCCTTCATTTTCTTTAAGATAATATTTAGTATATAAAATGATGATTCCATGAAATTAAAATAGAATAAGAATAGAATAAAATAAAATAGAATAGTCATTCTTACTCCACAATTTGATAACTTTTAGAATGTAATACATTTTCAAGTCATTTTACTGTTTGGTACATAAAATCACCGTGGAATGGAATTAAAGCTAATATAAATGACATAAATACTCCTCATAAGAAAAAAAATTTAAACATTAACAATAATCTTTATTTTTAATTTTTTTAATAATTTGATTAGAATAAATATTGTCATATTTTAAAACAATAATATTATCACATAAGTAAATATTTCATATTTAATTTTATATATAAATAAGTTTTTAAATTAAAGACATAAGATTTACGTTGAGAATAAAAATTATAATGACAAACTAAAATATCATCAAGGTTAATAAATAATCAAATACATAAAATTTGATCATAAAAAAATTATATCATAAACTAAAAAATATCAAGAAGAATAATATTTTATTACAAAAAAAGAATAATAAGTATAATTATATAAAAATTTTAAAAGTATATTATGAATAAATAATTTAATTTCATTTCATAGAGTATGAAATCACAATCACGCCTCTTTAGGAGAAAATAGATTCTATGATCCATTCCTAATTTTATAGAATGAAATATGTAATAAAATTATTATTTCATGACTTTTTTTTCTAAACAAATATAAGAATATTTTATTTTATAGAATGAACTTGAAATGAAATTATCATTCTTGTATACTAAATTTCACATAAATACATTTCTTTTTTATTCTCTCCGAAATACCAAACATAACCGTAAAGAAACAAATAAAAAAATGTTATACTTCGTGGAGGTAAAATATAATTTAATTAATATCTTAATTTGATCATTGATGCCATTTCCTTTCTATCATCCCATTTTGATCCATTGTCGCATTCACTCCACGAAATACAGATCCTTCGGAGTTAAAAAAAATTCTCTGATCTGTGGGTGCGAAGAATGATCCCTATACAAAAACGGCAAGTTGGCTTTTTTTAATTTTTAAGCAAAATGAGGGTAAAAGAAAAAAGATGAGCAAGGTCTACATTTCAATGTAGATTACTATTTAAAAGACCCATAGCTAGACAATTAGTCAACACTATCAAATCATACACATGCCCCAAGGGCTTCAACCTTCTAGTGGAGCTCTTTTCTTTGGTCGTCTTTTTCATTTGTGGAACTAGCTATTTATCTTTTGACATTAAGCCTTGTTTTTTTGTGATACATAAAGCTTATTTAAACCCATCATAGTGCCATTTCCAAATTATTGGTGCACTTCACTCCCCTCTTATAATTTGTAATAAAGTGGGGCTGTTTGTTTTTCCCCACTAACAAGGTATCTCTAAAAAGATGCATGAATGAGATTTTGCTTTTGCCCTAGAAATACATACCACGATACCACAAATATATAACAAATCAGACGCTGATTCATGAATTCGTGCTAGGAAAGGCGGCCTATATATAAAGGCTAGTATAATGTTCTAACTCGATCGAGCTGCATTTTAACCTCAATGGACAAACGGGGAGGCATTAATTACTCTATCATGATATATTGTATATTCACATAGGGGTCACACAGGGGAGCCGGTAAACGCGATATCAAAAAGGCAACTAGTTAATATTCACAATGAAAACAAATAATCGTTTCAATAGTTTTCTTTTTGAATTTTCAAGAACAAGAAATAAAAAGTTGCAAACGTTTTAATAACTTCATAATATAATAATCTATATTAACTAAATATATTTTTAATATTGTTTTTAAAAATAAAAAAATATTTTTCTCAAAAAGCAAACATACTCTTAATAATTTAGTTATTAAATTTATAATTATATATTTATTATTTTGAAAATAAAAATTTATTGATTATATATTTTTGAAAATCTATTCAATTAAGAAATTGAACCTATATTAATTAAATTTATAAAAAGAATTGATTGAATTAAATTTAGAAATTGATGTGATTAACTGATGAATTGATGTAAATATAATTTGAAAATTCAATATTTGAACAAATTATTTTACTTTTGTACCGAAAAAAAAGTACTATTTTACTTAATTTTTTAAGGACCGTCTATTAGTCAGTAAAATATTCACCCATGCTGGTTTTATATATACGTGCTATATTCCTCAATAATAGACAGCCATTGTGGAATTTTCGTCCCAGTGGTTCAGACGCCCATGGTAAAAGAAAAGTGACCTGAAATTTCAATTCGCCCTTAATTACGAGTCCAATTGCACTTGGGTCCTTTTTATCGTCAAAAAGAGTCAATATAATATGATCAAAGTAAACAAGTAATTGTGAATTTGATCAGAAGAAACCAAAGTAATTGCGAATTTGCAAACTTATACGAATAGGAGCATTGCCTTTCCTTAAGGACTCTCCTCCAAGAGGGAAAAAGTAACCAATCAATCATTGTAAAAAGCATTAAGTTCAATAATTCAAATTAATTTATAATTTACCGTCATAGAAATAATTATCTAGTAAAAATAATAGATAATTCTATATAAATATTATTCAAATAAAATAAAATATACAAGTTATTTAATTATGTAAATTTACATAAACAAATTGATATAACATTGTGTAAATTTAATAGCATAAAAATAAATTTATATTATTTATCTTTTTATCTTTTTGTATAATGTTTCTCTTTATATTATAAAAAACTTTACCTTTCTAAGACGACAAAATCAAAAGGTCATTCCATATTATAAAAGAATATACTCGACGGTTATCACCTTTTTATTAAATCAATTTGTTGCTTTCTATCAAAAGTCATACGAGAGTGAGTATGATTGTGAAATGGACAGTGACATAGTAGAAAACGGCAACGTTCTTTAGTTGATTTTCTCACAATTTGACAATCACTGTCATAGAGAATGAGGTCCACATTCATGAAATAAAATTTTTTATATAAACTTAAGAAAAATCAAATTATTAAAAAAAATAACAAATTTTTATTAATTTAATTATTAAATTATATAATATTATTATGATAATCAAGTAATATAAGATAAATAAGATATTCATAGATATCTAATCTAATAATTGACATTTAATTATATTTTAAAAAATTTATTATACATTAAAATAAAATAGTTAGATAAAATATTAATTTATTTTAAAATCTTATAGGCTTAATTTATCTTACGATAATGGTTTAATTGATGAAATATAACATTTATGAAAAATTATTTAATGAAATAAGTGTGTCATACATTACATTTTGAATAAATAGATCTCCACTTATATATATATATATATATATATTAAGATTTGTTATTACTTAGTATAATTACATAAGAAAATTATATTACCTAAATATATAAGAAGTTATACTATTAACATAAACATACTATATACTGAGACATCTTATCTTCAATAAATTGACCTTGAGGTGGTTCACCAACCTAAAATACTTTCTAAATATAAGATTGATTTTGTGTTACTTTGCACAATGATCAACTTTTTTCGGTCAAAGGTTGAATATATAATATTTTTAATTGATTAATTTAGCTATTTTTTCAAAAGAATATTTTTGTATGAAGTATTAAAACTATTTTTCTTATAAAATATTTTTTATTAAGATTTAAATCTTTAATATTATAAATAAAACTTATCCTACTCAAATTTTAACTTGTTTAGTACTTAGTAACATTATTATTATTTTCTTCATTTGATATAAAAATTAAACATTTGAATACAAAAAGAAAGGATTCACCGCATCGATGGACCAGTACACAGGCTTATTTCAATTTTTTTTTAATAGACTTATTTCCTCTTTTCCGAAGAAGATACGTGCCGTTTAAATTAAAAGATTATGAATTTGTTGATATTAGTCCTATTTCGTTGGTAAAAGATTAGGTGCCTTTATTATTATAAATTAAACAGTCAAGTTTTTGTCACTAATATGGATGCCTATCCATCTTCGAAATAATCATGATTTTGAGTGTTATGACTTTCTGTATTCTGGTCATTTGAGTAGAGTAATTTTTTTTATTGTTTTTCTGAGTTTCTTAAGCATGCGCAGTGGTCAACTGGCCAAGGTTATGTGACATAATTAGCACCCTAATCCCTCGTTCTGGAACAGACCAGAAGAGCCAAAAAAGAAAGTGGGAATAAGTCGCGGAAAAAAGTAAAGAACTGAACCATCCATTTAGCACCTTGAAGGATTCCGCCATGGGCATCTGTGCATCTGCATCGTCTCAATCTCGGACGCGGACGACCACAAAAGCAACGGCGGCAACCGCCACGGGCAAAGGCGGCGCAGCGGAATCGTTTCGGAGGCCGTCGGCGATCTTGCTGATGGACCTGGAGGGCAGAACCAAGGAGTACAAGCACCGAATAACAGCGAGGGCCATCACTTCGCAGAACCCCAGCCACTTCCTCTGCAACTCGGAGTCCATGTGCATCGGCACGTGCATGCCACGCGTTCCCGACGAGGAGGAGCTACAACCAGGGCGAATCTACTTCCTCGTTCCACTCTCTCAATCACACACACCCTTGTCCCTCCCTCTCCTCTGTGATCTCGCGATTAAAGCCAGCTCTGCACTTAACCGTTAGTGAGTTCGTTAATTAACACTAATTCAGCCTCTGTTCATCTCGATCAGTGGTCCCATACACAATCTTCGCCCAGCACCAGGACCATGTAATTCATGTAAGTCTTTTTCTTCTTTTTTTTGTTTTTGTTTTTTTTAATTTCCTTTTATTTACTTTTTATAGCACTTCATTTATCATTTCACTGATTTAGGAAATTAGCGAAATTGTCCGCGGCGACGGACTGTTCAATTCATTAACCTCTCGTTGCAGTTTCGCTATCTAAAGCATATATTTATTTTTGCTTTGCGCAAGCCCAAACTCCAATCTCAGATATTGAAGTGATGTCAACAATAAATCACATTTGACATTTGAATTAGTATATATTTTAATAAAGATATTTAGATTTTTTTTTTCATCTAATGTACACATCAATGATCAACCAAATACCTTTTTTAATCTTTTTAATAATTAATTAAGTATACATTTAAAAATGAACTAAAACGTCGGAAAAAAAAATCATAGGTCTTCAAATTTGAATGACCTAGCTAGCAAAGCAAGGGCCCGATGAGCAATCGATTGTAGAATAGTTTGTGCCTTTGTAAATTGCTTCACTCTTCTTGGAGCATATTGATCGACATGTGGCCCACAAAAGATCAGTAAAATGCGGCACGCAAATTGATCGTGGGAATACAATCTGTTTTTTCAAAATTTTTTTAAGTAAACATTATTTATTTTAAATATTTTATTTAATAATTATAATATATATATATATATAATTTGATAAGTTATATTATAAATATATATTATTGTTTAAAAAGTTAATTATATTAATTATAATTTGATAAGTTATATTATAAATATATATTATTGTTTAAAAAGTTAATTATATTAATTATTAAATAAAATATACCTATCTAAAATTTTTTTACTTTTTTTTCATTATAACAGCATGAAAGTTTAAACTTACGTTATCCTAACTGTTATACTCCTTACCACTAAAGGCTAAAGCACTCTAGTTTAATTCAAACTTCTATACGAGTAAAAGGATTATTTATATTTATAAGGTTAAAATATAATTTATACATTTAAAATCTATTTTAATATTAAATTATTTTTAAATTTTTTTATTTTACTAAATATTTTAAATTTTAATTTAATTTAAAAATATTAATTTTTTGTTAAATGAAATAGAGATCCCAATAAAAAAAAAAGAAATAGAGATCAACATCCATTTTTATATTAGACTAAATTTTAGGAAATTTAATAAGATAAAAAAAGTTTTATAAAATAATTGAATACAGAAATAAACTTTAAAAGTATAAATTATATTTTTATTTCATAATTTTCTAAGTAAATGATTACATAATTTACACATAATAATGACTTTTGTTTTATTTAGTGAATGGTCAAGTGATTTATATTTGAGAGTAACTTTTGTTTTATTTAATAATAAAATAAATATTTTTAAATCAAATCAAGCTTTAATAATGATATCAAAAAAACTTCTAAAAAATCTCCAAGATTGCAACTTAGTGATAGGAACACTTCTATATTTTTTGGAATGAGAGAGTTCGACCTCTCAATCCTCCTATAATAATTTTTTTTTTTTTCCTTCCCCTTTAGGTTTCACTAGGAACTTACCCTTAAGTCTCACCCAGATATAAGACATTCACGGAATAAAAAAGAAAAAAATCTTTAAAAGATAATTTAATATTATAATAAATTTCAGAATATAAATTATATTTTACTCTATTTATAAAATGGTTACAGTTGGGCTTCAATCACGAGGTACATCGCAATTCTCAACGGGTTCAAATCTAACCCTCTGACTAAAGGGTACAGATTTGGGCCATGCTGCCTCTCCCTAGCATCGTGGATTCTTATTGTACACACAAAATATGGATTTCATTTGAATGCTGGTACTGTGACATCTGTACTGTGAATCTGTGATCCTTACGGCTGTTAAAAGATTCAGTGTTTGGAGATTTTAAAACAAAATATTTCTTTATAAATAAATTATTATACAAAATTTGTTTCTATTAATTTTACTTTATTGAGAAATAATTTTAAATTATTTTATTTTAAATATTTTTCAATTCTAAAATTAAAGTGTCTCAAATGTTGCAAAGAAAAAAAAAACTAACACCTATCAATATTTTTACTCTATTTACGTTATCAACCGAAATTTATATTATAAATGATGTGGTAAGGTAAATCCAGTGATTTAATTTTTTCCTTTTCCAGCAAAAGAGATATAGCCTAGGTATGAATTTCGAATTAATAAAAAATCTTAATTTATAACTTAAGGGCATGATACAATGTATGAATACATTTTTTTGCATAATATATATTTGATATAAAAATAAAAATATAGGTGAAAAATTATGGATAAGTTTTATAATTTTCACCTCTATTTTTGCTGCTCATAATGTTACGTTTTACCTGTCGCACTCGCATTTTTTTTATTATAATATAAAGGCATCACTTCGCATTCACACGTTGACATTCCCAACAACGCTTGCACATATCCTGGCAGAAAGCGGAAAAATAAAGAGCAAAAAGTAAAGTAAGTCATCACTGTCGCGTGTCATGTTATTTCGAATTTTAGTATAATTTTTGTTATTTATCAATAAGCGTATTATATTATTATATTATTTAAAAATTTATTTTATTAATAAAATAAAAATTTTAAATAAATGATACTATATAATTCTATGATACCGTATGATTGGATGGATAAAAATTAAATAATTTTTTTTCCTTTGAGCTGTTTAAATCCATGATAATACTCTTAAAAAAATGTTAAGCAACAATTTATTTATAATATATAATTTTTGAGACAAAGTATGTAGAGTTGCCAAATCAGCATCTTCATTCTCTGATCAATAGCCACCTCATCTGAATGGAATTGTGGGCACATTCTCCTTAATGCTCTTGCCAATTTATTAGAGAAGCACGTTCAATTTTACCATTAAGCCACTTCAGCAATTTTCCAACATTCTCACTTCCTTATCATGTGTCTTAATATTAGTGTCTTTCAGTAACCATTAATGTTGCTCTTCCATATATTATGCGTTTCGGTGGCTTATTTATCCATCTCTATTCATTTAGCTTCTCTACTCTACTAATGCACCCTTCCCTTGTCTTTTTCGTTTCACTGGCTAATTTATCCCTCTCTATTCATTTAGCTTCTTTACTCTATAACGCACTCTTCCTTTGTCTTTTTCGTCTCACTAGCTATTCTACTCAAATTTTTTCTTTCAGCTTCTTTAGTCTGCCAGTGTATCCTTTCTCTTGACATAGAACTAATTTACCCAATTCTATTCTTCCAGCTTCTTTCACTTAAATGCACTGAAGAGGGCATGAATTTCAGTGGTAACCATCATAAAGCCAACTGCTAAGACTGCAGTTAAGTCACAGATGCACAAGTCATTCACCGGTTCACCTTCAAGGCAACATTGAGCAATCCAATTAGAGATGGAAGGGAGGATGAACATGCAGCAGAGTACAACGCCAATTCCACACAAGAGAACCACGGTAAAATAAATGGGAGAATGTCCAATGCCAAAAGGGGCAATTACAAGAGCAAGTAGAATCCACGCAACCACAGCATTCATTGCTGCTCCTGACTTGGTTGTTTGGCAACATCAGCAGAGCATGGTGCAACTACTTTTAATGTATCTACCAGTTTGGGGAGGATGACACGGTTGACCACTCAAGGTTGTGGGCTTGGGTTAATTGGGAGAAGGAGAGTGGTTTGCCACCTCCATTGCGGCATTGCCATCGTAGGGTTCGATTGGTTCTCAAGGACAGGGTCGTCGGGATCTCAAAATCTCAGTGTCAACCATCTCAAGGTAATTACTATTTTTGTCTTCCTTTTCGGTGCTTTAAGGTATTGATGCATTTGTTTTTTTTTTTTTCAAACTATGGCTAGCTGGTCAGTAGAAAAAGCCACAAAAGCCTATCTCAGCACTTTGAAAATGGTGAGTATTCTCTGACATCTCTCAACCACCCCCATCAAAAAAAAATTTAACTACCTTCATCAATCTCTTACTAGAATTTTTACATAACAATTAACAATATTTTCTCTCAGGGTCAAAAGGCCAAAGAACCCGTTTTTTTCTGAGTTTATATCAGCACTAGCCGTTGTCACAATGCATAAATAATGGTTTTGGCCTGTGCTGGTGCAGCACACACTGCCACCTTACCTTGGTGGCTGCTGCTCATCAAACTGGTGGCCATGTCATTGCATTGTTTGTGTATATGAAGAGCTAAATGCCTCCAAAAATGTGGTAGGAATATCTACTTGTCAAGTTCAATTCATGGTTGGAGAAGCTCTAGAATTGTTGTTAAACCAATATAATGCAGCAGATTATGTGATCATTGACTGTGACCTTGAGAATCATGAAGAGAATCTCAAAGTCATCCAAGCTGGTGGGAAGCAAAATGGCTGTGTGGTTGTGGGTTCCAAGGAAGTTAATTAGCTGCAGAGGATCTAGGTGGTCATGTGGATCAAAAATCCAGTTGTTGCCTATATGGGTCTAGAATGATGACAAGATTTGGAGAAAATGTCTCAAGTCCAAAATATGAGTCTAGAATGGGAAAGATCAAAATTCGTTGGGTTAAAGCATTGTTCGAAAACATAATTTTAGAATTATATTTTCACAAGGGAAAGTGATTCAACCTTAGTCATATAGTTTAATTTGGATGCAAACTAAGATTAGGATTTAGCCCCATGCTACTCTTCCGTCTATTACTCTACCACACAATGGAGTATATAAATTTGCTTTTATATATATATATATATATATATAATGAAGAGTGATTAAAGGTGGCATACAATCATTATAGACTCTTGGTCAAATGTGTACATTCTATTTAGAATAATCAAATTCTAGATTTTTCAAATTAACAGAACGGAATATTTTACATAAGAATTAAATTAATTTAGACCTGTTCCTCAACTCCAACCTTACCACTTGAGTTAGGCCTTTGTAGCATAAAGCTTTATAATTTCAAAAAAGAAAATAATCAAATATTATATCATTAAACAAACATTTATCCCAATTAAGAATTCACTAAACTTACCTAGATTGTTTGGCATTTTATGCTATGTCAGCTTCTTATCCTATTTTCTTTCCCGACTTTTCGGCATCCTACTAACAACATCATTTATCAAAATAGTTTTACAAAGTTGAAAATGCCTAATAGAGTCTAAATATTTTCTTCTTTGTTATATATATATATATATATATATTTCCAACTTCATTCTCCAATGTGTTCTAAAAATGTTCAGCATATTATTATCCTATATAATACATTGAAAAATATTCATTCTGTTAGCTCAACAATATAAAATACATAACAAAAAAAGAAAAAGTTGAACAAATTCACCGCGCAACGCGTGGATTTATATATAATTTTATTTTAATACCTCATGTTCGTTTTTAATTTTGATTTCTTACACATTAGTTTCTGTAATGTCTAATGTAGTCATTTACGCATCCAAATTTTTAACTCAGTTTCTTATGAAGTAAATTTGAGACACGTTTTGTTTATAAAAGTATTAAATTAAGGAAAATTCTAATTACTAAAGAATTAAATAGTAAAAATTGATTCATGAATAATTAAATTGAAAACAAACAAATTGATTAGAAATTCACCAGTATTTGAATCAATGTCAAGTTTTTCAGTAATATTTCTTTTAATATAAATGATTAAATAATTAGTCAGAGACTCATTTTTCATCTTATTTTTGAATTTGTGTGTGGCAATATTCATAATTAAAAATGATTTCTCCCTTATAACTATTGAAATAGGAAAAGTCAAAATCAAGTGAAGCAAACAATATTAAAATTTTCTTGCTAATCTTTAAGATAACTTAAAAATTATAGACACCGTAACTTTATCCATGTATTTTTCTTTTTTAGAGTAAAAGATTATTATTTATTTATTTATTTATTTATTAAATTAATAGACTTAATAGTTAGTAAAATACTAAAATGTACATGCTTACTAATTTAATGAGTATTTTAATTTTTTAAACACACATCTCAATGACTATTTTAATTTTGTAAGTATTAAAGGGTCAATTAAAAATTTTCATAATTAAGAACTATTTCTTTCAACATAAATATCTTATTAAAAAATTAGAACCCAGCGTGGGGACGAAGACCTACATTGGTCCCTCCCCGTATATATTAAATTCAGCGATCCAGAAAGGTCGCATGAGTAAATGGTATACGACTTTCTACTACTAGCCATCACCAGACAGACACCATACGCATATGAATCTGAGTAAGCTTACAAACCCACGCGATACTTAAAACTACAATGTCTTTAAGGCCTCTCCAGTTCACAGAAACAGAAATTCACCAATTGCAATTGGCAATGGCAGCATGTGATGTTTCACTACAACTCTAGAAGATGAAGGACAACTTAGTAAATTCGCTTGGCGTCTTCTCTATAAATAATTAATTTCCCACGCCATCCGTGACTTCACTCTTGGTAAAGGCTTGGCTGATACTCACAGTACAGTCGATAGGGTCAAATGAAAATGAAAATTCTCCGTTGTCCTTTGTTTTCACTCGCTGCTCTAGCCATCTTCCTTGTCTCAGCCCATGGGGCAAGGCCAGCCGCCGCGCCGGTACCGGTGGCGCCTCCGCTGCCAGCAGCAGCCGGGGAGTACTTAGAAGCACACAACCAGGCAAGAGCCGCAGTGGGTGTTCAACCCCTCAACTGGAGCGAGCAGCTGGCCAACGCCACAAGTCTTCTTGTTCGCTACCAAAGAAACAAAATGGGATGCCAATTCGCAAACTTAACCGCCGGCAAGTACGGCGGTAACCAGCTTTGGGCAGGCGGCGCGGCCGTGACACCCCACGTGGCCGTGGAGGAGTGGGTCAAGCAGAAAGATTTCTACAACCACACCAGCAACTCGTGCGCGCCGAATCACGAGTGCGGCGTTTACACTCAGGTGGTGTGGAGGAAGTCAATGCAGCTGGGGTGCGCTCAAGCTACGTGTGTGAAGGAGCAGGCTAGCTTGACCATCTGTTTCTATGATCCACCTGGAAACGTCATAGGGGAGAGCCCATACTGATGAGACATACCTGCTAACTATGGCTTTTATCGTCTCTCTGTTAAACCTATCTATAATGTAACTTGTTATCCTTGTCTTGTCTGAAGCAATGCTAATTAAGTGTTGGATGTAACTGTAATGCGAGAGAAATCTCAAT
Organism: Castanospermum australe; assembly: GCA_019955255.1. Lineage (NCBI taxonomy): Eukaryota > Viridiplantae > Streptophyta > Magnoliopsida > Fabales > Fabaceae > Castanospermum > Castanospermum australe. The sequence goes on along the minus strand of NSJW01000862.1, from coordinate 82,049 downwards.
GTCATGATATGAATTATGAAGTGGGTCACATAACATAAGCAGAATCAGCTAGCAGGGCATAAGATTGCATGGATTTGGATGATCAGTTGAGTGTTGTTGAAATGGATTTTTCATGCAATCTTTGGCTAATAAATTACTGTTAGTTTACAGACTCTTCTGTTTTGTTTTCGAGTTCCTTATTTCTTACTCCCAGAATTTTTTTAATCTATATTTTAGAGGAATGGATAAGGCAGGTCATTAGTCAATGTGATTCAATGATCCCCAAATCTTTGCTGTAAATGGTTGTTTCCCTGAGGAGCAAAGATAAAATCAAAGCGCTTAATTTGAGCAAATCCAGCCATTGGGTTGGTGTTCCGTCTTGTGGGTTCTGCAACTGCCAGTCTATCAGGGGGACAGCCATTGATCGCACCGACGAATTATAAGCCTGGAGTTCACGTGCACATCAGGGGGACACTGACAGAATGCGAATCGACCCATCAAATACGGAACTGATTGTCTCATGTGATTCCAAAATCTCATCAACGATGTTAATTGTCTTGTTAGCACGTCAATCAAAGGACATTGTGGGTGGTGATCACAACGCACATTTTCATGTGTTCTACCATTTGTTTATCTTTAAGCGACGGCATTACAGCAACAACGCCCAGCAGGGAAGTCATAGAATCACAACATATTTTGAGTTGGACTAACAAGTTCATGCACAGTCCCTGTGACATTTGATTTATAGCAACGGATTATTTACACCGCTCGCAGCAGAATCTCAACACTTTCAAAGCAAATTACAGATACTACAATGACATGGCAAGACATCACTGATGCAAGATGCTACACATTGCAATATTAGATTTTGCGGTTGCTGCTACCCTGTCCACTTTGTACAAAAGAATACATAGAACAAATAATGCAAATCGTTTCCCCCAATAACAAGTAAGGCTAAGTAATCATTTTATCAGCTCCTTAGATATGAGATATCGAAAAGTGAAGTTGTGTGGAATCCATTCTATGTTCTTGCGGGATTTTGCAAGTTGACATTTCTTAACACTTTTTCTTAGGGATTCAGGTAGAGACTCTTGTATCATCTCCATAACACCAGCAGGGCACAAACCAGAGTCCTTGGTGAATGACTCCAGAAGCTTTGGCAAAAGTATTTTTTGGTCCTTGCGTACGCCAAAGGTAGCTCGAATGTACTCTTCCTTTGCAACTTCTAGCTCTTGAAACACTCTCTTTGGTGTATATACACGTACCTGTCAATGTTCATTGCAAGATAAACAAGCCATTAAAGCTAAGCAAGTGAAAAATGGTTATGTACGTTCATCTGCTTGTCCACATAATCACTTGTCTAGTCCCCTGTTAACTTGTTTGATACCTTCCTAGAACAGGCTATCATGGGTTAAATGGAATGGTCCATTTATATTTTCGTTCAGAAAGCGAGGTTATGGTAGTCCACTCTTGAACAGTACCAACCATATTAAACAAAGAAAAGTGATTTAATTCTATCAGATGTGATAACACCACCAAAGAAACCATTACGTACATTGTCAAATACAGGCATGGAAACAACCTGTACAAGTGAATTAATTCCTAGAGTATCAAAGACTGTTGTACATAAAAGAGATTAGCCTCGATGAAATTATTCCAGGTAAAAAATGATTTGTGCTTCATTTTGTCAATTTGATTTGCCAATGCAGAAGTTATTGCACAAACAAATATCAAGAATTGACTGAGTACATACATAGCATCAAAAGTTGGAAAATGGGAATGTTAGGAATGTAATGAAATTGCATACAAACAAGAATTGGGAAGATACCGCCGGATCAGAATGGTTTCCTGAACAGAGTGCAAAGTGTGAAAGAGACTCAGGATGCTCCATTGCATATGCTTGTCGTCCATCTCCAGTTCTGAATTTTGTCCTTGGAGAAAAGAACACACGGAGCCACTACAAGAAGCAAGTTTGAAGAAGCTACCATGTAAATCACTAGTCACTAGCATTAAAAATAATACCTCGCACGTTGAGGAGATAATTCAAAAGTATTTCTCAGTGGAACTTCCATTCTTTTTTCTCTTTTTTCTTCTTTAATTTTTTCTAGGGGAAGCGGTTGGGATCATAGGATTCACCTGTCCAGGGCGAGACATCCGGCACCCAAGTACAGTACTCTGTATTGTGTCTGCACTAACTGTATGACCCCCAACATTATATGCAGCCTGCAAAGAGCAAACAAGCAGGTAGGCTTAAGAGTTTCATCCTTTAATGACTATAAAGCCACTACTCAGCTTTTACCTTCAAAAGAAGGAAGACTCTTTTCACATTGTTTTGTGAATCCCATAAGCCAAAAATGCCTATTAGAAACCAAAGAACAAATTACAACTCAAGTACTCAAATGAGAGAAATGGAAAGTGTTAAAGGGAAACATATTTTTGAGAGTAATAATTACATGCATCACCAAAGCATTGTGTATGTTGATCCAGAAAGCTAACTTCTCCTCGTGTTTCAACTTCCCAGGATCTACTTCTTCTAATCGACAAATAAGTGACCTGAGACAACATAAAAGGACGTGCCCATTAAAACTCCTAGAGACCAAAGAATTCCACTTAACCAAGTGTTCATATGAGACCTTCATTATCTTAATAAGATATTAATAGGCTCACCTGAAATTCTGGAGCAACTGCTCCGTATCAGCCAATTTCTGACTATCTCTATAAATCCATGATACTTCAACCATGGTGCTGTATGGCCCACTAAACTCCTTGAGCCCTTCCACATGGAAAGGATTGTCTAACCGTACATCAAACGAGGAATTATTCCTGAACCTTGGACTCCACATATCACCGTGATCTCCAAGAGAAAAGGCACTCATTGAGGACAAGGATGAACTGGGAGATGAAAGGACAGGATGTGCCACAGGAGGGTCTGCAAGCTTGCAATATATAGCTGATATGCATTTGACCATATCCTCTGAAAGTTTATTAGGTGTATCTGGAACATGATCAGATATGCGGGTACCAAGATGTTCTGCCAGACTGACTATATTCGATGAAGAACTTTGGGCATACTGCATAGAATCAACCGAGTGAAAATCCAAAGAATGCCTCCAGAAAGATCAATCTCTACTACTAATGCTGATATAGTTGCAAAGGCAAGTGGACATAATAGAATTTCAGAATAAAGTGCATGATATATTGTCATGTTTTCTTCAAAAAAGAGATAAGGCAAGAGTTTGAGTAACCATGACAGTCTCCTCTATCAAGGTTTTTATGATTGCAACAACTCAATGTGCATTGAGCCAAACTACATGTAAAAACAGGTAATATAATATCCCATCAAACTTGATTTACCTCCATCATGGACAACGGTTGGGAATGACAGGCACGCAGAGATTTAGTTAAAGATTTGTCTGGAGGAGATGCTCTTGTAAATCCTGAATACTGGGATAATGAGGAATGGCAACGATAAACACCAGAATCTAAATGCTTTTCTTCTGGCCGACTTCCAATGTATTCTTTCCCTAGAGTCTCAAGCTCAAATCCATTATGTTCCTTTCGCAGAGTCTCAAGCTCATAATCATTAGATTGTACTGCAGAACATCCTCTTTTGGTTAAGACCTCAAGCTTAGAAACTTCGATGAATCTTGCTCTAGGTGTTGTTAGAGGAGACTTCACATTTTCCTCCTTGGTAGATGGAGATACAGAAGATAATTGTTGATCAAATGCTTTACGGTACAAGGAGAGAAGATGTTGCTCCAAATACACAACTTCCAACTCTAACACTGCAATTTCCTTAATTAATTCTGTGGCTGGCTGTAGTCACAAAAACAACAAAAAATTAACTTGACAGACAGAAAGCAATATATGAACAAGCAAGGCATACCAGAGATTAAAATTAACATTAGAATTTCTAAAACAATGTATAATCATGTATAGGCTGCACAAAAATCTTATGATTGCAGACAGAGATATATGGCAGGATTCAGCCACAAAACTATTCACCATCAGGCTAGCATGCATAAGGCAAAACTATATACACTTGTGAATCAATATTCTTATAATGTTTAAAGGAAAATGCTAGACTGTCAGAATTATTTTGATAGAATGAGTTGACATGCTTATTGACTCTTATATGGATAAGTGGTCCAATAACTTTGTTTTATCCAACAATCACCGATGAGCCTAGGTGAATTCTAGTTGAATTCTGTTAAATTTGTGTAGCACTACTTATGTTTAAAAAAGCATATATAAAACAGTCCATTAATACAGGATATGTCACTGTTGTTGATAATTGGCAAAAAAAAAAAAATTAGAACAATAGAAGCAAATGCACATTTATTGTCGCGAAATTTATTGAAGTTGTTGCTACCTTGGGCATCATCGTGTCATTTGAATTAACAAGAGATGAAGGTCTGTATCCAAGTGCCTTTTCTAACGTGCATCTGACCTCAAATTGGTCTTGTAATCTTTTCTCTAGTTGTAGAATCTGCCACAAGGTAATAAAAAAAAATTGATATGCACGAAATAGATAGTTATTAGGCAGAATTATGCTGAGTTACTAGAAAAAGATGAAGCATGATTAAAAGAACATGGCCATTTGGGCCATGGTGCACCAAATATGACCGCAGTAAAACATGCATGAAAATAATCATGATGAACAGTTATGGCATTGTACCTCTTGCTTCAGAGTACTTTGTACATCACTTGTAGGGGTCTGTTTCTTCCTAGCTTTAGCACATTCCGTGAGGGAACCCATATCCTGGAACCAGAAGAAACCCATACTTTAGGCATAAAATTCTTGCTAGTAAATAAGCAGTTTGTTATGTGTGGGGACTACAGAGAATGATGTTAAACTAGACCATTAATATCCCAACAGTATGGGATGGGATTAATCATGTCAAACATATATCCTTTCAACAAAATCAATTCTCTCTTCATCCATCCCACATTAAATTTTTGAAAATATATTTTTTATTAGATCTCTGGCTGCCCTTGGCATTCGTGATATTGAATAGACAAATAATGAAAAGAAAAATGATGAAATTTCTTTTCAGCATCATGCATGCCTCTACATGCCTAAGAATGCCTTTTTATGAAGTAGTACCTTGAAATTTCCTAGATTAAAAAAAAAAAGAAAATAGAAAGAAGTGATAATCAATTCTTTGATGAAAAATGAAGTGATAGATTATACCAGCTTCATTCGGTCTGAGGCCTCAAGGTGATCATCTGGATTATCCTCAACTTTTTTCTTATCAGGAACACTGCCATGTAAAAAGAGCAAACACAGTTAAGACGAGGTAAGTTGATGTCTGATACTGTATTCTATTTTGAGATGCTTCACGTTTAATTTGTTGCCCTTAATGCTATGTATGGATGGGGGATTAAGGAAAAAAAATGAAAGAAGGAAGAGATTTATCATAAGCCTTTTCTTTATTTAGAAGTTTTATAAAAAAAATAAAAAAAAAATGACGATTTTTAAGTAATCCTCCAAAATCTTATATTACTAATATGAATATTTTAAAAAAAATTTAATTTAGAAGATTTTGAAGGATTTAAAATATCCAAAGAAGAGAAGAAAAATTTATTAATTAACTTTCTATTCTCTTTTCCTTCTTTTTCTTTCATTTTCTTTAAATCTCTTTCCTTTTCAATCCTTCAAAACTCCAAACATAGTCTTAGGAACCCAAGCTGCATTCATGGAATCCCCAATTCTCACCCTTTATAAGAGGTCTGAATCTCCGGTTTCAATTTCAACCAGGAAACCTCCTGGATGTCCTCAAATGGGTATGGAGTCTAAGTAAAACTAGTCCCAGAAACGAGAAGAAGAACAATTGCAGAGGACGCTGAAATTAAATGTGAAAGCTTTATTTTCCATTTTGCAGCAAAGCAACCACTCAGTACGGGTTTCAAAATCAGCAGAGTATAGACATAAATGATTACAAATAACGAAAGAAACCCAATTTAAGCAACAGGAGAAGCTAAACATAAGAAATAGACAGACACCTCTTTGAACGCTTGTGCCTTGGAGTCAATCTCAGTCCCAGCATTTTATTTTCTCCACCCCCTTGAAGCCCCATACCTGAAAGTCATCCAAATCAGAGTTATTCCCAGTGAACCAGATATAAATATATAATTCACAGAAATAACAACGGCAACTGTGGAAAAACAAAGCAACAAAGAGTCACCATCCTACCCAGGAACTTAACAAGCGAGAACTCAGATGGAGCACACTTCTGAAATGAACCAGGCGCACTAGTCCAGAGGCAAAATCAGCTGCCAGAGCCTACTAAATAGATTCCAATACTTCACTTGTTCCGTTGCATTTCAGCAGAACTGAGCTTCCTTCCCGGAAGTTCCCACAAAGTGATCATTTGCTGCTGCTAATATAGTCTGTAACATAAACAGAACTGCAATAGCAGTGCATAAAAACCACGAATGTGGAGAAAAGATTAGCCTTTTGACCAATGAGCCTTCTCTTTGACGACTCTCCTCCCTGCTAGTGCTGTGCTGCTAGCCTTTGTAAAGGATGGCCTCTTTGCATTGCATTAAAAGGAGGAAAGCAGTTCGTGGAGTGGGCTTTAATTGAAGAACAAAAGTCTTTATAGAATGACTTTAGCAATGGTGAATGAGGGGAAATGTCAAAAACATAAAAAAGTGGACAAATCTCACTCTAAAGTCTCTGGAGATCCAAGGTGACCAACGAGAAGAAGAAAATAAATAGTGGCTGCACTGTTAAGTAAAATATATATATATGTATATATATATATATATATATATATTATTTTCAATGTTCTCTTCTTTCGTTGGGAAGCAAGTGGGAGTCGGTGACCGTCCGTCCACCCTTTGTCTCATTTTGCATCGCCCTTTAATTATACCAATAGAAATTAAGCCAATTGATTTGATGGAACAAAATCAAGACAAAAGAAAATGGAACAAAAATTAGATAGTAGTTTATTTTTTGGTTGAAAAGATACGTTGTGACTGTACTAACGGGGTACCATTTATTTTTTAGGTAAATTGGAGCAATCTGTGTACAGTATTCGCGAAATCTTGATACTCGGAGTGGTTCTAAACCTGTCCATTTGTTGTGTATCATGAACAAAAAAATTGGTTTAATATTTGTTTTCCCCTACTTAATTCATTTTTCGTATATAATTTTGTAGTTTTTAGGCTTACAGTCTTAGAACTCTCAAGTTTTACCGATTATAACCAATAATGAGAAAACAAGTGACTAGGTAACAAAATACTGGATTGCAAGAAAGAAAGGCAAGGATTTACCTCAAAAGGGATGAAAGCTATGGGATAAAGGACATTGGATGCTTGAAAGGAATTGAGGTTTTGTGGGGTTTCTCTTTGTCTAAATGGCTTTCAGAGGAATTACGAGATACCCAAATTGTCCTTCAGCATCATAGAAACTAACGTTTGTCACAGAATCCACAAATATAATATGTAGATGGGGCTTGACCTTTTCCAAAACCAATACAAAAAGAAAAGGATGGGAGTGCAGTAAGGTGGCCAGTTCTCCCTTATTGTCGTCATATAAACCTACTGACAAAGAAAGCTTCTTTTTTCGCTGCACACTTGTGGAGACAGAGAAAAAGAGAAAAGAAAAATGAGGGAGGAGAGGAGAAGCTGAAGCTGGGGGAGAGAAAAAAATAAAGGGTCTTCATTAGTAAAAACTGTTCACATGCTATATTATCTAATGCAAATCTTAATAATATTGAAGATTGCAGGGGAAAAAAAGTGACACCGTAGTGTATTCAATGTACAGAATTATCATAATTAAATTTCTGTTATTTTTTAGCATAAAGGGTGCGATGGAAAACAAAGCCAAGAAAAGGCTACAGACAAAGACCAGTAAACTTCTTTGACAGGCTTAAATGTGTTAAAACGTTTAGCTCAAACAACGTTATCTATTTTCCTGATAAAGGAGATTATGTATAACATATGGCTTTACTTGCAGGGAAAATGACAAGTATTCTAACATCTGAACTTTAATTCTTTTTTAAAAGAAAACAAAGGGACAAATTTGAAAAAAGCCTTGTGCATTAATACTCTCAATGGACTGCGGAACAAACAAAACAAAATGCAGGGTTCTTCTTTGGACGTATCTGATATTTTAAGCTTCACTACAGAGTCGAAATTTCAGGTCCCAATAAATAAATAAACAAATGAAACTTCTATTTTATCTTACTATCGAAATTGCATACAAGTCAGAAGGACGATTTTCAATGCCAGAAAATACCAACAAGAGAAATATGTGTAATGTACGGTTTCAGATCAAATGAGTGGATCGATTTTTAAATCAATCTGACAGACATGCTTCCTAGATCCATGTAATCATCGAAAAATATCTCACGGCACTCTTTCATCGAGGATTACAAATTATGGCATCCCTATAATAAGGATCTAAATTCACATAGTTCTATATCACTGAAATTATTCTTAAAAAAAACAGTTTATAAACACAAGATCAGGTTAGGTGAACATGCTTGAATGGTAAAATTGTTGTTTTACAGAAACTTTTTCGTTTGAAAGCTTCTAGAGTGCAAGCCCTGCCAAGATAGGATCTTTAAAGTAAGATAAAATGATTTGGCTGTGTTTTCTTCAGATATAGTTATTTTAACGGATGGACACAAGTTTTGGCTGAGTTGATAAAAGAAGACAAATTAGAAATTATTTCATATGCAAGTAAATTGAAAAGAAGCTTGGAGGGCTTCCAAACCAACCTGAAGAATGGTACTTGCAATTTGTGATCTTTTGTCGTTGTTGCTAGCTATATTATATTAGCTAGTGTTTGTTTGTTTTCGTATGAGAACCAAAATAATTTTGAAACCACATCGTTAAAAGCAAATTAAAATTGGTTTTCATATGAACTTGCGACAGAAGCGCCTCGTACCCTGCCTGACACACAGTTGCACTGGCTAGTGGAACGATCAAAATCATTACGTTGTTGATTATTTTGTATTTATCTTCGTTTTTTTTAAGCCTTAGTAGTTTTTGGTAAAACATTTTTCACTTGGCATCCATGTACTTCGTGGCACTTTGTGATAACAAACGGCTTCCATACTGGAACTTGCCATAGGAGAAAGGAACGTAAAAAGAGAAAAGGAAAGTGACTTTTTGAAGCAAGTGTACATCTGTTGCCCAAATTATAAGACCATGAAGTGGCCAAATCACAGGTGTTGTTTACAAAATGTGAATCAGAATTTGGCTGTTGCAGCATCGTATGCATCTGCTTGGAAGGGGGGGGGGGGGTTCTGATATGATAAAGTGTACCTCCAGTTGGCAAAACCTAAATCCACAAGCTATGTCCATTAGTTAAACGTGTGGGAGAGAGGAGAGAGGGACAGTGTGTGACTGTTTTTGCGTGTGTCGTAGTGGGAAACTGGAAGAGGCTAATATGGACACACACTGGTTTTGGGTTTGGGAAGGCGTAGCAGAATCCCAATCGTGACACAAAAAAGGCGAACTTTCCAAAGACGTTTGGACAAGCTAGTCAATGCCAATCATATATAAACCGCAAAAGGCATCAGTCTCTCTCTCCTCCCATCTGTTCCACTTCTCTCTCTCTAAGATGGTCCAAGATCCATAAGTTATTGCCATTGGGTGCGTATGCCTCTTCCTCCCAGTGTCCTAATTATCCTAGTGGTTGAAATCTAATAAAATTTAAGTCACTGCAAATGAATTAAGGAAACATATTTAATTCCTCTAAAATAAGTTTACTTTAAAACATAAAATGAAAAATATTAAGTATTTATGAAAAAAAATTAACAATTAAAATTATAATATAATATATATACATATATAATAAATTATAAAATTATCAAAATTTATTTTTTTAATTTTTTTATTAATAATTTATACTCTTCAGTTTATTTTATAAAGTAACCCTCCAAAAGAGCTAAATCCAAAGGAAATAGTCTAAAAATTATAACACAACAAATTTGCTGGTGTACAACCAAAAAAAGAAACGTAATAATATTTAATGTAGTGCAATACTTTGAAGCTCAAGCAAGGCGTCACGTCCTCTCCAAGAATGATTTCCTTACAGTACAGTTTATTTAACTTTATCAAATTAAAGCTTCCGTTGTGGCATAATTAATCAACTTTGGTTGTACTTTTGCATTATAACTGCACTTTTCTCTGCTTAAGCAACTACTCCAACTTGAAATTGGTAGTTAAAAGAATTTTCGGCCATGAAATCACATGTTAAGGGGAAAAAAAAATAGCAGATAGGTCTTTTGCATATGGAAATTTTGACTAAAGAGGCTGACAACCTGGTGGAATCTCAGGCCTTATCTTTAGGGTGAGGCTGTGAGCCGAGTGAAGGAGATGGAGCCGAACATCATCCAGGAACCACCCAATTTTCCTCATATCCTTTTTCTTTTCTCTTTTCACTTTACTTTTCTTTCTATAACACATCTCTTTTCTCCAAATTTTCAGGTTGCTTACCCACACAACTGTAGTTGTTACATTGGCAGCATGCATCCACATGCGCCTTCCCTATAAGCTAATAATGATCGGTGCAATAAAGTTTCTATTTTTTAACTTCTCCTATGTATGACAATCCTTCACTATGGCATCAAAATTACGAACTAAAATCAGGAAGTAACATCATGCTTAATGTTTCTTGCGCCAATCATAGTACAAAACTTTTCTAAACTTATCTTTTTTACTACAATGATAGTACAAAAGTTTAAATTTATGACATATTATAAATTATCTAAATTCTTTATTATTAACCCGTCTTTAATTGCTTCTCTTTCTCAATATATACGAAGAAGAAAGGGTCCTAGTAACTAAGGTTATTAAAAGCGAGTTTTCATTAAAAAAACATTGGAGGCTCTAGTAAAAGCAAATTGTAAAAACGAAACATAAAAATGTAGATTTTATATCTTACATAAAATATCATCTAAAAATAATATATATACACATAAGTAATTGTATATAAATATTTTAATTTAGATTTAAGTATTAAAATAATAAATTTCTTAACTTAATTTTTAATATACCATAAAATATGCAAAAAAAAAAAAATTAAAGATGTTAACACTTTCATTCTCTAAGTCTTTCTTAAAACTAAGAAAGAGTGAAAGAAAGGAACTTGAATGGGTTAGAACTTACAATAATAAAAAATTTAAAATGAGAGATATGAATTTAAAAGGAGGGATAAATGAATTAGAACTTAATTAATTAAGAAATTTAAAATGATAAAAGAATGAAAGGAGATTGAATATTAAAATGCTTAAAACTAATAAAAAATTATCATATTTACACTGTAAATATAAAAGTATAAAATTATGAGATAAAATTTATATTTTAAAGATTTTAAAACATAAATCATAAAGATTTTATAAACTTTGAATTTTACCTAACATCCAAAAAGTTTTTTAATTTTGGAAACGTAAAAGCGTGAATTTTTAAATTTTGAAACGCAATTTTAACAATCATGCTAGTAACAATATTGTTATTAAACCACATTCTTAATAATTATAATGATAGTCAAGGAATGGTTTCGAATGAGTATTGCAGGGAAAAATGAACATTAGGGTGGTTGGAGAAGAAATGGGCAACAAGACAAGAGCCGAGTTAAGGGATTGATTCATTCGGTGATTAATCCTTAAACAACGCAAGATATAATCTCCTTAACTTTTAACACTTTTCAGCAAGCAGATAGACAGTAGTGTCTTTTCCCTTTTAGTAACTTTTAACTCTCTTAGAAGGAGGCAAATAGAACAAAGCGTTCCCAAAAAGAAACAGGAGATTGCTAATTAATTCATGTGAAGGAAGAGCCCCTCATATTAACAGCAATTAACATCTCATTCCACTTGGGCATAGCTGCTCGTAGCAATAGCACCAAAAAAAAAAAAATAGCTACTCGTAGCAAGGAGAAATTAACACAAGTCATGGCTGTCTAGCGACCCTTTTAAGAATAGAATAATGCTACGAACAGTTGCACACAACTAATTAAGTCAAACACAAAATCCATCAAAAAGAGACTTTGATCACGTGACAAGTTGGGCTGTCAGGATTCAGTAATACAACCAAACCCAACTAAAATTAATCTAACAAGTACGCGTAAACATAACTGCCACTTACTAGTCACTACTTAGAACTACCAATACCACTACTTGATTGAATAAATAGGATTCCGACATGGTGAGGCTGAACTAAACCGAATCCAAAAAACGGTGCCTTTCAACCCGAGTATTCTATCACTAATGGTTACCTGATAAAAGACATTAGTGGGATTCATCAATGGGTGGAGCCCGGTGGTAGGACCCAGTGGTGTGTCTTCCTGGACAACTTATCGGGTTCAGTAATTCGGGCTCAAAGAAATTTCTCAATCCAAAATGGGGACACGACTGGGCCATTCTGTGCTAAAAATGAGGGTGGACCAAAACAACTTGAGCAAAACTAGTCCAAATGGGACGCAACCATAAATCCAAATCTAAACACGTCCCTGCGACTATATTTTTATTTGAACCCAAAAAAAAGGATAAATTGTAAATAAATATTATTTTAAAAGGTAAACTACATCTCATTTTCTACTCAGACCAACCAGTTCATTCACCGGAGGAATAGTGACTCGGATGTTCATTTCAAGCATATTTGGAGAAAGTGTAAACCTCGGGTCCTAGAGTAGTTTTTTTTTTTCCTTTTTTTTTCTTTGTAATTTGTAATTCTCTTGTTGTACTTTGACCCCTTCTCAATACCAGCCAAAAAAAAAAAAAACTCGGCCCTATTTTCATTAAAAAATGACATTCTACTTCATTAACTAAATCTGACTAACCAAAAATGTTAAGATTTGGATGGAATATTTCAGCGAACTATATATGGTTTGAACGATGTTCCTAACATCATAGCTTTTTAGAAGTTTAGTGATAAAATATGATGTTTTTTGAAAAAAAAAAAATAGTAAAGTAACATCTTTATCACATACTGGCATGAGTACGAGACACGTTAACCCTGATACAACCGGCTATCTTTCCTTTTAAAGACATATCAATTTATTTTTTTAATTTTTGTCCTCTAACATTTTACCTGTGTGCTTTGAATGAGTTCCCCTCTTAGTTATTCCTCTCTTTTAAGTTTATATTAAATATTGTTTCACGTTAACTGTTTGACTTTTTCTTGGATACGAGTTGATACTTGAATCAATTAATTCGTTATAAATATACATATGAGGGGGATTTATGCAGTACAGTTAGACTGAAATTTAGCTGGGTTGATTTTTACTTTTCCTTTTTTAAAAAAAGAAAACGAGACAAAAGTTCAAAGGAAAAGAAAAAACTGCAAGGAATTATGAGAGTATATAAAAAAGCAACAATGCTAAAATAGAAGGAAGGGGCTCATCCCAAACCACAAAGTTAGAAGATTGTTCGTCGTAGCATGACCAATCCCACTTTAGCATCTTCTTTTTGAGTTACAAACTGTCTAGAACCACGACTGCCAAGGGAGTCACCTTTCATATGTTGGATATAAGAGCGTTACAGTATGTGTGGATGGAAGGAAGAAAAAAAAATAGAAGGTTTTTATTTTAAAATTTAAAATTTTAAAATAATTTAAAATTTAACAAAAAAATTTCTTTTTTTTCTTCTTCTTTTTATTTTCTTTCATCCAAATATAACTTTAAAATATGTTTTAACAAAGACTTTCTTTGTAGCCGAGATTCCAAGTAAGCTGAAGTCCATTCCAAAGCCCTTAAATCTCAACAACCATTGCATTAGATTATGTTTAATGTGTTTGGAAAGAAAATAAATAAAATAAAGGATAAAAAATCTCTAAAATTAAAAAATAAAAAAAATTATTTCTATTTATTCATTTATTTTCTTTTACTAAACATGCACTTAATCCATTGTACGTAGTGATCATGAAAGAGTCACCCATGCATTTTCAGCGGGACCAATTGGGGCCTTTGCTAGCACCATCATAATTCAATTTGATCAAGGTTTCTCTTGGAGGCATCCAAATATCCAATGAACATGGACATGACTTGGTTTATGGTAAAAATTAGGAGCAATTTGCATGCCAGAGGTAAAGTTTTGAGTCCAGGAGTGCACGATGGACAAGACTTGATTTATTGGGGTGAAAATTACAAGCAGCAGTCTGCATGGAGAGGTAAAGTTTTGATTTTTAATTTTCTATTATGTGCAATGATTTTTCTGGATTGCTTACTTAATATATATGCTTTGAACTACTAATTATGTTGAATACATGTACACTTGCTTAAAATTTCTTTTATGATGGGAGGGTTGGTTAGTTTTTCAAATTAATTTAAGATCTAAAGGCATACTATAGAAGCAATTGCCATTGTACGATATTTAGGAATTGTATTAAATTTTATAATATATTTTGTATTTTAAATAAATAAATTTTTATCACCTAGTCTCTTTTTGTTTTTACATTATAACTGAAGATAAAACAAAACAAAGACACAGCAAAAGAAAATTATGAAGCAAAAAAATACAATATAAAGACACAACAATTAATTTTTCTTTCTCTCTATATTTTTCTTTCGAGAAAATTGACATTTTAAAATTTTCACATTTAATTTGTTTTATTAAAAATTTAAAGTGGATGCTTTTATACAATTATTTTATTAAAAATTATTTTACTATGATTCTAACTTATTTATTACTAAACATATTTTATGAGTTAATATAACCAATTATGATAATATGAAAAATATAATTACAAATAATATCTTTTTAGAATTATCTTTTACAAAACCATGAAAAAAAATCATTCGAATGTCATTTTTAATACGGTGAAGCTTAAATTATCTTAAGTTATTTAATTTGTAAGAAATTAATAGGTACACAAATTTTATAATTGATAAAAGAAAAACACATATTGCGTAAAGAACACAAGTCATTTTAAATTGATATTTTTTTAAAATAGTCACAATTTGAAATTCAACTTATAATTATTATAGTTTAAAACTTAACCAAAGGTTTTCATATAAAATAAAAGTGCGAAATGGAAAGCAAGTGGTCCACTAGTCCATGAGCGAATCGACAGGCTATAGGGCAGGGATACGACATCGTTTGGTTTGGCTGGCGTGGTCAACAAGGTCTGTGGAAGAAAAAATTATTTCCTGCTTTCAGAAGAATAATGTTTAGAATATTTCAATTATTCAGATTTAATTTTAATATTATTACTGAAAATTATAAATATAATTTAACAAATAATTAATTATAAGAAATTAATAAATGTATTATTCTGAAAATATAAAAAAAATATTTTTCCCACAAAAATTTTTCCTGTACGAGGCATTGGGAGCTACGTGCGAAGGCTCTTATTTCGGCGTGACTGACTTCACTTTAACCGAAAATCAGATATTACCGCTCTTTCCGCATCTCCACGCCTAACTTTACCCATCCAATTTATTATTATTATTATTTACTTTCTTTATCATTTTCTGTATTTCTTCCACACTCGTCAATTCTATTCATTATTTATTTTGTTCTCAAAATTATATAATGGAAAAAATATATACATTAAAAAAAGGGAACACGAGGAAGGAACCGACGCAACGATCTGGCCTCCGAAGCCATATTTGCCTTGCACACACCAAAGTACACCCACTCTCAACTCACCCAAAAAACATATGTATAGTAAATAATAAAAAAAAGGAAAATTGCCGTAGATCTTAAAAAATGATAAATGATAATTACAATAACAAAAATAATTGTTTTTCTATATATAAGATGAAGGTGACATGACCCAAATTACGATCTAGAATTAGAAGAGAAAGCGCAGTGTGGACGCTGTTTGCGCTGCGGAACGCTGAAATGCCCTGCAGCCACGGCCAGAGTCACTGTTTTGTTTTCTTTATTAGGTTTTCCCCATTGAACACGCCCATCTTTGTCCTTAGTACCCCCGCCCCTCACACATCTCACGTCTCTATTGTTTTCTACTGAATCTATTTATCGAGTTTTCTATCCCCAACGCTACCAGCCAATTCCATATCTAACCCCTTCAATTCTACCCCCTTTATTTAAAAAACCCACCCCAAGGGGAAAAAAAAAAAAGGAACTTTTGTTTTGTCCTTCAATTTGGGCACGGGACCAGACCATCTCCCCCTCGTTCCTAATCCTTCTCACGGACCGCACTTGGTATTTCAATATCCATCTTTCACTAGCCAATAGCCACACTGACTGAGGCATCGATTCGAAGCTATAGAGAAGGGGGACACAACATTTTTCACATAAAAAAAAAAAGAATTTCACCCACCCAACTCCATCATCCCACCATACCCATAGACCCTGGAAAATTAAAGGGGTGATACCGATCTCGTGCATAAACTTCCTCCCTCCTTTTTTTCTAAGGTACATTACCACTGCCCCATTTCCTAGTTCCTTTTTATCTCTGAATTTTGGCTTAGCCAATGTCTATTCTATTTTATGTCACATTTTTCTTTTGCAGTCAATTTGGATGAATGGTGTCTGACCTAGCTCACCCTAAGATATATTGTGTACTCTTTATGTATATATATTAAAAAAAAAAGATTATAGGTAACAGAAAAGACGTACTAGTAATGGCAGGAGGGAAGAACTTACCCCTTTCGTTCAACGTTTCAAGGAGCCCTCTGTTAGGAGTTTTTAAATGTCGAGGTTATAATTGATGCCCGGTTTTACTTTTATGATTCTGCAACTCTTTTCATTTTGAGACATGCACTACCTGTTCCTGGTCCTTATTCAATCTTACATACTGATACTGTGGATTTGCTTAGGGTTTATCGTCGTGTTACTAGTTAACCACATTAATGCGGGGATTTAAGTCGATTTTTGTGATTGGATCTTTGTCATTAAGGGTTTTTGGGTGAAAGTAATTGTTTAAGATCTTGACTTCAATCCGGCCGTGCCTGTGCTGATTCGTGCTTGTAAAAGTTGAAAGCTTGAATTCGTGCTTGTAAAAGTTGAAAGCTTGAAGATTTTCATGCTGATTCTGAAGAATTTATTGCTGTTGCGGATTTACATCTGCTGGGGACTGAGATCATTTGTTTTCTACCCTAATTGGGGGTATAAAAAAAAAGGAGTGTTTATATTTTTTGGGGGTCGGAGGATGAAATTACCCACAGTGTGACAGTTGTCAGATAGGATATTGATGCAATTGCCAATTGTTAGTTATCTTTTTGAATTCTCATAATTGCCAACACTATTTTTGCTGTTCCTCTTTGGTTGAATTTGTTTTAGAGGATCATATTTTGACACAAATTTTACAAAATAGATATTGCATTTTAGGCTTAAAGGTTAATAATTTCCTTAAATTAGACATAATTTCTTGAAGCTTCGTTTTAAGAATTTGCTAGCTGAACTAAACGTAACTGCTTGCAATCATGTTATATATTTGGCAATGCATGTATTAATTCAAATTTCCATAATAACAATCTTCCATTATGAAGTTTAGATGCGAATTATTGTTTTTTCAGAAATTATGAAAAAATAATTCAAAAAATTCCAAATGATGCCTTCATTATTATTGCTTCTTATTCATTAAATGATTGACTCTCGTTGGGTTTAGATTAGATTATGGATTGCTCTGATAGTTCACATTGAAGCAGAGTTTAGATTAATATGCCAATTCTGAAGATAATAAGTTGCCCAATTTCCCCTTGCTTGCACTTGGCCCCTACTTAATTGAGACAAGAAAAGAGGGGCAGGGGTGAGGTTAGTGGAGACTCGAGTGAATCATATCATGCCATTCATACACAGATTATGTTGTTGATTTTTCTTTATAATTATATAAATTCACTTTTTTGTATGTGATGATAAAACTGATTTGCGTATTATCTTGCATGTGGTTCTGTTTATTTATTTTTCATAATTGATTTGAACTTGTTCATTATTGTTTTATGAACTAATTGATTTCATTGCCTTATATAATGCAGTCATAAAAAAACCCATGAACAACTATTGTAATCAATGAAGAAATAATTTCATAGTACTTACCAGTTATGAAGCTCCAACTAGAAATTGAAATAATCTAGCATAACATGGAATTGCACTAACTGTTGGACAAAAAAGATGCATTTGTTAACATCAAAGAAGCACAGAAATGAAAATGGCGATGCACCAAAATTTATAGTGTTCCATTAGAATTTGAAGTGTTTTGACTTGGACACGGCTAATTTTTCAAAGTGATTGTGTTCCATAGGTTAACATCAACAAGTTTATTAAAATTTATTTATTCTATTACCATTAACAGTGTTATGTATGGCAGAGTATTTATCTAGTCATGGTCAACAATACAAACTTTTGCTTTTCATGTTGTGTCTGAGAATAGTTTACAATTATATTAGATCCATAATTATTAATTTCACCTACCGACAGATATGTCTAGAGATTAATTTCTGTTGTTGATGTCCATTTAGGAACACTTAAATCTGAATGCCTTATTTTTCTATCGAAGTTCAGACCTGACTACTTCATAATTAGAATCAGGGACCACAATGACCTTGAAAAAACTCCTTGGTGTTGAGTGTGTGACAAATTTTGGTATTATTAGTAGAGCATTAGAGAATGAATATTCAGTTCAATGTTTATTTAAATGTATATGCACTTGCATTCTTGGCAGCAATCAACCTTTCCTTTGAAATGGTTATATTGACAAAGGTTCCTTGCTTCAATGCTGCCAATTCATAAAGTCAGTAATTTAAGATGGGGACTTGCATATGGTAATTCTTATTTCTGGCTTTATCAGGTTTATATTCCTTTTTGGAAAGCACCGAAATCCTAAAATGAAATATCATAAGCTCAATACTGTTTTCTACTATCTTTTTGCTTGCAATTTGGACTGAGGTGAGTATTTGATTGGTTTTCTCCTTGTCAAGGGACATACATGGTTTTTTACAAGTTCTACAACATAAGGTTAGAGGGTGAGCCTTGGTGCAACTGTAAGGTTGCTACCTTGTGACCTGGTGGTCGTGGGTTCTAGTCGCGGAAACAGCCTTTGACCCTCCCCAGACCCCAAAATGCTACCTTTTTTTTTTCTTGTATTTTTAAAGTTGATATACTTTTGCCATTTAGTTTCAATATATTTAGTTTGTTTTATTTGCAACTGCTTTTTATAAATCACTATGTCTAAAACTACATTGTCTGACTTTTTCATGTAATGGCCTTTGCTGGAACAGAGTGGTGAGATGGGAAGTCATCAGTCATAGGCTCATAGCATGCCTATCATATCACACTGCTGATTAGAATAGTATCATGGAAGTACTTCCTTGTTCTGGTGTTCAATGTGCTGGGGAATCTGATTGCCCTCAGCAGAGTTCAGGAACAGCTTTTGTATACCAGGGAGAACCTAATTGCCCTGAAAATGGTGAACAAGGTAAATTAGAAGATGGTCGACCGAATGACTCATCACTTAAGATGGAAGGACCTCAGATAGAAAGGCAAGGTGAAGGGAAACAGACTGTTTGTGAACTGTCACCTAATTCTGATTGCCATTGCTGTGGAGCTTCATGTTGTGACTGTCAAGTGGAAGACCAAAAGGAATATTGTGGTTTCCATGATTTTGAAGATGATGAGATATATGAACCTTGCTTAACCTCTGAGAACTCTCACTCTATTGTTGATATCAGTGAAAGTGAATCACCAAACAACAGCAGGGAAGGAGAGCTGTCATTTTCTGAACCCGCTTGGCTACAGGGGGATGAATCTGTGGCATTGTGGGTCAAGGTAACCATATGTGGTGTCAAAATTTAGTTGTTTAGTTTCTGTTGAGGCTTTTCTAATGATTGTTTGCTTGTCTCCCTACAATGAAACTATTGATGGCTCATAAGTCTACTCTAGCTTCTTTAATGATGTCTTATTTATTTATTAAAAAAACTCTGATTTCGCTTTTCTATTTGATCTGGAATGCCTGTTCATCAGAAATTGTCCATGAATTTCTAAAATCACCTTTTCGTTGTGCCGAACCTCCTCTTGCATATTTCATTGGGAAATTTAGAGGGCTTTTACTCTGTAAAAGAAAATGGGAAAATCAAATTACAATGTATGCTAATTTTGTATTCTTTCTGACTTATCTGTCTTTTTTAGTGGAGAGGGAAATGGCAGGCTGGCATCAGATGTGCAAGGGCTGACTGGCCGTTATCAACTTTGAAAGCAAAACCAACTCATGACCGGAAGAAATATTTTGTCATATTTTTTCCACACACAAGGATTTATTCTTGGGCTGATATGCTGCTTGTTCGATCAATTAATGAGTTTCCCCAGCCTATTGCATATAAGACTCATCAGGTAGGATTGAAAATGGTAAGAGACTTGACTGTTGCACGACGGTTTATAATGCAAAAGCTAGCTGTTGGCATGCTGAACATCGTCGATCAGTTTCATTCTAATGTATGTGATGGTGTTGCTATTTCCTCTTCCCCATACCTTGTTCTTCTAGTCTCAATATTTTTTTCATTTAATTTTTTACTGGAGATTTTTACAATACATGTAGGCTTTGATAGAAACTGCTCGTGATGTGAAGGTCTGGAAGGAATTTGCTATGGAGGCTTCTCGTTGTAATGGTTATTCTGATTTTGGAAGAATGCTTCTAAAGCTGCAAAATGTAAATTCCAATTCCTGATGATAGTTTAAGGAGTAGGAAGCATATATTTTTTGGTCTTTAACTTTGTTGCAATTCAATATTTGTTTAATTAGTGCGTCGTTGTTGATGAATAGAATAGTCCGTGTAGATGTTCCTTGACATGATTGGAGGGTGGAAATGTTTAAACTCCTTCGGCTATCCTTCTCTGTTGGGTTCATACACCCTCCAGGGAATCACCAAAAATAGATTCACTATGAAAAATTCTGCTAACATAGTCAAATGAGTGTGATTGATTTACAATGTGTTTTGCTATTATTATATATTTTCTAGTCAAATAAAATTGAAATACTACTTGATAACATTGTAGTTTTGGAACTTTCTGTAGAAAAAATTTCTGTTGAACGACAAGCATAAATGGAGGGTGCTGATGCATTAGAGGTTGTTTTACTGGTTAGGTTTGGAGAAATGTTGGAAATTGAAAGAAGGAAAACTAAACCTTCATGATCGTTATTTTGCTTTGCTTTGACATGTGACTTTTGGGGTTAACAACTACATTGGTTACTATTGTATTTGTTGGCCCTGACATTTTTATGTTACATGGTTTTTATAGGTCTCATATCCTCTTAATTTCAAAGTATATTGTTTCTAAACTTGTTTCTGCAAGCCTCTGATTAATTTTCTCAGTCAATGGTGGTTCTTATTATGGCATGCAACTTGCTGCTGCTAGGGGATATCAGTCCATTTTCCTTCACTCCTTTAGATGATGTGCCTCATGGGTCTAAGAGTACATTTAGTATCATGTCTTGAAAACTAATCTTGAATTCATTTCTACTTTTCATGGTATATTATGTATTTCAAGAAAGCATTGTGAAATCAGGACCATTTTAGTTTTTGCCTTTGCATGTTCTTATTTTTAATATGCTTGGTCTGGTTTCTTATCAAAAAGAGAGACAGCCAGCGAGCTTGGATTGTTATCTCTTGAATAAAGCACATTATCCATTATTTTTTCCTTTTTCAAATTTCATATCAACTATTTGGCTGAGCATGTTTTGCCTATACTTGGTAATTCAATAAGTTAAGCATTATTAGATTTGACTGATAGTTGAATTACCAACACTTCTGTGAAGTTGAATGCTGATAGCCAATGTATATGCTTTGCATAGTCTGTGCAATTTATGTCACTTGAGCTAATCATACTTTTAATTTCTTTTTATCCTAGTATTATCAATTTTCCTTAGATAAATACAATTATTATGATTTCCATTAATATTTAGTGATAACTTTCTTTTTTGGTGACTGAAGTAGTATAGCACCTTTTTCCTTACAGAGCATACTGAAGCGCTACATAAATGCGGACTGGTTACAGCATTATTCTCACTCTTGGGTTGAACGGTGCCAGAGTGTAAATAGTGCCGAATCAGTAGAGCTGCTGAAGGAGGTACCTTATAATTTTGGCTGCTAATTCATGTATCCAGAAAAAAAGGACTGTGTATTCTGTTGCATGATCATCAATGACAACTGGCGTTTTTTTGCTCAAAGGATGATAAACGTAAAATAGAATAGGATAAAATGGGTAAAATATCTGAGCATAGCTGAAAGGATGTCTCAGTTTACTGTTGTTTATGTATTCTCGTGCTAATTTTTTTTGATTAAGTGCATTTAATGAAATGACAGTCAAGCTGAGTTGTTGCTTACCTGGCCTGTAACCTGTATCATCACTAGAACTAGAATAAGCAGAGACAGATCTAAAGGGGGGCCAAGCGCCCCCATTTTTGGAATTAAAAGGTTGTATCTAGATATTTTCTAATAAATATTTTCCATCATCATTTGTTGGTATCCTAAATTTAGTATTTTGACCCCCACATATAAGCCAAAATTAATTTAGTGAGCAATCCTTGTGCTTCATTTTCATTTCTATTGAAAATGAACAATTTTTCTTATTGTTGTGGAATGTCTGAGTCATTGCCATTTGTTTATTTATTTATTTTTTCCAATTATTCAACTTACTCAGCTTTTAACTTTTTTAAAACAAAAATAAAATTTTATATATATATATATATATATATATATATATATATGTATGTATGTATGTATAGTGGCCAACCTCATAAACCCAAAAGACTAAGAGACAATAGGAAGTGATTCACTTATAAATTAAACGGAGGGACATTTGCTTTGTAACTTAAGGTTCTAGAATGAAATAGAAAAATTAAAATTAAAATTTTAATTTTTTTATCAAATTTATTTAACTATTAAAAATTTGAATCTTTTGCCCCTCTAGTGCTTGATTCCTTGATCCGTCCCTAAACAAGGCCAACTTGTATCAAATACATGTATTCCATGCCTGAGAAGTACCCAAAATATATCTGGATATAACCACTCTAAAAATTTTGAAAAGAAATATATGCATACTGGGTATGCATATACTGTACCTGTACCAAACTCATAATTGTTTCCTTGATCTCAATGATTTTGGTTTATAGTTCTTTTAGGGTATATTTCTTTCTGTAGGGTAAATTCATGGCAGCTACTAGTCTCCAGCTGGGGTCCTTGAAGTTTTACTTTTATCCTTTCATATATTGCCTCTGAGCCCTACCACCAACCCTCATCAGTGCCCCAAAAGTATATAAAGAAGATGAAGGGTTATCATGATCTTACATTATTCCTTTTTGATGAAAAATTGTGTAGTTTAGATAGTTATCTGGTTGGTTTCAGTGAAAAATTAAATAGGTATACTCAGTTTCTTCTTTAGATTTGCTGAGGCTATCTTCTGCCATCTGTGGATAATAGTTTGCGAAGATTTTCCTGAAATATTACACTTATCCGATGCAGTCTCATTATTTTGATGCTTTGTAATAATAACGGACATGGCTAATGTGGTGCTTCTTTTCTGGTGCTCAGATTGAAATCAGATGTCAAATTTCTAACACATGCAACAATGAATACACGTGCCTTGTTTTAAACAATAAACACAAATTTTTTACTCAAAATGTTCAGTTGATTTTATTCCTTATCCTCTTTTCAGGAATTTTTTTATTCTATTTTGTGGAATGATGTCAACACTCTCTGGGATGCTCCTATGCAACCAATATTAGGTTCTGAGTGGAAAACCTGGAAGCATGATGTAGTGAAATGGTTTTCCGCATCACCTTCCTTATCTAGCAGCAAAGACGCACAGCAGCAGACCTCTGATGGTTCATACCAAACAAGCCTTCAGGTTTGTAGAAAAAGGCCCAAACTTGAAGTTCGCCGCGCAGACACTCATGCTTCACAAGTGGAAACCAAGGGTTCAGATCACTCTATTACTCTTGAGACTGACCCGGGCTTCTTTAAGAATCAGGACACGTTGAGGACATTAGCAGCTGAGACTTGTAAACGGGAAGATGTAAGGGAGGTAGCTATGTCAACTGATTCACCTAGTAATTTGTCCAATAAATGGAATGAAATTGTAGTTGAGGCTGCAGATTCTGGGTTCTTGTATGCCAAAGGAATGGAATCAACACCCATGAATGAAATGGTGGGTACAAAATCTGTAGAATCTGGTAGTAAGAATCAACAATGTATAGCTTATATTGAAGCCAAGGGAAGACAGTGTGTGAGATGGGCAAATGATGGTGATGTATATTGTTGTGTGCATTTGTCCTCCCGTTTTTTGGGCAGCTCAGCAAAGGCTGAAAGATCTGTTCCAGTTGATACTGCAATGTGTGAAGGTACAACTGTTCTTGGTACTAGATGTAAGCATCGGGCCCTACCTGGCTTTTCATTCTGTAAGAAACACCGGCCCCATGCCGAAACAGACCAGATCTCAAATTTACCCCAAAATACCTTAAAGAGGAAGCATGAAGAAAATTATACTGGTTCAGAGGACATGTCCTGCAAAGACATGGTTTTCGTAGATGTTGAAAGCCCACTGCAAGTGGATCCGGTGTCAGCCATTGGTGGTGTTTCCTTCCATGAAAAAAGTAACTTAAATGAGAAGCCCATGCTTTCTGGAAATGATCATAATGCAATGGAGGAACTTCATTGTATAGGTTCTCCTCCCTATGATAACAAGAACCCTTGTTTGGAAGCTCCAAAGCGGTATTTCTTGTACTGTGAAAAGCACCTTCCAAGCTGGCTTAAACGTGCAAGAAATGGGAAGAGTAGGATAATATCGAAAGAAGTGTTCATGGAACTTTTGAGGGACTGCTGTTCATGGGAGCAAAAGGTACATCTACATAAAGCATGTGAGCTTTTTTACAGGCTATTCAAAAGCATTTTATCACTAAGAAACCCAGTTCCTAAGGACGTTCAATTCCAGTGGGCTTTGACTGAAGCCTCCAGAGATACTAGTGTTGGAGAATTCTTTGCAAAATTGGTTCATAGTGAAAAAGAGAGAATCAAATTGATATGGGGATTCACTGATGACATAGCTGTATCCTCTCTCATGGAAGAACCACCTCTCTTGCCAGCCACAATTAAAGATAGCTTTGATAATGAAAATGCCATTAAATGTAAGATATGCTCTGCGGAATTTCCTGATGACGAAGCGCTTGGTAACCATTGGATGGACAATCATAAAAAGGAAGCGCAGTGGCTGTTTAGAGGTCATGCATGTGCCATTTGTCTGGATTCTTTTACTAACAAGAAACTATTGGAAACCCATGTTCAGGAGAGACACCATGTGCAATTTGTTGAACAGTGCATGCTTCTCCAATGTATTCCTTGTGGTAGTCATTTTGGAAATACTTGACCAATTATGGATGCATGTTCTATCAGTTCATCCTGTTGATTTTAAGCTGTCGAAAACTCCTGAGCAGCAAACTGTGTCCACTGGCGAAGATTCTCCAGTAAAACTTGACCAGGGAAATTCAGCCTTCTTTGGAGAATAATTCAGAGAATCCAGGTGGTTTGCGGAAGTTTGTTTGCAGGTTTTGTGGGTTGAAATTTGATTTACTACCTGACCTAGGTCGACATCATCAAGCTGCTCATATGGGGCCCAATCTAGTTAGCAGCCGGCCTGCGAAGAGGGGAGTTCGTTATTATGCATATAGATTAAAATCTGGCAGACTTAGTCGTCCTAGATTTAAAAAAGGTTTGGGAGCAACATCATATAGAATCAGAAGTAGGGCTAGTGCTAATTTAAAGAGATGCATTCAGGCAACAAAGTCACTTGGCGTAGGGGGAATAACCATACAACCTCGTGTAACTGAAACAACGAATATTGGTAGGTTGGCAGAATATCAATGCTCAGCAGTTGCAAAGATTTTGTTTTCTGAGATTCAGAAGACTAAACCGCGCCCTAACAATTTTGATATTTTATCCATTGTTCGCTCTGTTTGTTGCAAAGTTAGTCTTAAAGCCTCACTGGAGGAGAAATATGGAATTCTGCCTGAAAAGCTCTATTTGAAGGCAGCAAAACTTTGCAGTGAGCATAACATTCTAGTGAATTGGCACCAGGAGGGGTTTATTTGTCCTAGAGGTTGTAAGGTATTGAAGGATCAATCATTGCTCTCTCCCTTAGCATCTCTCCCTAATGGTTTTGTAAGGCCAAAATCTGTAAATTTATCAGATCCTGCAAATGATGAGTGGGAGGTGGATGAGTTTCACTACGCCATCAATTCACATCATTTAAAAATTAGGGTCATTGCAAAAGGTTATAGTCTTGTGTGATGACATAAGCTTTGGGAAGGAGTCAATTCCAGTGATTTGTGTAATAGATCAAGAACTTCTGAATTCTCTTCATGTCCATGGGTCCAATGAACAAGATACTATGCCTTGGGAGAGCTTTACCTATGTTACGAAGCCAATGCTTGATCAATCCCTTAGTCTTGATTCAGAGGTAGTTGTGACTTATCTTTGATCAAATCCTAACTAGATAGGAATAAACTTGTATACTAAATGCATGAAAGTTATATGCTTAAGCACACACAAGTCTTGCACTTTTAAGTAATATACATATTTCTTTGTGAAATTGAAGCTAGAAAGATTTTTGCAAAATACACCATACTTTTAATTGGTTTTCAATATTTTTTAACCTATTTGTTTTATTTGCAGAGTCTGCAATTGGGATGTGCCTGCTCATATTCTTCCTGCTGTCCTGAAACATGTGATCACGTATATCTTTTTGATAATGATTATGATGATGCAAGAGATATATTTGGGAAACCTATGCGTGGCAGGTTCCCATATGATGAGAATGGTCGAATAATATTGGAGGTAAAAATATTTTCATCAATTGCAAACTGCCATTCTGTCCAAAATCTGAGCTAAAATTACTTTCTGTATCTGTTGGGCATTGTTTGGTGATGATATATCCAGTATATGCTAAAATCCTGAATATATTATCTCTTCCTGCTTACTTGTGACCGGACTTTTATGTTTCTACATGTGTTATGTCTTTTTGTCATTGCAAAATATGTTTATGTTTGGAGTGCAGTTTCTTTGAATGTGCTCACCTAGCTCTGTTGTCAGTATCATCATATAGGGACGTTCTCTAGATTTTTGAGAATTACTTATATAGGATATTATCAAACATCACTATTACATGACTTTGTCCTTGAGTTCCCTTCATTAATTGGTGACATCACTGGCCTGTACAGCAGACATTCCCCATTTATTCCTTATCTATTTCTTTATTACTTATTTACAAATATTCTTTTTGTCCCATGCTGGGGATTGTCCTACAAAACTGCAGGAAGGTTACCTTGTCTACGAATGTAACAATATGTGTAGATGCAATAAAACCTGTCCAAACAGAATATTGCAGAATGGAGTACGAGTTAAATTGGAAGTCTTTAGAACAGAGAAAAAGGTTATTACACTTCTTTTGATAAATTCAAATGCTTCTTAAGGCTTGTTACATTGACTTTTTATTATGTGATTCATAGGGATGGGCGGTGAGGGCTGGTGAAGCTATCCTGCGTGGCACATTTGTGTGTGAGTACATTGGAGAGGTTTTAGCTGAGCAGGAGGCACACAGCAGGCGCAAGAGGTTTACATTTATTCAAGATGTAATTTCTTTTTAATTAGTTGATGTTTCTTCTTTTTTACTGACTTGGTCTATATTAATACCAGATATGGCAAGGAAAATTGCAGTTATTTCTATAACATCGATGCTCATATCAATGATATGAGCAGATTGATTGAAGGACAGGCCCAATATGTAATTGATGCTACTAAATATGGAAATGTCTCAAGGTTCATCAATCACAGGTGAGCATTTAGCTCCTTAACATACTATTTGACATGGTGCTCCTTGCAATAAGGTTTTTTGGTTGATTTTTTGCTGCACTATTTATCTGATTTAATCAAACAATGGATGCCAGCTTGCTCTGACATTTTATGATTTCCTTCAAAGAAATTTGCTACAATCAAACTTGCTTTTATTGCCTAGCATTCTCATGACCCGAATTAATTATTGGGTAGGCATATTGTTTTTTTGCCTCTTCCATCATCCATGAACCCATGCTACTTCCTGCCGTTGTTTCACCATTGTATGCTCCTAATATCAGGTGTTTGAAATGTGCTGGACATTCACATCGTTATCATGAACTGTATATCTGTTCCTTATGTATAATATGATCTCCTTTCCTATAAGACCTAGCACTTTAGAATCTGGAATTTTAATGCTATTGTATAATGTCTGAGAAGAAAAACAATATTGGTTCCCCCCCCCCCTCTATAAACATTGTAGCATGAGGAGAATTTTACTATTATGCGTTTAAAGCAAATAGTGATTTTGATACAAGGGTGTTCCTTGGCGCAATGGTAAGGTAGGCCACCCTTTCTAATAATGATTTTGATACATTCTATGAAGCATAAACTTTTATCTCTAGACACTTTATTACATTCTGATTTTTACATCTTCAATGCTTGCTGCTTCGCTCTTACAATTTGTTGTTATTGTAGCTGCTCACCCAATCTTGTGAATCACCAAGTTCTTGTAGAGAGCATGGGATTGTGAGCGTGCACATATTGGTCTTTATGCAAATCGAGATGTAAGTGCTCTCCTCTATATGTCCGTTTCCTTGAGAATGATCCAACATCTATGATGCTTGGGAATATGCGCATGCAATTTTTCTTGATTTGCTATCCGATTAGTATGGTAAGTGAGCTAAAGAAACATGAGATGTGGGAAGAGGGAGTTTCATAAAACGTTAAAGGTCGTAGCTTTATTAGACTGTTGCCCTGCTCCATTAAAAAAAAAAAGGTGGCCGGGGGGAAGGACTGCCTGCTTGCTGACAAAGATGTTGGAAATTTGCTTTCCGGATCCTGGTTGACGTAGTTGCACTTGGTATCACTCAACACTCAGAAATTTCCATCTGTTGCCTGACATGAATGAAAGATTCCTGTAATGTTATTAATTCTTGCATATTATATTGTGAACTGTGGATTGCATTTCACTTTGTTTGTCGTTGACAGATTGCTTTGGGTGAAGAACTGACATATGACTATCAGTACGGGCTTGTGCCTGGAGAAGGATCTCCTTGCCTTTGCGGATCCTTAAAGTGCCGGGGACGCCTTTATTAGAACCTCAACATCTGTGCTGTTGCGATAATATTTCAAGATTGCCCAATTTCGGGCACAAATGATCTGCTCAACATTATTCCAATGTGGAAATCATGCCTGCCCAACTTCGAAGGGTTCTAATAGTCTTGATGTCTTCTAACAGATGAGAACAAGTAAAGCACCTCTTTGAGGCAGGCAACCTGTACTAAACCAGTTAGGGTTCAAGTGGTTAGGATCCTTTGCCGTGTACAATCTCTCTCTGCCTCCCTCCCTCTCTGGTAGGTATGTTTTTGCAGCGTAGTGCACATTTGTTCTCTTTTCTCTTGCTTTATTGTCTCTAATTTTTCTCCTCCTAAGTGCTTGTTTTCATGGAATAATTTGGGATATCATTCTCTTCCCCCGCCCCCCAAACCGACAAAAGGGAAAAGAAACATCTCTGAAGTTAAAAGCCGTCTGGATTGGCGATTGTTATGATTTCCCCCATTTTTTTTTTTTTGGGAATCTTGGGCTCAATTTCTTTTGGTAGTGTTGCGGGAATGTACATATGCTTATGTTTTCAAGTTTAGTTTTTTTTTTTTGGGACTTATTTCCCCCTTCTTTTGTTGGCTAGATAACTTATTTTAGATTTAGCTTGCTTGTAAATTGTCATTGAAAGATGAGTGCATTAAAGAAACTGGGAGGAATTGAAACTTGAAACAGAATCTCTAGGGTGAAAAACATTCGCTGAATCTTCACGATACAAGTTTAAAATTAAACATGGTACACTGAAAAATAATAAATTACATGTGGCCGAATGTTTGGCATTAGCCAACCATAAGTGAGGACCCTTATAAGCATCGGCATAATATTATATCAGTTGGAGTTCAGTCCTGGGATCTAAATATTAAAGTCACATTCTAAGTGCAGTCTTTGTTTAGAGCCACAGCTCTGAAAGAACGTAGAATACAATCATACCCTATGTGCTTGAAAAAGCCAGAGATCCATAAATCACAACGATCACGAAGGACATCCTCTGCTGTTAGCTGGCCCAATTTCATGAGGCTCACCGCCCCACAATCAAGTTATTGCTGAACCATCACCTGTGGGGAGATGTATCGGAGTTATCAGTGATTTGGACCATGGCAGTACAATTCGGTGGAACAGTACTTCAACACTGGAAATAATGGAAAATTAAATCAAAGGTTATATCCTTGAACTACTAACCAATTGAGAGTATATGCGATGTTTTATTTCAAGCCGTTTTATGATTAGTCATGGCAGTATAATTAAATTTGCTATTAATGATTATTAACTTTACACTTTATTTTCGAATTGAACCCTATATTTAGATATGTAAACGGGTTAGGTTTTGGTCTGAAGTTGAAACATTCATACCTGAACCCGTTTAACCTCTCAGCTTCCACACTCCATCCTGAATCCCAATGGATGAAGATTTCTTTATGCATGCACGTCTCCTTTGAAAAATCATTCATTAAAAAATATCTACATACACGGGGATCAGGCTTTGGTTTAACTGGTAAAGGTATGATGTTGTGAAGTACTCCACTTTGAGATCGATCCCGGATGAGGGTATAAACTCATTCAAACATCCGAATTCTATATCCAGTTATTTTAAGTAAAAATTAAATTATTAAAAGAATTGGTAGTATGAGATAAATAGAAAATATCAAAAGGAAGAAAAGATTCATGTATCTTTATGTATCTGAACCTCAAATTGAGACAAATAAGGAGATCCAATATAGGTCTATATGCCTTTGAAGCTTAGCAGCCTAAAATCTATTATTTTCACAAAACTGAACTTTTCTCTTTTCATGAATTGTTTATTATAACAACTTACTCGTTTTGCTTGTAATCACTAAAATTTAGATTCATTATTGTAAATTGGCTAAGATATTCTTTAAGACTTAAAAAGAGTATGTTTTCATTTTTGCCAATAAAAGGTGAAGTTTTTCAGAATATTTGTATCACTATGATCATTAAAGAACATATTGTTTAATACAAAGTTTGATGTTTCGTGTCATACACTCACATACAAATATTCGGGTGCATAAATATAGGTGTATTGATATGGGTATTCAGACAATGTCTTAATAATACTGAACCCGAACCCGAATAGATTCGTATCACACAAATTCAAATTTAACTAATTATCTAAAAGTAGATACTTCAATCCAAACTTGAGACGGGTAACCCGCTAAGCCAAAATATATTCAAATTCCTACGTGCATTTAGATGATCCAAATTTGTTGGTGACGATATCAAATAAATTCATATAGAATTATGTAGATATGTGTACTAGTCTCATGTGGAGTTGTTGGCTCTAACATTACTCTTTATCTAGAAAAGTTACAATGACACGATTTTTTTTTTAAATACTGGTCTTTTGAATTGAAACTAGAACTCATTTCTCCTCAAAGATGACAAAGGGTACTTTAATTAGTTGGTAACTTAAATCTAATAAGAGAGAGATTATTCCATTCCATATACAAAGTCTTCGAGGACAACTTTGAGCCATGGAGCAATTATGGCAATTTGCCTGTTCAGTTTGGTTGCAATGATGCCATTTGTGAGGTTAATGATGAGGGCACATGAATATAGTGGAAAGCAAAAATACGAATCTATGACAATTGACATAAATAAAAAATTCCATAAAAAGGGAAACAAAATATAATTAGATGAAGTGTCAGGGGGTCATTTAACCGAACAGAGGCTGAGTGAGCGAAAAGGGAAGCCATTAGCGGGGAACACAAGCTAAATAACATTCTTTCTGGGGTGTTGCCATTATCTGCTCCTTGACCTTGAGAGGTCAAAGGAGGGTCTAGGTGTGCAAGTAGTTTTCCAAGTTGTTATTCAAGAAACCGAACAGGACTGGTGCATAGATTATGATATTCAACGTCTATTAGAACTGCATAATCATAGTAAACCCAAAAAAAAAAAACAGAACTGCATAATCATATTATATTCTCTGTATCTGATAAGTAAGATATAATACTACACTTCAACTCGAGATGCATCTCGGTATGCTACGGAGTCATGTCATGTCCATATAGTTAGATAGTATTTCAAACTTTGCTCTGTAAACTAAACTATATTAAGTGTAAAAATTATAGGAGAGGTATATTTGCAGATTCTTCATTGATGTCCAAGTTCATTTGCTGAATTTACCTCTTAAAATACTTAGATAAAATATGACAAAAAATAGAATTTGAATTTAATGCATCATGTACTTTATGAAATAGTGCTATAGAACTCCAATTATTTTTTTAAAAAAATTGAAAAGCCAAAAAAGAAAGGTTGATCGTGTTTCTCGTTTCTATGATTTCATTTGATCTCAAATATTTTTGGTAGGAAGAGGGGCCATCATGCAGTTCAGCTTTCTGAGGTGCTGCTTTCAATGGTACAGTATATATAGACTATAGAGTAAAGGAACCCATTGAAGGTGGATAAGAAGGAGACCGCAAAGCAGTTCAGGGTCAGGGTCAGGGACAGGGGCCACATAGGTAGGGAGCTTTGGGTGATAGCAAAATATGAGATGCATTTCAGACAACTGGGCGTGCGAGACCGATATGTCGGTCACTCGTCTTGTGCTGATAAAGGGTCTGTTTTCGTTCTTGTAATCGTAGAACTACCACCAGTACCTTGTCTCCTTAGCTCCATGTTTCAACATTGCAATTTTTTCCCATCGTTTCCCTCCGAAACCCCCCAACCATTGACAAGTGTCTGCAAAGCTTCATATATGTAGGAGATGGGCAAAAATCAGAGAAACTGAATAGAATCATATTCTAAGTGGGAATAATAACAAGGGAAACTTACACTTAGTACATTAGTTAGTGACAAAAATAGTTTCTTGGTTAAGGGGTTGGGGGTTGGTGGCATGGTGGAGAGCTTCTTACATAGATTGTGATTCTCTCCACATAAATTTGTTCTGTTCACCTTAGAATTCTGATTGACGATTTTATGGTTCATGTTAATCCTTAATGAGCAGGTGAGCCCTCCTTGGCCTACACATAATTGAGTCAACTTTTGGTATTAATATTTGGTTAGGTGCGTATTTTACCGTAATCACAAGAAAAATTGCCCATTAGTTGGGCTAAACACTTAAAAGTAGCACGTGGCAGAGAGTTTATTAATGACATCTAATCTCAGGACCCAGGAGCCTGCAAGCTACTGCAGGAGCAGTGATTCGGAGGTGGGCCAAAGGCAACAATTCCAGGCCAGCAGATGGCCACTTTGCATGTGATTTTTCCTTCTGATGCTTAATGACGAAAAAACACCTTTCTATCTTTGTATCCTCTCTTCTATCAACTCTCTTGTTTCGAAATTAGATGGAATCATTGCAGAGTTCTATGATTGCACTAAAGTCACTCCACAGCTTTGTGCAATTGCATAAAAGAAATCAAAAGAAACAAGTCAAAAGTTTAAAAATTCTTGAATATCCAGACCATGTTCCCAAATCTCAAGCCTTTTTCCAATGAGAAATTGCGACAGTAGTGAGTTTGCCCAATTTTTTTTCAAAAGCAAACAGCAGCTTCACAGTCAAATGTTGCACCAAGTAGCAGCATGGGGAAGTCTTGAATTAAGCCCTTTCTTGAATATCTTACATCATATGGGCCACAAGAAAAGTCACACTCAGATCTGAGATGGATGGTATGGTGGCAAATCAATCATTGCTGAGGAGAAAGTGGTACTGTATTTCGGAGAGTTTGGAGAAAGAAAATATTTCCTTGCCTTTTATGCGAATTGCTTCTAAACACAATGTTGCCTAAACTTTGCGTTTGTCCCATTCAACCTATTTTAAAGGAGCATTTCCCAAATTAAACTGAAACCATTTTGTTTGAATAGATATGTTAATAGTATTCTCTTTTGCTTCTTTTTTCTTCCCTGTAATCTATGTAGTTCTTGAACACGTAATGAATTGCGAGCTATTTTTGAAGTCTAATATATGCTTAGTGAAGGAAGTCATTCTTGAACTACATTTATTTAATACTAAACATGAATTCGGATAATTATTAATAGTACTAAGTTGAAGTTTTTAAATAAGTATTAAGTAATAAATTATTAATAATAAAAAGGAGATGGCAATTAATCCCTTTTCTCCCTTTCTTTATCAAAGTTGCAGGACTCTCCTATGTGAAGAAAGAAACGAAAACAAGAGATGACAAAGCTTATCTTTTTTCCTTCAGTGTTGTAAAGATCCATTGCTAATAATATACAAACACTGCAATTTTAAGATTCTTAAATATTAGCAAAAAAAATGTAATAATGTTGGTTTTGAATTTGATCCAAGATCACACAACATATGACAAGGATTCAAATTACGGACCATATTACTTGATACGACTGTAACATCTTAGACTGTCGTATCAACTTACAATGGACACAA
The DNA here is from genome assembly GCA_019955255.1 of Castanospermum australe. NCBI lineage: Eukaryota > Viridiplantae > Streptophyta > Magnoliopsida > Fabales > Fabaceae > Castanospermum > Castanospermum australe. The sequence continues at coordinate 47,650 of NSJW01000862.1, read as the reverse complement.
TGTCATTATGACTGCGATATAACTGTAACTATAATTTAAAACCGGACATGTGATCATAAATTTGAATATGGCCTATCACTTGTTTCGAATATGGTACCACCGCACCACTAACACGAGAAAACGGTGTTCTGCCAACAAACGCTCTTTCCTGAACAGAAGTCTCATTTACAATGAGAGTTATAACACTATACAAAAGCGACATACTAATCAATATTCTTCATTGCAGGAATGAACTGATTTTTTAAAAGCATATCTCTTTTTACATAATTAAGTTCTGAATCTTATTTTATTTATTTAAAGTAATGGTATAGGTTTGGAGTGCTCAAAATTATAAATTAAATAAATTGAATAAAATCTATTAGAATCAATCAAATAAGCTCATTTTAGAATTTTATTTTTAAAGTTTTAGCCTTTTTTTTTCAGAAATCAAATAATAAATTTACCAGTTTTAGGACAGCCTTTTTCTTCCTGGTTTTTTTGGTTCTTTAAGTATTAATTGAATTAACTAGATAAATAAGACCAATCATTAGAGCATGGACACAAACGGCAATTCAGATTCTTGGTTCAGAAGATACAGCGGGAAGATAAATATTTAGTCATGCTTTTCAAGAGACCAGGCAAGTGGCAGATTGCTCAGAATCCATGAATGTGGACTTCTTTTTTTGGTTTCATGTTTTCATGGATATGTTTATGTTGGAATAATTGTTCCAACACAAGTTTATACAGACTTTTACCTTTCTTCTAGGAATCTATAGATAAATATAAAATATGAATATATTTATTTATTCTCGAAATTCTTTGTCAAATTTTATTCTCTACCTCATTGATTAGTTATATTTTGGTTTGGTTGACCAAAATGATAACGATCCGTGCCAAATCTTGGACTGGGAGGATTCATTTTTCATAGAAGAAAGGAAGGAAAAAGGGTTGGGACTCGGGAGACTGGACAGTACATGACAAAGTCATGTTAATGCCAATGAAGTTTTTAGTGAATGGTGAACCCGATGGACTCGTGGAACTTGCAAGTTGCGCACCCAAACAAAACGGGGTCAATAAAGAGCAAGCACTGCTGTCTGTTTCTCCGAAGATCGATATCCATGCTGTTTCGGGTTTGGGCTTTGGACTATCCATCGTTTTCATTTCATGTTCACATCCCCCATACTGCTTTGCGTAACTGCCACTCCCTTTCAGGATAAAACAACCAAAAGGGAGATACTGCTTAGAGCTTGTTGCTCTTTTGACACCTTTCTGCTACATGAATGTCAAGATTCAAGCACACTCTTCTACCTTAATTTGGCATAAGCAGTAGCACCCTGTGCCTGTGCCCCAGCCTGAGGGCGTACTGGTAATTGCACCATACAACAAGCATACTTCGTCTTTACTCCACATAATTACGACGGTCACTCCAGCCTAGAAAATCAAAGGGCGGTTCCTAAAAGCAACAGGTTTCATAAAGAATACCAGAAAATTATAGAAAAAGGAATAAAATGGGAGGCATGCTCGCTGTCCGTTTGATTGCTGAGTTGTGTAAAGAGAACTTAAATTAGTAAAACCGGAGAAAAGAAACTCTTTTCTAGAAAAAAAAAAATCTCTTTTTAAAAAGAGGGAGGAGGAATGGTTTAATCCTGGGGGCCAAGTGATGCAAATTCTGAGACCCAAACAGATATTACAAGGGCAATCATCAAAAGCATGGAACTGGTAAAAGAAGAAACACAGCCCATGAACCATCATTCATTCCATTTCATTTGTTGCCCCTTTTCTTTTTCGGGTCTCGTGGTGTTCTCCACTTTACAAATTAAAGAGAGAAACTACATCTCCGCTAATTATTCTTCTCTGCAACTCTCTGTTCACTGGTTCCCTTGACGGTCAACACTGGAGCTCCTGTTCAATCATTTTTCACGCTATGTGAGCTGAGCAGTATTAGGTAAGACATGGGTATTCAGAAGTTCTCATATGACCGATTCTCGGTAAGTTTTCTGCTTTTGTCGGTGACTAGTGACTAGTTTCCAGACAGAGAAGAGTCATTTTCTGTGTGCTTTTGCCCTGTGTCTATTTCTCCATCCATGAGTTCTTCTCTGGCAGCTGATCTGTAGTTAACTACGAGGTCAGAAATTTACTTGCTCTCACTGTAACTGTACTTCGTCTGCATATCTTCCTGCCATTCTGCGTGGGATTCAAATCCTTTTTCTCATTTGAGAAAAATATCAAATTTTCAGTCCCATTGAACATTCCTCATGTTCCATGCAAGTTTTGTTAAACTGCGGTGATTCTTATAGGGAAAGTAGTTCAGCTTCATAGTTGCAACTGTGCAATTTTCTTAATTCCATATTTATGAGGGAAAAGCACTGTATAATTCAAGCGAAGAACTGAACTTCCGAAACGAGCGGAGAAAAATTTGCCGAGATATTTCTTCCCTTGATTTGCCAGTACAACCAACTGGTTGTTACATAGGAAAACAAGGACTTGTTTTCACCGCATCATTTTCACGAGGATGCTATATCTTCTTCCATATTGGCTGTGAATCCTTGTCATTTGCTAGATATGGCGGATATGAGGCTTACCCGGGTGGAGCAAGGCCAAACCAAGATAAAAAATGTTCCAATCGCTGTCACTCCGGAAGGATTTTGGTGCTGCCCTTCTCCTGTTGTGTTTCAGAAAAGCCTCAAGGCTCAAAATCCTCTGAATAAACCCAAACCCTCTTCACCACCACCAAAGACTAGTGCCCAGAAAAAACCAGTCCCGGTGAGTGAGAGAAGAGCGGCACCTGCCCCATCAAGATTGGTGGTTTCCGATGTTCAACAATGTACTGGTCCAGAAAGACCTCCAGCTAGTAGCACATCTGTGGCTACAGAGAGAGCACCCAGACCCAAAATTGAAAATTTGCCAAGGAAGGTAGCTATTGAGTTTGGTGAAACTGGAACTTGTGATATGAAGGTGGTTTTATTAGGAAAGCAGGGATTTAGTGTGAAGTTAAGCGTGCACAGGGATGTTCTTACAGAGCAGAGTAGTTTCTTTGCTGATAAGCTTTCTGAACAATCGGGGGTGTCATGTCTCCAAATTGATGATTGCGAGGATGTTGAAATATATGTTGAAACTGTTGGGCTGATGTACTGCAAGGAAATGAAGCAGCGGCTTATGAGGCAAAGTGTTTCTCGCACTCTTCGAGTACTCAAGGTACTTTGCTAACTGTGTCATGCTTCGCTGCTTATTATCTACTTTGACTGCTATTACTTTAATTAGGTTTTGTTGTAGGACACATATCTGGGGAAGAAACATGTGGTTTGCTATTACTCTTTTGTTCTTACGGTTATTATACTTTACAGATCATCTTTATGGTGTCTGTTTATTTGTTTGTCTGAAATACTATGTTTGCTTGGAATCAGAGGCCTATGTTTATATCTATGCTAAGGAATATTAACAGTCCTCTCATTAATTATATTCCTTATTGCGTTGATTCATGCTCCACCATGATAAATCTTTTCAATATGGTACTTCCCCCAATATATAATTTCATATATATGTTACTTCAATTTAAATAGTGCTATTATGTATGTAATGATTGAGTTCACATAGCATTTTAGAATTTTTATGCTACTACCAACTGCATATTTATCTGTTATGGAACAGATGTACAAGTATAAACTCAATGAAGATAAATTATTTTGTACTATTTTGTGATACTGTAAACGAGTATGCCAACATCCTAATCACTCTATAATTTGGAGGCCGATGTACTGAAATGAAAACTGGTGCATTACAGTTGTTTCAAGATTCAAGAGTAATTATTTGTAAGGCAGTTTTACGGATGCATTGCTCTTGAGAGATCTTGATTTTCTTGAACATATGATCTCTTCTCCACCCTGGCCTTAAAGGAGAAAGTGCTTCCATTTCACAAGGAATTTTAGGGATTGTGCCTTTTTGTGATACATATTCATATACTGACTAATGTTGGTGGCAAAATCAAGAGTTGCACAAGAAGTAAAATGTTTTGTGAATGTGAACTGTAGTGATGTGATAAAATAATCCTTGTGTCATAAGGGGGTGATTTTTATAAAATTATTGTGGTGAACTAGTATAGACATATGCACTCTCCACATGTATCTGAATAACTAGTTTGTCATACATACTTGCATGTGTTTACATACATACTGTTGGCAACTTGGCATGGCAAGATCAAAAGTTGCATTGACAGTGGAGTGTGCTATGAATGAGAACTGTAGCGATGATCATGATATAGTTGTGGTGTCACAAGGGGATGGCTTTTTTCTCAAAAAAAAAGTAATATTATCTAATATGAGGTAATCCTTATTCCCGCAAGATTATAGTATTTTTTATGGGCCAAAATATTCCTAACCTGTTCTCTACAAGGCTTAATTATGAATAGTGGTGCCTAAAACCTTAGTCATAACTTTTCGCCACATAATGCCTTCATTTCAAATCTGTCTCCCACTTATTTCACCATTTTATCCTTTGCATTAGGAATGAACTCTTCTCTGTCATTCAATGTATGAAATCCAGTGCCCTACTAATTAGATGACATTCACCAATAAGTTAAATCAATTCAAATGATCCTCTTTTCTTTATCTTTTTTTCTCTAGTTCATAAATTCAGCATTGGTTTTGAGCCCAGTTATTTGGAATGGGTAGGGAGAAAAGGGAAGAAAGGAAGAAATCGAGGGAGAAAGGGGGAAGGGAAGATAATCAGAGTAGAGCAGGGGAAGGAATAGATCAAAGAAGGGGAAATAGAATAGTGATGCTCAATTCAATCTCAAATTCAACTCTACCAATCTCCCATTACATAGCAATCCTTAAATCGGCAAATCCAACTTGATAACCAAGTAACCCTACATTACTCAAAGTCCAAATCCCAAATAACCTGATTTATTAAAAAATACAGTAATAACCACAAAAATACTAAAAGTTCCAAAATTACAATGAAGTATCCGTATATTATTCTTATTCCATATGCCTAATAATCCTAATATCCATATTCTATACCCTGTTATTCCTATTCCATACACCACCATTGTGGGATAATTAATGCTCTATCATGCCCTAAAACGTAGTTATTAGCAGAAAGCTACTTTTGAAGATGAGCTCTTCAGCATTGAGGTCAGAATGAAAGGTTGTAATCTAAGTGCAGCCTTTTGGTTAAAAAAAAAGCTTCTAATTCTAACTTAATTTGATCCTGATGAATCTGCAGGACTCTTTTCGCCGTTTATATTTTTCTTCACTGTGTGTATTCTGCACCTACATAATGGATTCTTGGATTAGATGCATTCATGACTTTTTAACTTCATAGAGGTGGTGTACGGGGTAATTTTTCAGTGTCCAAGTTAGTTGACTTTCTAAATTTTGCGAATTATTGTTGTTTTTTAATTGTCATGATACACCAATCCAAGACATGTATACATGTGTCATATGTGGCAGGTACATTTTACTTAGCTGTAGTGTTGGACACTTGTTTCATTGATTGAAGTACATATGATTTCCATCTTTATATTGGGATTTGTGAAAGAACTTGAAGTTATTTGAATGGAATTTTTATGATCAGCATATATGTAGCTTTTGTCTGTTGAATGTTTTCTAAGCATTACTTGGTAGCTGGCTTTTGGGGAAAGATATTTTAAAATTCTTTAAAAAGAACCTGAAAGAAACTATTCTGCAGGTTGCCGAATTCCTTGGCTTCAGATCATGTGTCCAATCATGTTTGGAGTACTTGGAGGCAGTCCCCTGGGTTGGAGAAGATGAAGAAGAAAAGGTGGTCTCAACTGTACTACGACTCCAAGGGGAAGGAATTGGGGTCAATCCTGTGCTGAAACGTGTTTCTTCTGATATTTCTAATGCCCCAAAAGGTACTCTATCCCACATTTTTGAGCTGGTTCTCAAAAGCAATGAGGAGAGAGGTCGCCGAGAGATGAAATCCATAGTTCTAAAGCTCCTTAGGGAAAATAACAGTCTTCCAAGCTCTGCAGGTTCTGCTGACTTCTGTAATGACTTGATTTATAGATCATGCAGAAGCTGCTTGGATTCTTTATTGTCTCTTTTCAACCGGGCTGCAGAACCAGACTTCACGGACAAACCAGGTGATAACAGAGAAACTGTAGTGAAGCATATAGCTCTTGAAGCTGACAACCTGTCATGGTTGCTTGAGATTTTAGTTGACAAGCAAGCTGCTGATGAGTTCGCACTGATGTGGGCAAACCAGCAGGAATTGGCTGTCCTACATGGAAAGCTGCCTATTGTATCTCGTTATCATGTCAGCTGCATTTCAGGAAGACTATATGTTGGCATTGGAAGAGGGGAGTTGTTGCCATCAAAGAACACACGCCAGTTGTTGTTACAGACATGGCTACAGCCTCTAATCAATGACTACAACTGGTTACAGCATGGATGCAGGTCATTTGATCAGAAACTTGTGGAGGAAGGAATTGGGAGGACAATTCTCACCCTGCCTCTGGAGGATCAACGGAGTATTTTGCTGTCATGGTTGGGAAGTTTCTTGAAAACTGGTGATAGCTGTCCCAATCTTCAGAGAGCTTTTGAGGTCTGGTGGCGGAGAACTTTCATTAGACCATATGTGGAAGGCCAAGGTAATACCATTTCAGATAGTTGAATGTTGTCAAAGCAGCATGTGCAAAGAGAAGTATCAAGTGAGATTCACAGTTATCTTAAAATGGTATTGGAATTTCACTTTAAATTTACGAGTCTAAGGAATTATAAAGATATTTTGTTTGGAGAATGTGGGTTACCTCCAGAAGCTAACAAGAACTGAGACCTATCATGTGGCCATTGCATGAATTGACGGGAATCTTTGAGGAAAATTGACAAGATGCGTACAAATCGCTTAACTGAATTGATAAATTTCAGTAATTGCCTTTTATATAAGCTCTTCAAAGGAATGGAATGGAATGGAATTTTTAGTTGTTTCGTAATTTGCATGTATAGATAGAGCAGCTATTAAAGATTCCAAGTTTCTAACCCCCCCCCCCCCCTACCAAACACTGTCTTCCAGGGATATTTGGTCCATCACCAGAGTTGTATTCACTTTAATGATTTGTCTTGGCTTTATTCATGCTTGTTTTCCTAGTTCTTACCGTGTTCAAGTACTTACACCCTGTGATTGTACCAGATTGTAGATAATTGGAGGTTGTGGGAAAATTGATATATATGGGTTTGTGCTGGAAATTGTCAGTCATAATGATCTATTACGGAGAATGATTGAGTTGGAACATTATGTAAAATTATTAATAACATATATTAACCACATCCATCTAATTAACCCTACTTCTAGGATATTAATAACATACATTAACCACATCCACTCCTTATACACAAAAAAAAAGAAGATAACTCTGCATAATACGAGACTTTCTCTATTAACATATTGGCCATCTATTAAATTAATTAGCATACATTTTTAATTAATCCTTTCAGAATCTAATGTTGCCCAGCTCTTCTGGTTTGGTCATTTTAGCATGCATTTTTTCTGTTATCTTGCCAATGGTTAATTTATTATTTCCTTTTCTTTTAATCCTTTTGTGTCTTTTCAGGGAGTGAATTCAAAATTCAAAAGACGCATGCCATTTATTTGTTTGTATTTTAGAAGTTCAAAAGAATGTTGAATGTATTGATAGGATGCTCTTCGAACCCTATGTCAGTATGTTGTCAAATTACCTCTTTCAATTGATGCGGGTTATTGTGAGCTAGTAAGTAGCATTTTGCGTACATCTGCATTTGGCTAATTGGGCATGACTCGAGAGAATTTGCGTTGGAAAAACATAAATGAATTATGTATATATCTTTTATCGCAATTAAATAATATCCTTCGCAGGATATCTTCCTATATAACTTTTATTCAGGTAATTTTTTGTTTCATCCTTTGATTGTTTATATTAGGAAAAAATGTACATAGATACCTTCAATTTTGAGTATTTTACAAATAGTCATCATCAATTATGAAATTTTATTATTAGATTTCTAAACTTACTAATTTATTAAAATAAATTCTTCTATCCAATATCTGCTAAAATTCTAATGCCAAATTCAAATTTATTAAATTTAAAATTATTTTTTATGTATTTATTTTTATTTTAACAAATTTTAATAAAACTAGAAGAAAAAAAAACTCACTTTCATAAACAGATCAAAATCTCAAGTTTCAATCCATTGACGAAATAGATCTGAATATGTTTCTAAAAATTATTTTTTCTTTAGTTTTGTTAAAATTTGATAAAATAAAAATAAAGAAATAGAAAATAATTTTGAAATTATTAATATGCCTTTAGAATTTTGATGAAAATTAGATGAGATCTATTTTAACAAATTATTGAGTTTAGAGATCAAATAAAAATTTTTTATGGTTAAAGTGATTATTTGTATACCACTCAGAATTGAAAATATCTGTATACATTTTTTCCTTTATGTTATATATATTTTTTATCTTCTCTTTCTTTCATATGTATTCTAAACAATTTTATTCACTTCATCTTATATTCAAATAAAGTTTGTCAAGCCCTCAAGAGTGTAGATATAAACCGAAATAACTTCCTGTTTTTTTTTTTTTGTTCCTGTCTTTTTGCTCTTTAACTATAAAGCGCAATATAGATATCACTGGGCCTCTTTTTTTGGTCTTTCAGCTCACTGGGCTAAGATTTCTTAAGATGATCATTCCAAAATGGGCTTTAAGTCTTTTAACCCATTTTAGCCAAGTAATAGCGTTCCTCACCTGTGCTTGTGAAGTTTACATACCCAGAACCTGAATGAAGTTAGCAGAGGTCGGCCCAGCCCATAAGTTTTTTTGACTATGAGAATTGAGAAATGTTATGTAACCCTCTCCTGCATGCACGTATACGAATTATATGACTAAAAAAATGAGAATTAGATTTGAAAGACCAAAGTAAAATTCACTATGTTTAAGTTCAACATTCAAATTCTAATTAGAACAAGTAGTTTAACCAATATACGATGGGTCCTTGAGAATAAATATTTTTTAAATGATCAAAATTTTGAACTGAATATTCATAACAATGTTTTTGAATAAAAATTTAATTTTTTAAACCCTCAAGTGAAATTGACCGTTGGATATAGTAGGTACTACTAGCACCAATAAAAAAACAGAAAAGAATGAAAGAAAGAGAAAGATAAATACTGGCAAATATGCTCCGAGCTTTCGCTGGGTTAGCATCTGCATCCGAGGTGCAACATCAGCACCAACATCAACATTGTCGCATGTGATCGTGGTGCTGCTGTGCTGTAATTAACTGATCTTTTTAAAGAGATACTTACCTGCTGTTTCCGCGTGTCCTACTTTGCAGCTGCATCTGTCTTTAGCCCCCATAATAAACACAGAAGAGAGAGGGAGGTGGGGAGAGAGAGAGTGATAGAGAGACATTCCTTCAGTCTCTTTCATTCATTTCAAGTCCACATCACACATGCAGCTAGCAGAAATGAAAATTGCTTTTACTCTCTGAGACTTTGAAATGATTGTCTCATGGGAATTTCAAAAGATGCCCCCTCTCTTGAAAGTTTTTAACTTGACATGAATTTTGGGATAGTAGCAGAAATGCAGGGTGAATCTATTCGCGCGCTTCCTTTAATTTTAATTTCTTAAGCATCCAGAAATTAAAACATGGTCCTCTATTTTCTTACTTCTTTGCTTTTAAGAGAGAAAATACTGCTTTTAGTTTTACCCTCCTAGCTAGTACAAAATGTTGTAAAAGGAACCTGAGCTGAGAATGGAAAAACCAAAAATAATAAGTGTAATAGATACCAAGAAAGATTGACGAACCATTCAAACTTGAAAGTCACATACAACTTTGTTTACTTGTTTTGAATTTAGAGTTGGCCGGAGAGCTACCTCCGTTTCTACTAGATTTCTGTCCGTATATATATGTTCCATCCCTTCACTATTATTTGCATGAGTTAAATCTAGATTCTCTCTGCATGCACGTATGGCAATATTGCATAGAGACAAGAGCCACAACGACGCCAAATTATAATGAAAAAATAATACTGCAAACATGATTTTAAACTATAACATATCGATCTGGATTAATATAATATTAATATATAAAAGCAGTTTCTTCAGCCGAGCACTTGAATGCACAGTGGTCCTGACCTGACTCCCGATGAGTGATCATTGCTAGATGAATATGCGCTTTGTAAATACACAATGCCAAGTTGTTTGTAGGCCCTCTATGGTCACCGTTGCCTCTCGCTGCTTTTTCGAAATTTGAATCATGATCATTCTTTTTTTAAAAAAAAAAAACTTACCCAAAAAATAAAAAGTTTGCATGCAAAATTTTTACAAATTCTACGCCTCTATTAGGATAGTTATGTTGCGAAAAGTAAATCCTAACAAGTTATAAACAAGATCTTGAATCTTGATGATGTGAGTAGGTTACTCCCTTGCGGGGTTTGTTTAGGTTTTTCATTCCTGTTTGTTGTTGTAGGGTTTTTTTCTTTTGAATCTCGTATTGGAGAGTGAATGAATTAATATACATGCGGGAGCAGTGTAGTGTAGATATTTTTATGATTAGCAAGGACCGCGAGGCAGTATGGTATTTTATAATGGATTGGGGTTGGGGGAAGGTTCAAGGAAGTGAAGTCAGCAGTGAGCAGTGAAGATGGGCCTAGCAAAGCAAAGCATGGTTTAGATTTATAAAAATGATTAAAAACATCGTAACCTAAGAAAAAAATAAAAATAAAAAATGGTAGCACGTACCCTCCAACCCTATCGCAATTGGCACCCCCGCGAGGGCCGATAGAAGTATCTAAGCCCCCCTTCACTTCCATTTATTTTCTTTACCTATATTTTCAGGGGCTGACAGATGGGCGCAGGCCCAAAAGAGAATGAATATAATCAATACCAATAACAATAATAATGTGATTTATTAGTTTAGTATCTACTTTTTAAGTTTTCAAAATTAACATTACTGCTCAATTTAACTTAAATAAAACAAAAGAATAAAACTGTAATTAGTTTAAATTTTAAAATTACTCATTGTTTACTCACCTAGTAATTATGACATTGGAATTCTAGAATTAAAAGAGTTAACTTTATCTTTTTATGCTAATGGAAAAAAAACTACTTAGACAAAAAAATTTAGAGTTTAAATACATATCATTTATGCAAAAAATTATTTTCATTTAAATATCTATAATAAATATAAAATAATAATATGAATTGAAATAAAAATAAGAAATATAAATTAAGATAATAATTAAAATAATCATCCCATCTCTCTTACTCTTTATTAGAATTTTGTTTTGGCCCCACGTTTGGGACCCGCGTGACGGTTTGATACTTGATTGCCCTTCGAAAAGAAAGGATTGCATTGCTTCTGACGACCTCTTGTTTCTGTCATGTTGCAAATGGGGTCCCAGTCCAATTTACTGTCTTCTCCTCTCTGCAACATCCTCATTGGTGGTGCCATGAGCGGGCTCCTTCATTAAATATCATGGAATTCAAGGCCCTCTCGTATACAATTTTCGTCACCTTCTTTCCCCATTCAATGTGGAAGTTATGTTCCACCCATACAAGACAAACAAACAATTCTAGGGTGGGGATCCCCTCCACCATCCACTAGGCTGTGGTCTCTGCCTTGTCTTGGTGTTCTTTGTTTAATGAATCAACAGTACTGTCTCTCATCCAAGGACCCTACTTTCTCCCTCTTAATTAGTGCTAGATGTTCATGAATCAACAGTGCTATGTTCACAGCACTAGTAATGATAATCGTACTCACATTTTATTTATATATCTTTTACATTTTTTCAGTTATTAAACTACATTTAAATTTGCTATAATATTTTTTAAATAAAACATAATCAAGATAACACATGCTTCATCATACTTATTCAAACACAGAGCAAGATCTCATGTTTCAGTGAGAACTAAAATAAGCAAATTACCATAAAAATTTATTAGCAATAGCATAACAATAAAATTAAATTAAACTTAGAAGCTACCAATTATACAAACATCTCAAATCCTATAATTCCAGTGACACTGTAATTAAGAGTAATGCTCTTTCGGCTGGTTTCACCACTCAAATTGGATAAGCATTCAATTTCAATGGCTCTGAGCTGCCTTTGAAAGCAACAATCCACGGTTGGACCACGACTACTTCGAATTCACACAGATATTTTTGATACGTATAAAACCCAATACCTATTTCCCTTAATTTATAGGAATATCATCTTATGGTCCATTAATCCTTATCCTTGTTCCGGGGGACATACCAAATACTCCGGTTAACTTTTTGTGTATGTTTAGTATAAGATAAAAATAAAAGTTAAATTTTTATGGATAAAATTTATATATAATTTTATACATAAATATTATCCATAAAAATTTATTTCTTATTTTTACCTCTACATCAAACATACGCCATTATAATATCCCCTAAAAATGGGATGACATTTTTAAGGATACTTTTTTTATACAAAACTTTTTTATGGAATTCATTAATTTCTGAAATTTTCACCACCAAGTATGAAGGAATACTAAAATCACCCTTAAAGTTTATTTTCTTTGATCTTGGTTAAATTATGCACCTGAGGGGTTGCAGGCAGATTATGAAAGCAAATATTGACAGTGACAATGCTGCAAAATAATTGTATATTCTTCACACCTGAAAAAGAGAATCACTCAACTCCTCCGGATCTGTGTTTTTGGTGGCAGCCGAATGTGTAACTATCTAGCTAACTACTACCACATCATGACGTAAATCCCAAAACTTCACTTATATTCAAAACAAACTTATGTGAAATCACACATGGTTGTTGAATATTCAAAAAGCAACCTTGATCGGTGCAGCAGAACAACCTAGTAAGAATCAGTAGGAGGTCGAGGAGGCTCTCTTTCGGTTAGTAATATGCGGTGTTTCTCAAACAACAAGAAAGATATTAGGTGAGAAGTGCTTGTTGCTTTGCAAGTTCTTGTTTTGGTTTTTACGGAAGAAGCGTGTGGCTTTTGTTTACATATCACAACAAATTCCTTTTGATCTATTATACACACATTAATTACATATAACAGAAGCGAAATTGACAAGCTTGTAGGTGCGTGGTGTACATGTGCAGAAATTATTCAAACACGTTCTGATCTGGAGATGTAGTATGGATTCGAGTACTGGCATTTAGGAACCAATGCTTAATTAGTTTATGGGTTTATCGAGATTGAGGAGTATATATACTTACAATTTGGACTTCTTAAGGATAACCAATTACTATATGCCATTTAGACAAGTTCAGAACACAACAATTAATCTTTTTTTTTTCATTTTTTCTTTTCTTCTCAAAGACATGACAAATTCGTTACTTGAATTAGTTCCTACTCTCAAGGTATGGACATATTTGCCTTATTTTAGTGAAATGATTTGTCTGAAAATACTTTCGCTTTTTCTTCAGCGTGTTTAATTTGTTGACAAAGCCATTTCAAGAATTGAAGGGAAGCACTAATATTCAACTATCAAAGCCGTGCTGACAAGCGAAAACCTAATCTATAGATACAACATTTTTTCAATTTTTTTTTAACAAACACCGTAGTGAATTACGAAATCTTCTTTTGCAAAAATTTATGGTTTATTTCTATAGCCGGATATTAACATTTTATGCACTAACCTGATCACTCAAATTATTAGGAGAAATTCTTAGCTACTAGTGTAAGACAATCTTCTTAAGAGACATTGATATGACATGTGATAAGTGATGTATTATAAAAGTATTATCTTATATAAGGTCTACTTAAGAATCTTTTCTCAAATTAAAACTGAGAAATCCTCCTACTTAATTTATCCAATTGTATCTTCCATAATATCTTTTCTTTCTTTTATTATTATATAACTGTCGATGGCATTAGAACTTCAAAATTTTCATTTAGTAACTACAGGCCAATTAATTTTTGTCTCTTTTCATTAGAAAAGGATAGCAGATATAATAACTCCTAAATGTCATACTTTTAAGACTTCACAGTTTTTTTTATCAGCTAAGCATTGCTAGTTAGAAGAGAAAAGAAATTAAAACATGCATCTCCCACCTTTTGGTGGGATATATGATACTACAACTAAGTCAAGTTTCAAGTCACAAAATCTAATCTAACACATCAATCTTCATTGTGCCTAAGTTGAAAAGGATTTAAATGAATTTTTAAAAGTATGATTTACGTACAATTTGAAGAGCCAAAACACTTAGTTTCATTTAACGTATTAGATTCTATAACAAAGTTTATTTTCTATTTACCCAAAAAAAATGTTTATTGTGTACTTTTGAGAGTGATGCACCTAATAAGTAAGCGTTCAGTTAAACTCGGATATTGTCATGTATATATGTGGGTGTATAATGACGTGTATAATGGAAAGTACTGTAATAACTCTATGATGTCTTGATTCTTTTAACTTCAGATGCCTTGCATCCTTCACAATCAGAAAAAAATATTAATCACCATGAAAAATAGTCAAACATTACATACTTTGATATGTATGATTGTCCCAACATGCTTAAGATAATTTTTGGCGCTTCATTAATTGTTGATCATTACAATAAATTAGAAAGGCAAGTGGACAATATGTAATGTAGACTATCCGTATGGCTATATATCGGAAATATGAGCACCTGTTATTCTAGCTAGTAATTAGACAAAGTCCTATCAAATTAAGGTACAAAAGTTTAATTAATTAAGTACATATATATATGGGGAAAAATCATGGAAAACAAACTACTATACAGTTATAAAATAGATCACCATAGAGCTACCTGGCTAGCTAACTTGAGGCTACGTTTCTCATATCATATATTCCTTTTTTCCTGTCCTTCCATAGATTGCAAATTAAAGAGGGAGGAATATCAGAGAGAAATTAAAGGGAAAAAAAGTTTTCTTTTGATGATATCAATATAATAAACCAACTTCCTATGTTATTATTAATATGTGAAGAACTGTATGGAAGTTTAAATGCCTCCAAAGTCTCTAACCGAGAAAGGAGTTTTCTCGGGCATGTTCCCGGCGTGGCGTAGCCCTAGGGTGAGCGACACATCTCCGGCGGTGGTCCCAAATCTAATGAGAGTGGATCCAATGTCAGCATTAGCAGAGGCGGTCCCATAATCTGCTGTAACTAAGCTGCCATGGCGACACGTGTCGTCGGTGGCCATTGATCTGTGTGGGGGCAGGTCCGAGTCGAAAGACTGAGACACGGGTGGCGCCACCTCAGAGACGGTGGCATTGATGGCCGTATTCGGGGTCATCATGGTGGTGGTGGTGGTGGAGGAGCTAGACTGCTTTGCTTGGTTTTCCGAGAAGCCTTGTCTATTGATTGCAACGAGTGAAGGGTCGCTTTCAGTAGCATTGATATCGTATCTTTTGCCTGCTGTTGTTGTTGTTGGTGTCGTTGTTATCGTGGGTGATGGTGGCGCTGTTGCTGTTGATGTCGTTGCTGCTGGTGTGGCAGCTGTGGTTGAGGGCGTTGGAGTTTGTGCTAGGTGGCCACTGTTGCTGTTGCTTTGGTTCCTTTCTCTCTCTTCTGTAGACTCTGCTTCTTTAAGTTCTTGTTGGTACATATCTTCCACCATGGGTTTCCACAACCGAACCCTTGCATTAATGAACCAGTTTGATACCTGAAACAAACACGTTCAAACCACCCAACACCTCAATATACATGGTTGCCATTTATAATTTTGTATATATATCAATCACCGTACTACAAAATTTTAAATGTGACTGAAAAGAAAAAATGAGTTATATCAATCTGTCATATTTAAAGCAATGATTTATCTCATCATAAGTGACCAAACAGGACCAACATATACGTATAAAGAGTATAGTAGAAACTAATATGAATGCAACGACCACACTGGATTAAATTAGATTAATAGTATGTAACATGCACATTAATATTTACCTTCAGTTTTATATTTTCAGGAATATTGAAAGTAAATATATAATTCCCATTTAATCATTCAATAATAATATTATCACAAGAAAAAAGTGGAAACAGAAAAGCTTGCTTTCTTCTGACACGTCTCTTTGTTGTTTGTCCCTCCGTAATAAACCGTGTGATTAGGCACCAAGGTATCTTCTCTAGCTGTGGTGTGACATAGAGGACAGTGAAATGACAGAATTAAAATGATAATGTGATTACATACTCTGACAGACGACACTATTCATCGGCAGTTTCTTCTTCGAAGGGTCAGTGCTACATTTGACCTTATGAATCTAGTCCTTCCCCCTATCACTGCCCATTAGAGGGCGTAGGCATATATGTAAGGCGTGAGAGATTAATAGGCTTTTTGTTAACAACCACCCGGCTCACATAACTACATGTACTCTCATATTATATAGCACGAGAGCTTTTGGATTTTGGTTAATAGACAGTACCCTATTAGTGCAGAATCTGCAGATGTACAAAAAAGATTAGGATGACAAAGGAGAAGAGTACTGGTCAATGAAAATAATCAAGTCCATATTTCTGTTGAGTAAAATATCTTTCTGGGAGGGGCAAAGTTCTGTGCTGTCTAATGTCTCTGACAGTTTTGTGCACAAAAAGAAGACATTAATATTTAAAATAAAACGTGCCAATATCTAGAATTGAGCAAATCTTATCTGTAATATTCTATACCGCCTGATTATATATTTAGCAAAAGAAGAAACTAACGTAGGGAGCTAGCGGACGAAATTGCATGAATACGTAATATGGCATTAGTTGAGAAGATAGAATACATAAACTTAAAAGGAAAATACCCCAAGGAGGAGATTATAAAATCTCCGAAGCACACATTTATTTCCCTTATTTATGGTTCCTATTGTGTAGTTGGGGAAAGCCAATTGATATGAGAGAGAAAAGGAGTGACAGGGAGAGTGAGTGAGATTCAAAAACAGCAAACTTTCGTGTCTCATTGCTTCTGTACTTACCTCTGCTCTTTTAATTTCAGAATTTATGTCATGAAGGAAATTAAAGAATCCGAAGTAAAAGTAAAAGTAAAACTACAAAATAAAATTTGGAGAGAAAAAAAAAATGAGGGAGGAAAAAAACAATAAAACCCACGTTGCCGTTTGTCTTTCTCTTCTATTAGAGCAAGACAGAAGAAACCAGATAAAGAAAACCCAAAACCACGTAAGTTGCATCTGAACTTACTGCTGGTCCCTTCTCTTCCATCCATTTCCATGGTTTTCTTTTTTCTCTGATAGTTGGACCAGTGAATGTGGGCCGTGCGTCTAATTAATTAATCACAGAGGCTAGCTAAAAATTGTCTCTTTCTCTCTCTCTAGCGTCTACTGTATTGTGGAAAGCTAAGAGTGGAGGGGACGAACCTGATTTCTCGATAGCCCAGTCTGTCGTGCCAACAGATGCTTATCTGCATCGCTTGGATACCTGAGAAAGAGACCAGAAAATGACATCAGAGTCCTTGCCTTAACCGTATAAAGAGACACCGAGCTTTCTGTACCCCTAGCTGAGTTTGAAACCTTTCTTTCTTTCCCTTCATGGGCGTGAGAATCTAAGAGAAAGAAAGAAAGATCAATGTCCTAGCTGCTATAGCAGAAGTAAAGTGGATCACTGTACACACTGACCACTGTCTCTACTTTATCCCCTTAATCGGTTAATCTAATTACGTGCTCGTGTTTTTAAGAGAGACGTAGAAAGAGAAAAAGACACCAAGAAATTGTAGTTAATAAAGCAGTGATGCTATATGTATCTTTATACCTTTTCGCTGGCGAGACAATATCCAAGGACACTGCAATATTACTGCATTACTGTTGCTCTAAACGATCATATAATACGGCAAATAAATAATGGCTTTTAGATTCTCTCTTTCCTTCTGCCACTCCTTTCTTTTCTCTTTTTTAATTAACAGAAGCCTACTGCTTTTTCTAGTTAATGATCACAGTATCTATCGGATTGTGTGTTATCCTTTTTATTTTTTTTTGTTGAATTAAATATCATTATGATATGCTATCCCAAGATCTCGGTTAATTCCAGGTGTGACTTATTTATATTATATGTCACTAATAATGAGAGAGAGAGAGAGAGAGGGGGGGGGGGACAGGGAAGGAAAAGCAAGAACGTACGGGTGGAGAAAATGCTCGAAAAGCCAGGCTCTCAAAATGTTGACAGATCGTTCAGGCAAGCCTCTCTGGGGTCTCCAAGCTTCCTGTTCCATCATCCCCATCTGGTGGAAGGCTCTCTGCTGTCTTAGGCTTTGCTCTAGCATCTTAAGCCTTGGGGTCTCTCCCTTGGTCAAACCTGGGGTCCCCGCACCATCTTTCTCTCCCAGCAGTTCACAACTGTGCTTCAGCTGCGCCGAAATCGCATCCTTCAGACACCGGAAGTGTCGAGACATTGCTTTCTGCGCCAGTGCCGTGTATGGAACTGCCGCGCCAAAACCCATCACCAGGTCAAATGAGTTCACTACCATTTGCATTTGTTCGCAGTAGTGGTTGTATCTCCGGTCCACCTTCAAAACCCAAAGAAACTTTTATTGACAAACGTCAAATATTGACAACTCGGTATAGAATGAATGATAATCCAATTATCAATGGTCACGATACAAAATGGTGAAAGAACCATAGCTAATAGCTAGAAGATACAATACATGCATGTGCTCATTTACTCATCCATTGTGCGGTTTGTGAAAAGCTGGGATGAACCAATTTAGTATTGATCAAGGAAAGCAACATTTGTGTCAAATAAAGATGTATCGTTTAATTAAGATATATGGGAATTAACTCATGCAAATAGTGATAAAAGAACGCAGCTACGGAGAGTATAAATGTGTGAATCCAAGGAACAGTGGGGATACATTGAAATAATTAATGGGAATGAAGAAATCCTTGGTTTCTTTTCCTCACTCTTGCCAAATATTATACAATCGACAGGCTTCTGTGCATAGACAAAATTAAAAAAAAAAAAGAAAATATTGAATTCTATCTTTTAAAGAAAAGAAAAAAAAAACCCCTCTGAATCCCTCTCCGGTCAACTGAGATATGATAACAATGGCTTTCAGTGCAATATTACTATGTCGGGTATGGATCTGAAAGGGGGAAGTGGCATTCATAACAGCTTTGGTATACGTAATATATGATGATGGTGAATGGGTATCTTCCTCTTCTATTGGGGTCTATCTCACTAATCAGAAGGAACGTCGCTTCTTGATGGACGTATTCTCCTAATGGGAGCCTCATGGTTTTCACCAAACTATGAAACCCAAAACATTATAAAATCATCCCACCAATCAAATCGGAGTACTAAAAAAATGGGTTTTATTAAAATAAGGAACAAATCCCCACCAACTGAACCAACTGATCCCATGGAATGGAACCCTACTATACCAGCCGTCTGTTTCCTTTCTGGGTTCAATAAATAATTCAAGATACCGGCCGGAGAACTGTGTGTTGTATTATCCTATCCCTGTTGCTAATTAGAAAAAAAAGTTAATGTATATATTACTCTTAATGGACTAAATAAATAAGAAGAAAAAGATAATGGGGAACCTTGACCCTTGATGGATGAGAGAGGGTGAGAGGAGAACAGAAAGAAAGAGAAAGAGAGATTACATGCCTCGTCAAGCATGGATAGAAGTTTGACCTTCCTCCTCTGATGCTCAATCCTATCAGCCGCGGACAAGGGAGGAGGATCTTTTGATGAAGATGAAGAAGCACCAGCGGCACCGCCACCGCCACCGGGATTGGAATTAGGGTTTGAGTTCTGCCTACTAAACTTGTTCTTCTTTAACTGACCCCTCCCAACACTGCAGAACTCTTGGAGTAATTCTTGAGCAGCCTTCACATACTTGGAATTTCTCAGCACATTTACTACACCTAAGGATGACCCAAACCCAACATGTCCCTGGTGGTTCTGTCCCATGGCCCCTTGTAAATGCAATGCCTGGTGATAACTACCCAGATTCTTGTACGGATACTGAGCTGATGAAGACGGACCTCCGGCTGCTCCTTGATTGAAATATAGAAACCCACTATCCCCCATCCTCAATTCCTCCGCTTTCGCCGCTTCCAAGTGCTGCAACGAAGAGGACAATGATAACGAAAGACCTTGGCCTTCCACAACACCTCCAATTTCTGCTGGGTTGTTGTTAAGCTGGGGACCAGTGGTGCCTCCTTCTTGAGCACTGTCAGGAACCCATGTGAATTGCCCAAAAGTCCCTCCTGCTCCTGAACCGGTGAACCCTTGTAGGGAATTAGTGGAAGGGTTGGGAAGCAACATGTGCAGTGTTGAAGAAGATGCAGGAGTGGGGTGATTATGAGGCGGGGAAGGCGATCTTGTTTGTGGGTTCATGAGAAAAAGCTGCATGGCAGCCGCTGAGTCTGCATTAATACTTGAAATCTGATTATGATGATGGTGGTGGGGGTGGTTGTGGTGATGCTGAACTATACTGGCACGGCTATTCACACTGTTCTGATTCTTTGAATCTCCCAACGGTCCCAACCCAGTTATCATCCCTTGTCTGCTTCCGTACCACTCGCTGCCCACTGCTTGTGGCCTGGAGGGCCGATACGTCGCCGTCATAGGCTGCTGTTCGAACAATTCAGCGGCGGTGGCGCCGGCGGGAGGGAAATTAAACATCTCTGACAGCATCCCTGCGGTTTCATACACGGGAAGGCCTCCCGATTCCTCTTCCTCTATGCCGACTAATGGCGGAGGTGGTGGCTCGAAGCCTTGCAACCTCACCTTGTCCCTCCGGATCTGCTGGGCTAAGTGTTGCTGCTGCTGCTGTGGATGGTGTTCTTGGTGAGTTACGGTCGATCTCTCGAACCCATTCGAGAAGCTGAAGATTCCTTGTTGATAATCCTGGGACATAGAATTGGAAGAATCAGGCTTGTCGAAGATCGAAAAGGAATGGTGGGTCGTCTTTGAGTGAGAGAGAATGGATGGAAGTGGCGGCGTTGCTATTCCCATATTAAAATCTTGCTCATCTTCATCATCTCCTTTTTCTCTGGCAGCAACCACTGCCCCCTCACCTTGTTACCACTGTCCACTGTCCAATAATTGAGTTGATCAGTAATAAGGATCAGCGCCAGAATAAGTAAATCCAACAAACACTAAGCATCATCTAATTGAAGTCAAATTATATGTGGCGCAAGCAAGAGGTAGATATCTTGTGGAAACTACAGAAAGAAATAGAAAAAAGAGAGAGACGACAAATAGAGTGAGTGATCGAGAGAGAAAGATATAGAATGAATAAACAGCCTCGCCCCCGCCCTCTCCCTTTCTTCTCACCTAACTGTTAAATTTTCCTTTTATCATTTTCAGCTTTGTTCATCACATCATGTATATATATATGCACACATATATGTACCTCTTAGAGTTGCTGAGAATGAAAGGATGTAAAACTCTCAGGCATCGTTTTCCCTTCCGTGGTATGGTATTGAAAGCTTCTTCAATTCCTTCTCTCTCCCTCGCGCGCGCGCGCACACACACACTCTCTCTCTGTCTGTGTTGTCGCCTGTCGTCTCTTTCTTTCTCTCTCTCTCCTTTTCTTTCTCCTTGTTGCTCTTCGCAGTAAGTGTTTTTGTAATCACCTTCTGGAAAAAGAAAGTGGAAGTTGCATACAATATAAAATTAAAAATGGAGGCTTGGAGTTGGAGGGGGCTGATATGATATCTGTCTCAACTCTCAAATAAACAGAGACTGTGAGAAGAGAGAGGAAAGGGAAGCGGTCGCTATTCTTCCTCTTCTTCGGTCTTCACTCCTCCTTTAGTTTTTTTCCCCACCAATAATGTCTTTCTATATATTGTTTTTCTTTATATATTCTCCAATTTGACAACAAATTAATATATATGGTAATAAATTCTACGCAAAAGAAAATATTCATATTTCCTAGCCTGGAATGACGAGAATGACCTTATCTAGCCTAGACAACAAAATTTAGGAACATAATTGTTGCAATTACAAGTCAAGGGAAAGGAATCCAAAATGACGTTTTCGGCAAAATGATAATCACAATGAATTTAACAGATTTTTAATTTAATAAGGGATTGATTAGTTTTATCTGGATTTCTGGTGCAAGGAAATGACCATAATGGCATCAGCAAGTGTTGCTTTTATTGTCATTTGAATACGTCCTTTGGAAACCAACGAAAACTACGGAATAAAATAAAGATAAGGTGAGTATAAAGTCATCTCAATGATCCAAACTACCATCTTTTTTTATATGTTCGAATGACCATAATGCCCCGGATAATCATTGCAGATGTCGCCGAGGCCCTTTAGTTGGTGAGGTCATTACGGTCATCCGGGGCGCTACAAAAATTCATTAATAGGCCAAGTGAAGTAAGTGAGGGAAAGAGAGAATTTAGAAATGAGGAAGGCTGATGGCACGTGTGAGTGGATGGGCAAAACAGACAAGTTAGGTTTGTGTGGGAGATATAGGGTCTGAAAAGCACCCATAACCGCTTTAAGGTTTGGCACTGTCACCGCGGCCATGTTCATTTTCCCTTTTGGTGTACCCTTTTATTTTTACAGGTGTTTTCTATGTTTCGCCTTCTTTCACTTGCATTTAATTATCACTCGTAGCTCTTCTTTTTTCTGTCAAAAAAGATGGTGTCAAGTGTTAAGTAACTTGAACTTCTAATCATCATTGTCATATATAATAATGCTTCAAGACCCATGAAAAGACATGGATCATAATTTTCACTGAATTATACCTAGTTACCGATTAAATGGAGGATGGCTGACACTTACCTTTTCCTTTTCCCACTGCCAAAGTGCCTATTAATAATATATATGATATTAGCAATTGTGCCCTGTTTGAGTTTTAATTTTCGTATTCAAAAAGTTTGCTGTAATAAGGAGCACCGGCCAGTTTGTGATATGTTAGCATATGTCTCCATTAGCTTCAAAAAAAGTTTTTTTCCAGAATCTTTTCGTAGAGTGAGAAAAGATAACATTGTCAAATATTAATATACCGACAACATTTGTGGTGGTTTATTTTTCAATGAAATCAGAAATTGTAATAAAATTTTCTAATTAATAAAGAAAGGCCTACAGATTTTTCCCTCATAGCAAAAAAAGAAAACAGTATTCATATATACTATTATTTTGAATTCATATGTGCCCCAATAATGTTGCTTTTATATCTAATTTATTGCAACCTATAGCTAGCTTTCTTCTTCTTTTATATATATATGTTCCAAGCATGTATTTGAGTATGTACAAGCTCAAGTTTGACTTTTGCAAACGCTGTAATATTGATATACACTCCTTTGGAGGTAGTTAGCAGCCCCACCCCATCGAAAAGAAAAAGAAAACAAAAATAATAGATTAACAACTTCCATCAATTTTATATAGTAACGTCTCCAACTATTTTGAAAAATAAAGAAGTAAAAAAGATTAATACCCCCCTCTCTCCCTCTACAAAAATCAATTTGTTCATGTTTTTCTGCCAAAGTATTGTAAGAAGGACTTTGTTTGAAATATATATATATATATATATATATATATATATATATATATATATATATATATATATATATATTCTTTCCAAGGTGATGGTTGATATTTATTTTAATATTTTATTGAAAGACATGTTTCCATGTTGGTGCCAAAGGAGAGGACTTATCAATTTTCTTTTAATAGTAAGCAGTTAGGGTGCATGCATGTGCTATTTTGCATGTGAAAATATGGTGATGTCGCCATCCAAAATTCGCTTAAGCTCATACAGAAGTTCGCCCACCGGTTGCTAACCAGATCTCCATTTTTCGTTTCACAAAGCTGGGAGCACCGTTCATAAATAATTTTTATAGTATCTGGTCATCTTTCTTAGCTTAAAGTTGAAGTTATAGAGACATAAAGAAGCAGAAGTAAACATAGATATATATATCTTCAACTAAACACACTAACAGGCATAAATTAACTCAACCCTTTTCTATATTTAGTGTAAGTTTGGTATGAGAGTAAAAATAAAAATAAAATTTTTATGGATGAATTTTATATAAAAAATTATATACAAAACTTATCCATGAAAAATGTATCCCTATTTTTATTAACATACCAAATATGCAATTAGAGTGGTATGATACTACAACCCATCAGTAAATAAATTTTTTCAAATAAAATCTTTCTCTAGCTAGCATTTCGACTGTTGCAATTAACCGTGCAAGACAAAATCCCGTATACTAAACGTCTTTATTTCGAAAATAAATTATTAGTGTGCTTGCTATATGGGGGTGTATTGTGTGTGGTCTTCAATATGGATTATATTTTCTAATCTTGCTCCAGATCACCAATACGACTTGTTGCGTACAAGAAGATTTTAAAGACCTAATTAAAAAATTAATATGGTAGAAAATTCATAGGAGACGAGCCAAGAATTAATATATATGTTATTACAAGGAAGAAGAAAATTGCATGCTCTGAATATTTTTTTTCCTAACAAACACGGATATTTATATCAATTAAATTAAAGTCATTGGCGTGTACAAACAACCTTAAATATAAGTGTAGATTTCCACAAGAATACATATCTAGCTCAGATTACTTATATCATAGATAGTACAAATAAATATATAAAAATCACCAATTCTCTATCCTTTGGTATAAATAACTATGGTTAGCATTAATCAAACCTAGTTGATAATTAGAAAAAAGATTCATTACAAGAATGGTTCCGCTGGAAGGTTCATTAATTATAAATATGTATACCAATAATAATAGACGTTTCTTTGGTTCCTTGAAACGCAAGTAGGATTATGAAATACGAAAATGGAAGAAAGAAAGTGGGAATGGTCTTGCTTGAAATGCAACTAGCTATACCTAGCTCTGCAATCTTAAGACTCCAATTTGCTACTCATTACTCAAACACTCAATTGAGAGAGGGAAACGAAACACTTTGCTTTTCTTTTTCCAACTGCAAACAGGAAGGACAATTGACAGCCCAACTTTCTTCTTCTTCTACCCTCTGTATGCTTATGTTTTGCTATTCTCTCAACTGTCGTCTTTCTGGTGATGTCACGTGAATCCCACACTCCCCTCACACGTACGCTTGTTCCTTTGCAACGGGGGCCACTTCAGCATTGCCATAACCTAATTATCCCCCTATATCCTCCACTCACGTCTCAAAGTCGGCTACGCTCGTGTCTTTAAATTATGCATGTTAGTATCAGCTAAACATTTATTTTGTCCTAGCTCCCTCCCACTTTTTTAAGTTTGATTACTTTTATATGCAATAAACATTTTTAAAGTTCACGTTCTGAGTTGCAAGTGCCGCACTGCTTTGGGAAAGTTAGAAGGAACAGGAGCCACCCCTTTGTTTTAGGTGGTTACACTTTTTAAAGTCTAAAGGCCACATTAACATTGGCTCTAGCTTTTTCCTTTTTGGCATCACTATGTGATTTTGTTTCAAGCAACAAGCAAACCTCACCGTCCCAACACCTTTTTTCACCTCACACACGCACGCATCCCCCTAGGGACACACATTGAAGCATAACATCAAACACCTAAGATGGTTTTTTTTTTTTTTGGATGGAGATAAGCCGGCATGGCAGCATCAATCACTTGACATACATATATCATGAAATGCATACAGTACCGGTGTCATTACCATGTTCTCTTATTTAAATCTTTTAGCTACTTAGATATTGTAAAATATGTACGTGGGACCAAAAGCTGATGTTTGCTCAATTTCAAGCACATTCTGATGGCACTGTCTTTTAATTACGCAGCACAAGCTTGATCGCTTTGTTTATGTTTGGATGATAGCAACGGATATATGAGAAATTGAGTATCTTGCACACGTCAGTAGTGATAATTATTGGGGAAGTTTGATGGCGGCTTCGCTTTATGATTTGTCAAATTGCTAGTGAGGTACATCTTTTAATTCCAAGCCCACATTTTCTTTTAGACTGCATGATGTGCATCAAATTAACTAGATGGTCTTGCTAGAAAGCCTGCATGTTCATCATCAACTTCATTTGATGACAAATTATTGATTGTTGTTGCTACACGTTGTGACTAATTTTGCCGCATCTTGCAACCTGACTAGTGTCTTACCACTTCTTCATTCTTTTTTGCCCCCCAAGAAATATATATGTTGTTAAGTTATTGCTTGCTTTCCAAGGTGTTAATTGCAACTGCACGCTAATTAAGGGCAAGCGCAAGAAAGAAACTGCATCTGCAATTAAATTAATTGGGAATGAGGAAAATTCGTTTTAAGCAATCGATCTGTGTGCTGGATTCTTAACTTTTATGGGTGTAGGGTAAATGTTAACTTTGTTAATTAATCAGTATAGCATTTGTGTACCTTTCTTATTAAAAAAAAACTAATTAAGAAAGTGTATGCATCCGTTTAAGAATATATGTTTTATACAATAATATATGCATCGTATCAGCTATGACTTTCAATGGCTACAAGCCTGTTTAATTTCTTCTTTTAATCAACAAGTAATACTGCAAAAGGTAAATGGTCCAGAATCTGTAGCCATCATTTTATATACGACCCTATCATACTAGTTTCCTTTAATATAATAGTCCTAATCCCTTGCATATGTGTGCAGTTGTACCGTCGTCGTACGATAAGATCATGTCACTAATTTGCTGGCAAGATTTAGCTATTAGACAGAGAAGCCCCAAGATAGGTCCCCTCACCCTCAGCCTCAAGATAAAACACTCAACACTCAACACTCAACATGCATGTGGAAGATATTTGGAGCTGTAACTAATTAATGAATATAGTTCGAAATATCTTTGTAAATTGTAAGCATAGAGATAGAGTAGATGCGGAGTCTCTCATATATCACTGCCTATACATACACTCTCCACCTTTTTTGGTGTCAAACAACTGATGCTACGTACTTTTCCCCCTCTGTTCAATTAATTTACAGCTTAGATGAACCTTTTCTGTTTGCCTGCTTCCACTGTACTAATCAATGCCACCAATTATTTCCCACCACGTGAAAAGGGCGATAGAGAAAGGGAAGGGGGGTGTTGTGGTTTTGGGTGCAGCAAAATGTGGGTAGTGACGGAATCATGAATGTTGAGAAACAAGATAAACAATGAGGGGGGGGGGGGGGGGTGCATGCATTTAATTAAAAAAGACAATGATGATGTTGTTTGAGACTTAAAAGCTAGCCAGCTAGCTAGTGTGGTGCCTGTCGTGCCACTATTCTACAATTACAATGGGCTGGTGCGTTACATGTTTCGGATTGTTCGCGATGTTGATGGTAGCTGCTAGATATCCAGTATATTTTAAGAGGGGCAGAAGTTTACACTTTAGCTGCTCCGGAAGGTTTTACTCCAGATTCTAATAATGGCTCTCTGGCTTGTTTTCAAGTCACGTTGACTGAATTAAATAAACACAGAACAACTTAACTATGGCGTACGATTCTTTTGGAGTACACACGTTCTGCCGCCTTTTCTGCTTCCAGGATCAATTAAATGTTGTCCTCAAAGTTTAAAGCCACAAGCATGCTTGTAAACAGTAGTATATATATATATATACCAACCATGTAAAGACTCACAAGATTAATCCAATTATGACATGCAATGACCAATATTTTATTATTACATTAAATATTCTTTCTACTTTCTTTTTCTTTTTACCTTTCCCCCACCCTTTTTCTCCTTTTTTATCCTGTGCCAGTATATATATATATGAACTTCAAAGCTAGATGGGATTTTGAGTCCCACTGCCAAGTTCATACGAACTGTCATCTCTATGCATGTTCATAACTGAGATGTGTCACTATTTGTTGGAAAAAAGATGTTGTCTATCGCTGTTTTGTCATGGCAAATTGCAAGCATAGATGGCGACTTTACGGGCCCAACCAGTGTGTGTTCAGATCTGCAATCACAACAATAACTATCCTTTAATTAATTTCTTGTGCTCCCCTCTTGCTTTCAAGCTAGCCGGAGTTTTAGTACGAATTGCTCGCGTCAATTTTGTTATTTAGTAGTGATTGTTGCTGAACTTTAATGATTAATTATTGCACTTTGTGCTTGCACTTCCAATTTTTATACCGTCGAAGGGTACGCTACATTTTCATTGTCTCCTTACATTTTGCAACATAAATAGCAGCTTGATTTTCCACATGATTCATTTGCAGATCGATACTCAAAATTTTCCATGACCTCTTGCCAACTGAAGGTCAGATCGTGGAGAATTTCTGGGTTTTAGTGCCTTGACTAGATACTGCCATATCATGATGGCAACACATAAAACTATTACTATGGGTTTGTTTTTTATTTTGGTCTTTTTGGCTGATCATTCAATCGCAGTGATGTCATTTTAATGAACATCTCTTATTCCATGGTATGGTGTATTTTTCTAGGCCTTCAACTTTTTAATTCTGAATCTTGAATTTTGATAGGCTACATTACACTTCGAATCCTTTGAAAATACAAAAATTTTTGAAATACATTTTTAAAAAAAAAAATTGGATACTAATTTTTTAGATTCCACAAAATAACTTTAAAGTTGAGAACAGTAATATATATAATGAAAGAGTTTTACACCATTGTTTAACAATATCGTCTTATTTCTTTAAAAAATTATTAAGAATTATCGCAATCATTTTTCACTTTCTAATTTATTAGTGTGTAATTTTAATGTAAGACCACATCAAATTTAAACTCACAACTTCATGAAAGTACTTTAACGACGCGGTGGAAGAGACAGAGAATGTATTGAGAACAAAAGGTACAATAGAAAAGAAAGACACTAGTTAGTTATTGTTTTGTCCAAAGAGTAGATGTATCGAGTGGAACATTACAGCAATTAAGAAAATTACTAGTGACAGGGACAGCGTTCTTCTTTTTCCAACAATTCTTGAATGTTTGAATATTAAAAAAAAAGTATACCTTCACGTTTCTTCATTAAAAGAGCAAAACTTTCCTGTATCATCTATGTCGTCTAATAGTTATCAGTCTTCAACCTTTCAATTTCCAATTTAATATTATTTTCCCCTCTCTTAATCTTAAAAATTATAAAGAAAATAAGCGTGCGTGCGGGGCCAAATTGAAGCATCAGCTTTTATTTTATTGATATCCTTATCTTTTAATTAATATATTATTATCCTATGATAGAAGACATAACTTACAGTTCTTTCCAATTTCGACCTATTTAAATTATTATTAGATATTTAGATCCCAAAATGTTCACTTTCAACAAAAATACTCTCAAGAATTGGGGAAAGTTACTACCATAAATTTTCTTTTCTTTTTCTTGTATTAAGATTAAGATGTTGAAGGAGGTTTTGGCTGCATATTTTCTCTGAGAATCATCATTTGACGGTGGCAAGATTTAAGTTTGTTGCCATTGTTGCGATGTTCTCGTGTGTTTCCAATGAAAAAGCATATTTTATCAGAATTTAAAGAATTATGGTGAAATCAAATATAATCTTGATCAATTATTGAAGGGATTTGAATTCGAAATTGAAGAGAAATGTTGTGAATTACTAAGATAAAATAAGCCATTATATCCTCCGATTTTCTTGTGGCTGGGAAAGTTTTCCAATGTTAAAAGTTATTGGTTATTGTCTTATTGATGAGAGCACTTTCTCTTTCACGTAACTGGGCTCATATTATAAATAAGACTTTGTGTACTGTAGTAAAAAAAAAAAACCACAATTAAAGAGAGTTGCCTGTGCCTATTGGGTGGTCAAGTGACTAAAAGGGTCTGAAGGGCCGAATCATGTTATTGTGTTGCCCAACAACTAGTTCAAGCATAATGTGGAGGTTGTATGTGTTGCCCAACAATTGGTTTGAGGATAGTGTAGAGGTCAAGGTTTCAGGATTTGTGAAAATGACAGTTTTATCCGTTTAAAAGTTGTTATATACGTAAAAAATTATTGTAACGTTGTTAGTAAAATATTTTTTATCTCTTAAAAGAGACATGAACTTAGGTCAAATAAGTCGAATTACGTTAAATATTATATTTTTATTTTTATTTTTCTTGTATGCATGTTAGTTCAATCCGCTACTTAACACACAATACTTACACAAGTAAAAGTGCTTGAAATGAAGTCATCAATCAAGACAAAAATTATTTGAAATTTTGTGGGGGAAAGAGTAAAACAAGGAGAGAGAATGACATAGTATGCACTTAAATTTAATTTTATAAATTTGATTTTATTTAAAAATAAATTTGATTGAAATAATTTATGTTTAAAAAAAAAGTTCAATATGTACTAGCAAGAATAATCATTTTAAACCAAATAGACTTTTGAGGTAGAAATCATATTCAAGAAATGGAACAAATGCCAAACAAACAAGATAAATAATAGACAAAAACTCATTTGAGTCTTTAAATGACCATTGAATTTTTATATGTAAACCTTAAGACATTAGATCTGAATCCTTCCACTTCTATAGTTCTTACTTTATTTATTTTTATTCTATGTAGGACTTTTTTGGGTCACACTTGAAGTTCCAACAATTTAATCTATCTGTTATCATTTTGTATTTAAATTTATTTAATTTAATAATTAATTAATAAAATTGTTTATTAATAAGTAGAGAACATACTGAAGAAGTAGCCCTTTTAAGTATGATACTTTTTAATAAATAAATATATGGAGGGACAGAACAAATCAATAAACACTCTCATTCTCAACACAAAATATCACTGCTGGCTTATGAGCAGCAAAGTAGTACAAAGTGGCGATGGCATGTCATTGGCAAATCATGTTATTTATTAATGTCAAGCAGCACAGAAAAAAATCGATATTTAATTGCTGTGAATTTTGATGCCCATTCGGCTTGCAATAGAATGCAATCAATCATAAAAAAAATTTGAAAAAAAAAAGGAGGGAGAGAAGAAAGGAAAAAGAGAGTAAATCAAGAAAGGAAAATTACAAAAGGAAAAGAAAGGGGGGATGTACGAAAACAAATTGATGTACGAGGAAGCGTCAACGCTAATTTGTAACTGTCTCTTTTGCCCAATGGAGATGGAAAAGGAAGTTATGCAAAGCAAAAGGTAGAGCACGACAAAAGAAAACTCATCACTAGTCTCCACCTTCTCTCCATTTCAAACTTCACAGCCTCAGAAATGATGGCCCTCTCTCTCTCCCCCACCTTGCCTTTCCTTTTCTAGGTGCTTTCCCTTTTTCTCCTTGCTTTTGGGCACACTTTCATTTACATGGCCTTGTTTGTTTTGGAGGCGTGACCACAACCTCACTTCACTTGCTGCGCTTTGTTCACAAGCCTTTCGAGTTTTGGCCTTAACATGTACTTACTAATGCCAACTTTTGCACCTGGCCTGGCCATTCGTATGTGCCCTTTTTATGTCCAACTCCCTTTCTTTCATTTTTGGTCTTTGTAATTATTGTATTACTGAATCAATCACTAAGAAGAGGAAGAAATGAATTATTATCGACTATCAAAAGGAGCTGGTACACATCTACATTTGGAAGAGTCCAGTGTTACCATCAGCCAAGCTACGTATTGGTTAACCAAGGTCCAACTCGAAGAACAATCTGATTCTGATCCATTAATAAATGGATGCAGATTCCTCATGTCTAACAGAGTTAAGTTAATTAAGACCCACGGGACGGGTACGTAACCAAATTAAATTTGAGACAAACGATGGTTTACTTAAATATCAACGAGATAATTGGAAACTTAGTTAAACCGGCGCGCCCAAGTACTTTTGGTTATTCTTCCTTCGTACTATGATAAGATAAAAAGATATTAATTGGCTCTATCATATCAGAGATTTTTATTCTTTTATTTTGAAGGTACATTTCTCTTTTAATACGTCCGATTCTGTCTTATTTCTACTATATAAGCTTTTAGAGAAGAAGACTGTCGCTGATTTTGTTTTATTTAATACTAGTATCAAATCTCTCCCTTTTCCCTTTGTCATGGACTCGTGCTCATTTACCTTTCTTAATTGTTTTTTTTTTCACTACACTTCCTTTATTTCTCGGTCAAATTCATGCCTAGTGCAAAAAAGATTTTGTATAATATGTGAGGTGTGGTTAGAAGAAATTTTTAGGGAAGCATATATGTGTTTATGTAGATACTCAAATAAACATTAGACATGCATAATAAACTTTTTATATAGATGTTTATTTATAAAATATGACCCATAAGACTTTATACATATTTAATATTGATTTAAGTGTTTATATAAGTACATGTCGATCTTAGAATTTCTCGTGTGTTTAGACTTATTCTTATAAGAATTTGAATATTATTTTTATCAATTCTTAAAGTCAAACAATAAGAAATTTTATTGTGCATTTCCTAATTCGAGTTTGGATGACTTATCTTTAATTGGATCAAAAAGGTAAATTAGTTAATTAAGCGTGTATAAGCTAGTCTGAACACTACTTGAACACAATATTAAAAAAATAATTAACCTAGCTAAGGTTATCTTATGATCTTTCTATCTAACCAAATATGAAAATTAGGAACTTTTTTTTTTTTTTACTTTTTACTTTTGGTTATCTGAATAAGTTCTGAACCTAACCCTATGTTAGAGTGTGACAAAAGGATCATTTTAGCAATTTGAATACGCTTAGAACACCTTTCTTTTTTCTTTTTTTTTTGGTAGTTAAGCTAGCTAGAAACTTATCAAAGTTTATCGCTACATAATGGGGATTAAACAAAACAGCTGCTTTCAAAATCATATATTGCGAATTCTTAACGTCATTTATAAACCTACCTACAACACGTTGTAAAGATTGATATTTATGTACTGCTGAATGCTATCTTTTTTTTTTCTTTTTATAATTTTCCAGCTTAATTGGAATATGAAGAATCATAGCACTATTATTTCCTAAATATTGATTTTTTTTTGTTTGCTAAGATTATCTACTTACTTGTTAAAACTTACATGGTGGGATACAATTATTGTCTTTAAATAATAGGGCAAACTCTTACCTACTGATGTTAAGGCCTAACCAACCATTTCCCTCAAATGAGGTACCTCTAGATACTCCATGATGTTAAGCAACCAAGACCAGGCTTACTTTTTGCTTTAAAATTAAGCCTCGTGGCTCTCTCGCACCACCAAACCCTAGTTTATTCTTAAAAAATTTGGTTCCCTCTCCCCATTGGTGCAAAAGGTTGAAAACTATTTAGGTCGAGACGTATATAGTGAGAAAATCTCAAAATCATAAAATAATGCCAAAACGTTGTCAATATATTTAAACTAGGTGCTGTTCATGTCACGAACAGAGTCGTTCAAGACTTGTGTTTATTTTAGAGAAAGAAACAATTAAGTTATGGTATTTGGAGGAACAAGTAAGCAAATACAAGAGATGCTTCTCCACCGGTACAGGTGTGGGAGATAATAGTCGACTTTTATAGTCAAAGATATTAAAATTACATATATCCGTATTAGATTTCATTTTAGGTTATTTTATATTAAACAAACACAATTAACTAATGAGCCTTACTACGGACCAAGTAAAATAATTTGATTATGAAAAGGTTGATTGATTATAATATTGCAGATGTGGACAATAATCGAAGGTCGCTTTTTCTACTTTTCCGTGGCTCGTCACTAGATGAAGAAATTGGGTTATTATGTGTCTCACTTTGTGTCCAAGTTGAGACAAACCAATTAAATTGGAAGAAAATTGAGGGAGGGATCAGGGGGGTTTCATATAATTAATTACCAACTAATGAAGCATGTTTTGTCTTACAAGGGCATACCCTTGAATAGCTTCTGCTGGCTATCAATAATTAATATAATCTATGAAGCTCTAGATGTAACTATCTTGCATGAGATAACTAAGCCCGAAGGAAAATGCCAAAAGTTCATTTTGAAGCTTTTGACAGTAATTCCTGTACAGAAATATAGGGCACTCTAAGATTATACCCATATATATATCTAATTAGGCAATTAGAGCCACCACGTAGATACCATGCCTGTATCTTAATCTGATGGGTTGTTGTTATTGGTACTGGAGAAGCAAACAGCTATGTCCTTCTCAGGAGGGTCACTTTCTCTTAGATGATTACATTAACTAAGGGACCAACATTCTCTCATGGGATGGCTCCACCCTTTTCGAGATATATAATTTCACCCCATATCCTTCTTCTACCAATCTCCCCCCTAACACTTTTTTTTTTTTCTCACCTTTAGTTTAACCCTTTCTTTATCTTGTCCATTTGAATTTTCGAATATGATGATATGGAGTTTGTTACCAAAAGCAAGAAGATCAAATGAATTAAAAAGAAAAAGAAAAAAAGAAAGATGAAAGAAAAGCATTTAAAATTATGGGTGTGGTGCAGCATTGAGCTTGGGAGGTCTTTTAATTTAGGCATGGCCCCAATGGAAAAGGACATGAAATTATTGAAAGCATAGCACTTCTGATAACAAACTGGGTGTGCTACTATATGAAAGAGTATGTCTATGAGGTGGTCCTCTACTCGATCGTAGAAGGGGGTCCAGGTGGTGCGGCCGCCGGCAGGGGTGCCCACAGCCACGTGGGGAGCTGTGGTCCAAAGGGGCTGAGCAGCGTTCGCGCCGCGACACATGTCGCGAAAAGAGAGGTGACAGGCTGTTTTGCATGAAGCATGGGATGATAGAATGAGATGATTTTTTTTTTTTTGTAGTGTCATCCCTCATCAGTTATGTAATGTAAAAAAGTTTGTAGGGGTCGGGGGAGTGTGTGGTGCAGCTTTGCGAGGTGCGTCTCATTCTCAGCATTTGAAGTCAAGATTAGAAGAGTCTATGGCCAGTTGCAAGTTTAGTATATATCACTTTCCTCTTGGTGTTTATGGATGGAGCTATATATGTGGAGATATCTTTGGGTCCGATTGGTTCCTACAACTTGTTTTGACTCCCTCCTGCTGCAGGCACAGAACTCTTCTTCTCAACTCTTGCATGACATGATACCACATAATCCTTCGTAATTGGTATTAATAACTAAGTGAAGGAGGATGCTTGTTCAACGGTTTCACCCAAAATGAGTACCCTTTGACTTCTTACGCGTGTACTTTTGCTACATCAGCAATATATTGGAAATTGATCCTTGTTTGCTTGATTAAGGGCTAGGAATTTTTACCAAATGGGTAACCTCGCCACGCCTCCTATTTTGCGGGGTTCGCTTTTGAAAAAATTCAAAGGCAAAGTTTGAATAAGGTACAGAACTCCCATTCAAGTCTCTACCCCCACTGTTCAAATCTCCCGTATATATTATCCCTATTCGGTGAGGGACCCAAGCTAGCTCCATTTTGGAGCCATCTTAATTTGGCCATGCCTTTTTAGACTATCAAATTAAAGTTTACGTTGAAGTTAAGATAAATAATTAATTTTTTATAATTTTTTTTAATTTAAATTTTATTTCTTATATTTTTTTAGAGTATCAGTTTTTATAATTTTATTCATTTAAATTTTGATATCTTAATAATTAAAAATTATAAAAATTAATTATTTATATAAAATAAAAATCAATACTTTAATAAATAAATTATAAAGATAAAAATTTAAATGAGTAGAAAATATAAAAACCTGCTGATAATACTTTAATAATAGGAATCAATATCGAAATAAATGAAATTATAAATAACAGTATTCTAAAAAAATTATAGGAACTAAAATTAAAATCGATCAGGTAAAATTATAAAAATTTATTATTTATTTTAACCTTACTTTATATCATCATTAACTCGATAATAACTTGTTGCAAATTCACGTACACAAACAGCTTCACAACTATTATATATAATAAAGCGAAACAAAATACTAAGTACATGTAAGTTGGTCAAAGATATCTTCTAACCACAAAATAAACATGACAATAGCCTACAGAGTTTCTCACTTTTGTTAATGTGGATAAAGTTTATGATGTAAAAAGTCATTGTATATGTTGAGACACACACCTGCGTGGGTAAATAAAGACGTGAAATTCGCAACAATCAAGTGATACGATAAGTGGACAAATTTATAAATTGATAGTTGTAAATTCAATTTCTATTCTCAATCATTTATCACCCGAAAGTCTACCCGAATCCTAGACTGAAACTCATTTCTTTCAACCTAAATTTCATCTATAAAAAAATAAAATAAAATAAAGACGTGGAGATGCCAGGTAATGAATTTCCTGCCCTCAATCGTAGTACTAGCTGAATGGGATCAAGCTTTGTGATCAGATATAAGATATTATTTTCTTTTATTTCCTTGAAGATAGTGATCAAAATTCTATTTGGGGCGAAAGAAAGCACCTACCTATGTATATTGGGCCTGTAGCCTTTCTCTTCTTTATTTTTTTAAGATCTGGGTCTTCAAACGAGTGGGATCTAATGGCAAATAAAAAGCGCGGCATCAGATATTGGCTTTGTAACCCAAACTTAGTTAAGGTCCAGAACCCACTTGGACTAAAGACTTTGTCCATGTACTTTGCCCATTAATGTGCTTGCAGCCAAATGAGGTCTATCTATATCACTAAGTGGGTTCTGGCCCTTAACTAGGCTTGCGCTTCAAAGGCCTGTGACACACGCCCACCATTTTTTTTTGTTTTTTTTCTTGGGTCATCCACAGTTGAGGTTTGCTGTAACATTTTCGGTTTGCGTGTGTAGGCCGTCCCATGGATTAGCAATGTGGCCGCTATGCTGTATCTTTGGGCTCTCTGTTATTTGGTATGGGCCTTGTCGCCAATCAATGTTTCTCTTGGATGACCAAAAACAAAAGTCACAAATACAGACTATAGTAATGGCCCAAAAAAACATATTGACTATCAAGGGGATCCTTTATCTTGTTGGACATCCCTATTCAAAACCCTCACCATTCTCAAATAAAATTAAAACAAACAATCAAATTTAAATTGAAAATATGACGAAAAAGAATAAAAATAAATAAAAATCAAAAAATAAAAATAAAAATTATAATATAATTAATTGTACCATTTAGAGTCTGCGTTAAAAAGAAAAAAAGAGCGTAGCTCACTTTTTGATGTGACTGTATTCTCTTATCCTCCTTCCCTATTAGTAGTACTAAGGTCCCAAATGTCTCTTGTGAACTTGTATTAACATCTTATACCATCTTTATAACTCAAAACTTAAAAATAAAATCTAAGGAACAGGAATAGGAAAACTATAAATCATGAAAAAAAAAGAAAAGAAAATCTATAATACAATTAAGTGCACTACTTGGTGGAATTGATATTCCTTGTGATGCGACGTGTGATTTTAATTAACTAGCTAAATTCAATATTTTGTTGACTAATTATTTCAACTAATTAATACAAGTAGTTAATTAAACTCGTACGTATTTGGATAAGTTATAGATGACACCAATATCACAAAAATAAAAACTTGTGCTGTAAATTCAAAATTCTAAAATAAATTCTTCAGAATCCAATCCAAAGAAACATAATCTAATGCCAATTCTTTTTCAATCAATTAATTTACATGGCAAAAGACAAGACTTAAAAAAGAGTACAATAAAATAGAATTCGGGAAATCATGTATGATGCGGAATCTACGTGTATAATTATGAAACCGGAAAGATTGAAAAACGTTTGCTGAGGTGATAAACGTTATAGTTAGAGCCATCACAGTGAAGGAATCTCGATACACATTAAAGATTGGGGACTAAGATGATGATTTGTCCTTGAGATGAGTACGTTTGGCCTTATTCTTCTGCTTCAACTTCTTCATGGTAGTGAGCCACTTGTTAATTTTTTGCTTCATACACTCTTTCTCTTCTTTCTGCTTAAAGGGGCAGTACATCACCAGGTACTTATTTCTGTATGAGGCATAATTATTATAGCGATGACCCATAGTATTAGTAGCACAAGATAAAGATTCATAAACCCTCTCTCCACTATCTTCCTTCGTCATGCTTCGGTTTCTTAACGTAAAACTTGGCAGATTTTAATTTCTTCAGCTGAATTGAGTGTTTATTTGTTGTAACTTCTAACCTTGTATTTGTGTATATATATAGGTCATTAGAGCTTATAGAGTCCGTTAAGAATTTGAAGTCCTTGTTTTACAAGGAGTAGAGCGATGCAAATTAATAATCAGACATTTATCCAATCTTTATTTGTCAAAAGAATAATAATAAATAAAAGGATCACTGGATATGGATAGAAAAGTGGAATAACTTCCAGTGATTGGGTTTATCATGATCCTCTTATCTCTTCTAGGGAACCTCTTCTTGGAGATATAATTAATCTCTAATCCTTTTTTTTTAAAAATTATTATTATGTCGCACTAGTTCTATTAATTTAGTGTAATTTTAAAAATAAGGATGAAAATATTACAATGAAATTTTATATGAAAAATTATTCCTGAAATTTTCATTAATGGGCTTCAATTTTCTAACAAATTGTTCTATGCCTAATTGAAACACATGCATATAATTGTGAACAACTATGCTATATTATTTGTGGTGTTTTATGCATGACGGTCTCTGTCGAGAATTTTCAATTCATTTTCTTGCTGAAATCTTGAAACAAATGTATCGTTGACCCTGGTTAAAAATTAGCTTAATTAGGAAGACAGGAACTAAATTGCGGGATAGCTTGTGTTGAAGTTGAAGAGGTAATCTTGGAGTCGCAGTTCAATTAACACTAATTCTTTTTGGAAATTGTTGTTTGATCATAAAATTGAATCTTAATCACATTGTTTTGCCTAACTTTCTGTTCTCTCATTCCCTATAGTAATAATAACCTTGGATCTAAAACGTGCCAGAAATAAATATTATGTCAGATGTTACTGGAGAGATTACTCGTCTTTAATTATGACATAATGCATAATAATTATGAAATCACCAGCCTTGTTTTATTACTCAACCATGATGATCGATTAGTCTTTACTTATTTATAACATAATCAGAACACCAATTTTTAACTTACGATTTGGTATTCCAGAATTCAGTTTTTATGTCATTCAATTACTCATACATATATCAACATGACATCGATCCCATAGTAGATTAAATTTTGTCGACACAATTTGAATTAAGGTATACTCTCTCTCCATCTCGCATGATAATATCTTTTTTATAAATAAAATTAAATATAAATAAATTTATATAGAACTTAGTTTTATTTTATTATTAAGTAAAAAAAATTATACTATCATCTAATTATATATTATTAAAATAATTTAACTATAATAATAATTATCTAATAAGTCAAACTCTCTTTATTATTAAAATAAGTAATGCTACACAGTTAAAAAAATAGTTAAATTTTTTTACATAATTCAACTATAATAAAAGAAAATTATTGGATAAAATTAAGTGGTAAAAACTATTTACTAATTTAATGATAAAAAAATATGTCAAATCATTCTATCAAAAATTTTGATAAAAAAATTATGATTATATAATATTTTTTTATTAAAATAATTTGACTATAATAATAATTATATGATAAGTCAAACTCTCTTTGATGGTGTAGATATGGTTGAATAATAATGTAAATAATAGATTAAATTTAACTTTTAATTTAAAATTATAAAAATTAATTTTACTATTTTAGACAAACAACACTATAAATTAATTTTAAGAAATAGAGTTTAATTTTTTTAAATATCATTACAATTATAATTTAAAAGTAAATATACTTTATAATAATGAAACAAATTTAAAATTATAAAATCAATTATTGAGACCTCAATTCTTTGAATAATTTTTTTTAGAATCTAATCCAAACAAAAATAATCTAATAAAAATTCTTTTTCAATCAATTATTAGCATTACAGAAAAAATAGTACAATAAAGCATAATTTGGGAAATCATGATGCGACGTCCGTGCTTATAATTAATCGTGAAATCGGAGAGACTGCACAGCTTTTGGTGTGGTGATGAACGTTACAGTTGGAGCCATCGCAGCAAAAAAACCTTAGAAGACTATGAAGAAAAGGGGAATAAGATGATGACTTGTCCTTGGATCGAGTACCTCTGGCCTTATTCTTCTGCTTCATTGGCCCTGTCTCTTCCTTCTGCTCTTTCTCTTCCCCCTGCTTCTTAAAGGGACAGTTCATCACCAAGTATTTATTTCTGTACGAGGCATAATTTTGATGACGATGACCCATAGTATTAGTAGCAGAAGGAAAAGAATAAACCCTCACTTCACTCTCTTCCTTCATCATGCTTGGCTTTCTTAACGTAAAGCTTTGGCAGATTCTTCTTCAACTGAACTGGGTGTTGTAAATTGTAGCCTTGTATTGGTGTGGTGTGTATAATATATATATATATATATATATATATATATATATATATATATATAGGTCATTGCAGCTTATAGAGTCCGATAAGGATTTGAAGTCCTTGTTTTAAAAGGATAGAGGTGTTGCAAATTAATAATGCCTTTTATCCATTATCTTTTTATTAAAGAAAAAGGATAAGGATCGAGAAAAGTGATAAAAAAACCTTTCAGTGATCAAAAACCTCTTGTTTGTCCATTAATTAATATCTGATCCTGGGTTTTTTTTTTAATAATACTAACTTTCTATTAGCAGCTGTATCAGTTAGGTGCATTCTTGAAAAGAAGGTTAAAAAATTTAATAATAAAGTTTCTATGAAAAATTTCTCTCTAAAGTTTCACTATTAAATTTTTTATTTCTAGCAAATTATTTTATACCTAATTGAAAAACATATTTTCGAACCATGTATTTTTATGCATGTCTAATTTCGTTGAGAATTTTCAATCCTTTGTTTTGATTTTTCTTTTTCACTTGGCTGAAGTCTTAGAAACAAATTTATAGTAGACCATCGTTTGAATATTAGCTTGGAAATATGTAAACCGAATGGTGACAATGATTGCCTTTGATTTCTACTTACAGTCATTACAAAACACACAAGCAAAGAATAGTCCGTGTTAAAGTTGAGGATTCAAACGTTATCGATCAAATTAAATATATATTGTCAATAAAATATAAAAATTACCGTCAACTAAAAGAAAAAGAACACGACATAAAAAAGACGGAATATTTTTTTCATCAAATATAAACAAAAACAAGTATTTATTATCTATAAAAAGGACAAAATCCAACAACTAAAGATACGGTGACAACAAAAAACAGATGGAGTAATCCAAATAACCACCCCAAAAAAAAATAAAGAAAGTCCTCAAACCCGCACCAACAAAAATAACCAAAAACGTCACAAATCCACACTAAAACACATCAACAAACAAATTAACTCAGACCAAATCGCACCTATCAATCCCAAGACAAAAAAAACTGAAGATATAAAAATATCCGTCACGTCCTAACCTGGCCTTTTTCTAAGCTAAGACAAAAATACCATATAGTTATAAATAAATATAGTTATCTTTAAAGTACGAGATGCAAGATTAGTTACTCGGAGCATGCTGCCAATATCTTTCAAAATGAGATTCATGCAATGGGCAGCACAAGGAGATCAAAAAATATGTTCATACTTATCATGAATAAGCCTCCCAACTGCCACATAATTGGCTGCATTGTCAGTCACCACATGCACAATATTACTAGGCCCAACCCATTCAATAATATCAACAAACAAGTTAAATAATGTTGTGGCATTTTTTACTATATTTGAAGCATTAACAGATTTCAGACAGGGCATACCAGCAGGATAATACACTAAAAAATTGATTAGAGTTCGTTGCCTTTGATTAGTCCAACCATCAGCCATAAGTGTACAACCAGTTTCTTTCCATGAGCTCTGATAACTATCAACAAGTAGCTGACACTCTTTCTTAAGATCTCCTAACAAGTGAACCCTCATTTCATCATAAGATGGACTTTTAAAACCAGGTCTAATAACAGCAACACCATACAATGCAGCTTAAAAACAAGGTGATTGAATTACATTGAATGGAATACCTGCATCAATAATTCCTCTGGCAATTCCCAATTTAGCCTTATGTATGACCTCTTTGCTAGTAAAAATACTTTTTAAACTTGGTTGGGCTCCTGGAGTTGTCCTTGGTGCAAAATACTTACCAACCAATTGGTTGGGAAGCACTTGCTTTTCTCTTGCCTTTATCTCCAATATGTTACATCTTAGTTGGTCGAGGTGGAGGAGTAATCCTTTATCATAATTATCACCAAAGCTCACTTTATCATCCTTATTTTTTTTATTTATTCCAAATGTGCTAACATTTGGCATTTAGCATCATAAGAAACTTTTTTTTCATGAAGCTATTTGTCCTTGTTTTCCTGTAAGATGCTGTTTCATCCTATTAATCCCTCATCCTTTATATCGAGTCAGACAAAACATACATGTGTACACTGGCTTTCCATTTTCATGAACTAAACTAACATGTTTTCATACTAGATCACTTTTCCTACGACTAGAACCTGAGAATGATTGCTGGTCAATAGTATTACTCTCTCATATCTGATTATTAGAATTATCCATATTTGAAAAAGGTAAAATTACAAAATCCACAACTCTAACTGATTTGGGCATTGGCATTTAACAATTAGCATACAAATCAAATGTAACAAATCTAAATCAATGCTTTAGAAGAATAACTAATAAGTTGATGAGCCAACAATACAATACAAAAACAACTATGAAAAATAACAATCAACGTTACAAAGTTAACAATATGCATAATCAATGGAGTGCATTTTTGAAGCAATCAACAAAATAGAAAATGGGTGAGAAAATAGCAAAGACAAAATGGTCACGTTGGACCGTGAGCCTTGGGATCCCATTGTGTCTTCTTTGTGCTGCAACCTATCTATTTCAATATCATGTGCTAAGTTAGAATAATATACTCTGGTTTATTACAGAGTCAACAATACATATAATCAATAGAGTGCATTTCTTACAAGTATTGGAGATAATGTCAGGTGGAGGTGGCGTAGCGTCAGTAGCGGCAGGTAGTAGTGGTTGGCGTGGCGTCGGCAGTGGTAGGTGGTAGGCGGTGGCTGGCACGACGGCACGCACGGTTGAAGCTAGCAGGCGTGGAGGCTGGTCGCACGGTGGCTCACGGTAGAAGCTCGTCAGAAGTAAGTTTCGGAAGGAAACTCGTAACGGTGGAAGGAAGCTCGTTGTAGAAGGTGGCTTGCGATGGAAGCTTGCACAGACAGCACGACATTGCTCTCACTCCATTCCTCGCTCGATGACGAACTTGGAAGGCCCAAAGGGACTGCCGGGCTGGCTAGGGTTTTTCAAACTCCAGCCTCAAAATGATGTTCTTCTCTTTTTCTTTTTTTGGTAAAAACAAGAACAAAACGACGTCATTTTTTAGAGCAGCGGTTCAAAAAAAAAAAAGAACAAAACTGTCAGCCGCATGGACTGGGGCCGGGTTGATCGGTTTTGTCGGTTTGTATTCGGTTCAATGGTTTTTGACTGGTTTTTGACCCTAGCGATTTTGGGAGGTTGCCCGACCGGGTTAGGTGACCGATTCCCGATCCGATCGGTTGAACTGACCGGTCTGATTCGGTTTTCAGAACTTTGCTTGTAGCATATGTCATTGTACAAAGACTTGGATACCAATGGAAGAAATCATATTACAAAAATATTAAAAATGCTTATATCATTAAAATTAACAAAAAATTATTAGACAATATATATTCAATTAAAAAAAGATATGTTTCAATTTATTTTGTCACATTGGGGACCACTTTTAGAGTTTTGTGATTTTTGGATGAGTTTTAAAAACGGTTAGATTCTTGGCATGCAAATCACTTGTGACATAAAGGCTAAGAAGTTGTGGTTTTATTTCAGGAAAAGTACATTGAGAAAGTGTTTCAATGGTTTTACATGGATAAAGCTAAAG
The DNA here is from genome assembly GCA_019955255.1 of Castanospermum australe. Taxonomy (NCBI): domain Eukaryota; kingdom Viridiplantae; phylum Streptophyta; class Magnoliopsida; order Fabales; family Fabaceae; genus Castanospermum; species Castanospermum australe. Next base: position 4,027 of record NSJW01000862.1, on the reverse strand, counting down.
TGGTAAGTATACCTCTTGCTTTACACTTGAGGCTGAGCACTAGATAGTCTCCTAGTGATAAAGAGAAAGAAGATATGAAGTGTGTTCCTTATGCGTCTGCCCTAGGAAGTTTGATGTATGCAATGGCTTGCACAAGGCCTGATATAGCTTATGTAGTTAGTGTGGTCAGTCGTTTTCTTACCAATCCTGGTAGAGAACATTGAAAAGTTATGAAGTTGATTATGAGATATCTTTGAAGTACTTCTAATTTGAAACTTTTTTTTGGTATTGGGAAACCTATTCTTTGTGGTTATATAGATTCATACATGACTGGAGACGTTGATTCTAGAAAATCAACTTCTAGCTATTTGATTACTTTTGTAGGGAGTTGTGGTTTAGCAATCGAGGTTGCAGAAGGTGTTGCATTGTTACTATTGAGGTTAGTTCATTGTCGCTGCCGAAGCTAGTAAAAAGTTGCTTTGGATGAACAATTTTGTGCATGAACTTGGTTTTACTCAAGAGAGGTATATTTTGTTTTGTGACAGTCAAGTGCTATCCATCTTCGCAAGAATTCTACTTTCCATAGTAGATCTAAACATATTGATGTGTGTTATCACTGGATATGTGATGTTTTGAATTCTAAGTTATTGAAACTTAAAAAGATTCACACAAATAATAATGGTTCAGACATGTTGATGAAGAAGCTAAGCTTGTCATTTAGTTATCGGTTTGATAGTTGCCTCTACTTGAGTTAGGGAGAGAGTTTATTAAGAGAGTTTATTGTAGGTCCTCCTCAAGTGAAGGTGAAGCTCACACTACTTAAAGTAATAATAAATAAAAAAAAGAAAGAGTTAAAAGGTGCAATGTGTGCACCTGAGGAAGAGTACTGAAGAAGTTAAAAAATTTGTCTCTTCCTCGTGAGGTGCAGCATCGATGGGAGAGAAGGAGGAAGAGTTTGCTCACTTTGTGGCATTGGATAGTCATTTGTGTTTCGTTTTGGGTGATTTTTCAATATGTTATTCCTTACACTGTGAGCTTTCATATGTATGGTTAAATTGTTATTTCCTCATTTCTATTTGTTAGGCTATTTATGCCTTTTGTGGGTCCCTGTGTATTGTTATTTTGGTAATTTTTACTTTGTTGACAGTGAATAAAGGCTCTTGCAAGATTCTTGTTTATTAGAAGACACTTTACCGTATTCATTGATATTTTATAGTAAAAATATTTTATTGGACTAAATCCTGTGATTTTTACCTATCACCTTGAGGGAGAGTTTTCTATGTTAAAAATTGTGTTTTCTCCTGTGATTATTTATTTTTGTACATTCTCAGCAATATTTATTGTGTAAATATTTTTACTTATTATATATTAACTCTTCACAAGCTCTTTCAAGCGGAAAATGTTTGTTTTTGCTCACTGTTATGTGTTATTGATTCTGTTGTGTATGTGCTTCTTTTCCCAACACAGACTCTTCAGTCTTTGTTCAATGTGATTTTAACTCGTTTTGGTTTGGAAAGAAAAAAAGTGGGCACATGAAAAGAACCTAAGACAAACCCAACTGAGATAAGAAATCTGCACAACTTTTAGTGCCTCTATCTCTACCCAGTAATCTAAACAAGGAAGAAGACAATATTTGTGTGGAGAGAGAACACGGAGAGAGTCATGGTTCATGGAGTAAAAACTAGAAAAAAGGCATAAACAATAAAAAAGGTCTTTCTTTCACTGGCTGTAACTTGTGCCTTCTGGTGCTAAAATTATAAAAAATAAAATAAAATAAAATTGTGACCAAAGGAGCTTTTAAATTTCTCATTTGAGTATGGTTGAAAACAGAGATCAATATATATATATATATATATATATATATATATATATATAAGATCTTACATGAAAATTAAAAAACCGTTACACCATTTGAGAACTATGCTCTTATATTATTCAATTTTATCTTGTAGCATATGTCATTATACAAAAACTTGGATACCAACGGAAGAAATCATATTACAAAAATATTAAAAATGCTTATTTCATTAAAGTTAACAAAAAACTATTAGACAATATATATTCAATTAAAAATAAGATATGTCTCAATTTATTTTGTCACATTTAGGGGCCACTTTTAGAGTTCTGTGATGTTTGGACGAGTTTCAGAGACGGTTAGCCGGTTGGCCGAAGAAATTCCATAAAGAAGAGAAGAAAATAGAGGCGCAAATGCATACCTGATACGGGTAGGACACCGCATTACGCTTGGACACATATGCGACAATTTGGGTTACGTATTGGTGGTTCTCAGGCCTGGATTATGTGCCAACAAAGCAGTTAAGCACCCCTTGGCAGAGCAAAGCCAAGCACATCACCCTCCACCAAAAGGCAGGATCTATGAACGAAGGTTCAGTCTCTAGAATTCTAAAACTGAAGCTACACTAGAAACTAAATATTCGCGTTCAACCATCCATTACAACTAAAATGTAACAAATATAACCTAATGGACAACTAATAACTAAAAGTAAAATACCACAACCTACCATCATACAGGGTACAGCTACCTACAATCTAGAATACCATTTTCACAAGCGCATTTGAAGCTTCAGCTGCTCCATACTGCATCCAATCCTTCGCACATACAAGGGCCTCCACTGTCTCTGGCCGCAAGGAACTCCGGTACTGATCCATCCCTTTGCTTTTTGTATCAAAGACAGAGTCAGGAGGCACAGTAGAAACTGGAACAGACAATATATCCCTGGCCATCTTGGAAAGCGTAGGGTACTTGAGTTTGTTTAGCTTCCACCAGCCTAACACGTCAAAGTCCAGAATGCGCGGTAACAGTGATTCTTCAAGGTACTGATCCAGCTCGGATTTCATCTGTTGGCTAGTAGTTTCCATGATGTAGACATCAAAATCTGTAAGACCATTATCTGACAAGAGAGTTCTTCCTGGGGATTCCTCCATTTTAACGTGGCTTCCCGCACTTCCTTCTTCCACATAAGCTGGTGTTAGTGGCAGGGGAAGGGCCACATACTCATGAAACAGCTCATGAATTCCATCATCAACGATCTTGATATACACATGAGCATCCTCACCATAGATTTTTGTGAAACTGAACTCAACAAGTTTCATCTTGAAACGAGGATCCATAACTACTGCAATCGCCAAAACCAGACTACAATCTCTCCAGTACTTATCAATCTTTTCATGCATCATTTTAGTAACATTGCTAATGAAGGGATCCTCACTCATGACTGCACGAGCCAGATCTAAATGAAACTTCCAGACTTCATGAAAGAAGGTAATAGCAGTGGGATGAGTTATTGTAGTAAGAATGTTTGCTGCATCAAAAAGGGGCTTCAAGTATGTGCAGAGGGTCTCAACAAGCTTCCAATCTTGCATAGACGGGGCTCCCTTGTAATCAGGATCAGAAGTGTCCAAACAAGAAAACACTTCCTTGAGCTCAGAAGCTGCCACAAGCATCTGATAAGTTGTATTCCATTGAATTTGGTCATCAATAAAAAGGCTCCTTTCACTGGGAACCTGAAGTTGCTGCTTGAGCTCCAGAAATTTTTCTTCATGTGATTCTGAAGTCTTCACATATTTTACGCTATCCCGGATTTTATTGATTATGTCTTGTGCTGATCCCAACAAATCCTTTGCAACACTGCTTAAAGTACGGGCAATGCAATTACCAACTAGCAACTGACCATTGAGGATAAGTGGATTCTTCACAGAGAGTAAAGGTCTGAGATTTTCAAGGGCAACTACACTCAATGGCTGATTGCAAGTGATAGAAAACAGTCTACCCTCCAAACTCCAGTCAGAAAGGCAAGCAGCTACGGCATGGCTGAGAGCAGAGTCAGAATCAGGGTATGGTTCCATCACAACATTGAGAATTCGCTTCTGCAACTTCCAATCACTATCAACAAAATGTCCAGTAATAAATACATAACCTAAAGATTGACTTGATCTCCAGATGTCAAGTGTCAGACAAACACGTCCTGGTAATCCCTCAAAATACTTGTGAAGGTTTTGCTTTTCCATCAGGTAAGTTGCAACACAA